>CM033790.1:32894466-33454191 GCA_019656835.1 Rhododendron ovatum
AAGGATCAAAAGATGAAATCGATCGGTATAATAGAATTATTAAATTCACAAAATTTGTCTGAGACGAAAAAACGTGCATGAGTTCACTTTTTGTGCGTATTGAGAGTTGAATCATGCAAGATTGGTTGGTTGTAATTGGCTTCTCAAAATACTACAAGAATATTTGAATTTGGGTTTGAGAGTGATGTTTCTAAAAATCTTCAAGACTACAAAATATATATATAAAAAAAACCCTGTAATATGAGAACGGAATGCGGGAGTTGATTTGCTGAAGAAAGTCAATTCCCAAAATATCTCAAATACGAGTCACTGAGAATGTCTGATAGCTGATAATAGATGAAGTTGATAACCTTCATGAAGAGTGTATTAGTTCTTGATTGTATTGTAAGTAACTACAATAATGATAAAACTAATAGGCGCAAAATAAAGGTTTAAGAAGAATAACAAAATCTTATTTCTAGAAAGGAATGGACAATTCACGAATCACCGTAAGAGAAAATTGTTAATATTGGTTTTCGTAAATGAAGAATGAAAAAATAAATACGACAAATTTCAGATTTCTAACACAAACAGATACTCCTGAGCTTTTTGAAGCAACACTAGTCTCCTCTACTTTAACTGACATTATCAGCAAATTTGTCATGGATGGCACTAACATTTGCAAGAAAAGTACCGAAATAAATTGCACAAACTCTGTCCTTGAAATCACACCTCATCTATTTCAGTTTGTGATATGAATCCACTTGAAAAGCATTTGGTGCATTCTTCCTCTTACTATTGTTATTCAAAAAATGATCAATGAAATTAAAAAAATAGAGTGAATCAAGTTTATATTAAAGCCGAAATTATGCTTTTTTGGACTTTACAGGATTTTACTTTTTGATGATTATAATAAAAAAATTCCTTTATTTTTCTCAATTTCATTCTAAACAAAAAAAAGAAGCAAAAAAAGTTTGTGCCCGTGGATTTATTTTTTCATTGTAAACAAAATGGCATGAAGGCACTCCTGAGCATCTTTTCTAGTTTAATTTTTTAAAATCTTTTTGTTGCTATTATGCGCCCGTCACCACAACAGTAACAAAAATAATAGTTGAGATTTTATTTCAATTGGTTAGTTATTGGATTTCCCGGTATCTTTTGTGTCACTTCGTTCGGTAAAGTACAAAAAAAATCGAACGGTTTGAGTCATGACATGCATGATTGGTTTGGTTGATCTTAGTTCACTCTCTCTTTTTATTTTATTTTATTTATAGGCATCTTAATTAGTTCAATCTTTGCACGTATTGAGAGTTGAATCATGCAAGATTTGTTGGTTGTAATTGGCTTCTTAAAATCAACAAGAATATTGGAATTTGGGTTTGAGAGTGATATTTCTTAATCTTCAAGATTACGCATGAGAGAGAGAGAGAGAGAGAGAGAGAGAGAGAGAGAGAGAGAGAGAGAGAGAGAGATGAAAGGCGTGGGTTGATTTGCTGAAGAAATTAAGTCAATTCCCAAAATATCTCAAATAGGAGTAACTAACAATGTATGATAGCTGATAATGGATGAAACCGATAACGTTCAAGACTGTATTGACCTACAATAATGATGAAACTAATAGGGGGCAAAATAGAAGGTGCAAGTAGAAGAAGATAATAATCTTATTTCTAGGAAGGAATGGCCGATTCACGAATCACTGTAACAAAAAAATTTGTTAATATTGGTTTCGTAAATTCTCTTTTGCCGAGCAAAAAAAAATATTGGTTTCGTAAATGAAGAATGAAAAAATAAGTACTTGTTATATTGTTGGAAAATTTTCAGATTTTTGTGAATGATAATTGGGACATTCGGAGGATCTCCCGAGGCAACCGATAGGCCTCCCATTGATTCATTGAAACTGGACGGGGCTCTACAAAATTTCAGCAGTTTCAGCTACTTATCACCCCCGTGAATAGAGGTTAATGGGCAAGTGGAGTGGAGTGCAGTCGGTGCCTCCTTTACACTCTCATGCACATGGACAAGGTTCGATTCCCATAAGCACCCATCTCTCTCCCCAAATCCCCTAGATAGAGTAAATTAGGATTAAAGAATGGCAAAAAAAGAGAGAGAAAAGAATAAGAGTTAATGGCAGAATTTACACCTAGAATTCATTCTGGCGGTTTCGTATATTGATTTTTCTCTATACATGGCTCCGTATTCAAGGCCGAAATCAATATGGGTGTTATTGGTGTATCTCGTTCTCCATTTGGTACCCGTTCGTTTCCACTCTGATATTGTTCTTGTAAGAGAGAGGCAGACGTACCGTTTAGTTCACCAAGGCAGCTTTCTGGTAGTGTTTCAATAGCCATGGTCTAGCCGTTTTATCCTGCGAGACAGACGCGGTCAACCTCCAACACCCAATGGTGAAGCGTTGAATCTATGGTGAGGCGTTGAATCTATTTTAAGGAGATTGATTCAGGGTTCGGTTCGGTTACTGTATTTGGTTTCATATTCTGTTTATGCAATCTGTAATCTGTAATTCTGTATTTGGTTTCATATTCTGTATTTTGTATTCGGTTACTTTTGAACCATTCAGGAGCCACGTATCCTCTCGTTCCTCTTATTCCAGTACGAGTTCGAGTCTGATCAACGCTGCTGATGAAAACAGGAATAGAAACAAATAGTTGGGTTTGGATTATACCAATGTATGATCCAGATTTGGATTGTCTCGTCCAATCCAAATTAAAGACCACGAGAGGATCCAATCACAAGCGGTACTCAAGTACCTTTTAATCAAGGAGATAAATATAAGTTATTGCGCCGATAAGCTGATTGTTGAAGGTAAATTTGGACAAATCAACTTAAGAATCGTTATAAACTGCGTTTGTTGAAGTACAAAACCAGTCTCAAGGGAGCTTAATTTTAGCAAAATACAGTTCGAGCTCAAACAACTTGGTTTTTCTAAGATCTACCCGGTCGTTACCTTTAGGGTTCTGGAATTAGTCGAGATGCGCTTAAACTGACCCGGAAATTGGGGATATTTGTTATCCAGTTGAATATTATGAAATGAACAAATACCCTAGACTAGGGATGTGTGGGTTGAATGGAACTTAGAATGTATAGGTGGGTGCGAAAACATATTTTAGACTCTGTCGCTTCAATTAATGATCTTGGAATGGGTCTCATTAATTTGGACTAACTTTTCTCAAATTGAACTTCTTTATTTTCATCCTTCGTCTCCATCATCGTTTAATACTTTGAAAACCTTATTTATCATTATATAATTGGTCTCGATCTAATTTTAAAAAATGAGAAAGATACGAGCCTCTTACCAAAAAAATTGTTTTTCGACCCACTAAAGGTAAAATGATCATGTAATTTGATGTACAAAATATTTTGAATAAAAACTTCTTCCGTTAATAATTAGATTTAATAACTTTTTTAACAGTTCAAACCACACTCTAATTGGATTCCGAAAGTGTCCATATCAAGCTTGCAAAGTTTGACTTGTTTTGGAATGTGGAGGATGTGCTTGGGACGCATTGAAGTGCACCTGGGCACATAGAATTGCACCTTAAGCGCAATAAAGTTGCAAAAGAGATCAAGCTTTGAAGGGTTGCTCTGGACACTCTCGAACTCCGATTTGCTAGCGGTTTGAATCGTTGAAAAGTTTGTTCAATTTACTTTCTAACCCTAGTATTTTGGATAAAAAATCATTTTTATATCAAGAGGTGCGACCATTTTACCTCAAGTGGTTCAAAAAATAATTCATTTCGGTAAAATGCTTATATGTTCCTCATTTTAAATCAGATGAAGACCCATTATATATCAATAATTTGAGTTTTTAAATTATTAAGAGATGGTGCAATCCAACCATAAAAAAAAGTTTCGTTAATGAAGTTGGGTAGAAAGAACCACTACAAAAATCGTCAAGGCGACTAAGGCTAAAACACGTTTTAAGTTTCATTCGGTGATCAAATCCTTAGTTTGTAGGTATAGTTTCACTGGTTAAGTGAATATCAAAGAGTTTATAAAGCATTTAGACTTCATCGAATCCCAGCAAAAACTGTTTTATCATTCGCCAAAAGCGGGGCCTAAATAGTTTTGAAGCCAAATTTTGAAAGTTACAACCACCAACACATTGTAAAAACTCTTTGAAACAGTTTCTCCTATACTTCGATGAAATGTAGGTGCTCTTTGAAATCTTTGAAACACTTAAGCAATGAAGATATACGTACGAAAAAGGGATTTGATTACCGAAGGAAACATAGAACATGTTATATCCTTGGTTGCCATGAAGATTTTTGAAGTGGTCTTCTTTCTACCGAATTTTCGTAAATGAAACTTGAATTTTTTTATGATTGTGCTCCATCATCTCTTAGTACTTCAAAAACTCTATCTATTGATACAAAATGGGTCTTGATCAGTTTTAAAATGAGGGACATACGAGCATTTTACTGAAATAAATTATTTTTTGACCCACTAAGGGTAAAATGGTCCCATCTCTTGATATACAAATGATTGTTTATAAAAAATAATTGGGTTAGAAAGTAAATTAAACAAACTATTCAACGAGAGGATCCAATCCAACCATAAAAATATTTAAATTCCGTTCATGAAAATGAAGTAGAAATAAACAACTACAAAAACCGTCAAGGCGACTAAGGCTAAAATATGCTCTAAGTTTGATTCGGTGATCAAATCCTTAGTTCGTAGGTATTTCTTTGTTGGTTAAGTGAATTTCAAAGAATTTATAAACAATTTACACTTCATCGAACTGTGGAAAAATCTGTTTTGTCATTCGCCGAAAGCGGGGCTTATGTAGTTTCGAAGCCAAATTTTGGAAGTTACGACTACCAACACAACGTAAAAACTCTTTGAAACGATTTCTCCTATGCTTCGATGAAATGTAGATGCTCCATGAAAATTTTGAAACAATTAAGCAATGAAGAAATACGTACAAACTTGGGATTTGATCATCGAGTGGAACCTAGAACGTGTTTTAGTCTTGGTGGCCTTGACGATTTTTGTAGTGGTCTTCTTTCCACTCAATTTTCTTAAGCGGAACGTGATTTTTTTTTTATGGTTGGATTCCATCATCTCTTTGTACCTCAAAAACTCTTTCTATTGATACATAATGGGTTTTGATCCGATTTAAAATGAGGGACATACGAGCGTTTTACCGAAATGAATTATTTTTTTGAACCACTGACGGTAAAATGGTCACATCTCTTGATATACAAAAGAGATTTTATCCCAACTGGTTGGGTTAGAAAGAAAATTAAACAAGCTTTTCAACGGTTCAAATCACGCGCAAATTGGAGTTCTGGAGTGTCTAGGGCAACCCTTCAAAGTTTGACGTCTTTTGAAGCATTATTGCGCCTAAGGCGCAATTCCATGCGCCCAGGCGCACTTCAAATGCTCCCCAGGCGCATCCGACAATCCAAAACAAGTCAAACTTTGAGAGCTTGATACACACACTCCCGAAATTCGATTTGCATGTGGTTTGAACCATTGGAAAGCTTGTTCAATTTTCTTTCTAACCCAAGTAGTTTGGATAAAAAAAAAATCATTCGTATATCAAGAGATGTGACCATTTTACCCTCAGTTAAAAAAAATTTATTTCAGTAAAATGCTCGTATGTCCCTTATTTTAAATCGGATCAAGACCCATTATATATCAATAATTAGTGTTTTTAAAGTACTAAGAGATGATGGAATACAATCATGAAAAAATTTAAGTTTTGTTTACTTTGTGGGTTTTAAACAACAGAGTAAGCATGATAGGTACGTAATTCATGTTCAACTCCATGATAATGAGAACCAAAACACAACCACATCCAGCGAGTCTATCTCGAGCAAGTCGTGAACGTTGGCCATTCACAGAAGGAGTCAACAAAAGGGCAGCATAGTGCACAAGTCTCCTGCCAGTGTGGATTCTGGGTCACCAATGCAGCATCGCTGCATTATCCCTGTGTGCTGAGAGGCAGTTAATCTAAGCACAATAAGCATCGAGCTTCGACATATGATCGAGGTTTGTTTATTTATTCCAAGAATAAATGTCCATCTCTCTCTACATATCCACGTCTGTCCATCCATCATGTTGAATTCTACTTAGGCGGAATGAGTTGCGAGTGTATGGGAAAAATCACCGGGTGTCGGAGAACACATTTTCAACCTATCAGATTGTTAAGGATTGGCTCACGAAAAAAGGCTTTCTGAAAGCTGTGGAATTCAGTTACAACTAGAGCCTGTAAGGATCAGATTGTAGTGCATTGAAGAGGAGCCTTGGTTATTTTGTGTGCCATATCCTTATTTGGCGTTGGAGAAAGCTCCCCTTGTTTTCTATATAATTTGATATTGTCTAGAGTTTTGGGTGGTGGTGTAGCAATGTGAGAGCTGAGAGGGTGAGGTAGAGTGGGGTGCCGGTGTGGCTCCCGTTGGTGAGCCGGTTTTGGTACCCGCAGAATTTTTTGTAACTTTGTATACGTAATTTATATAGAGTGAAATTTTCTCTGAATTTTATCGTGTGTGTGCCCTGGACTCTCCCGAACTCCGATTTGCACATCGTTTGAACCATTTAAAAGATTGTTCAATTTTCTTTCTAATCGGAGCAGTTTGGCTGAAAACATCATTTGTATATCAAGAAATATGACTATTTTACCCTCAATGGTTCAAAAAAATAATCCATTTCGAAAAACGCTCATATGTCCCATTTTTAATCGAATCGATCCCATTATATATAAATAATTTGAGTTCTTAAAGTAATAAGAGACGGTCCAATCCAACCATAAAAATATTTAAATTCCATTCATGAAAATTGGGTAGAAATAAACAACTACAAAAATCGTCAAGGCGACTAAGGCTAAAACATGTTCTAAGTTTGATTCGGTGATCAAATCCTTAGTTCGTAGGTATTTCTTCATTGGTTAAGTGAATTTCAAAGAGTTTATAAATAATTTGCACTTCATCGAACCGTGGGAAAAACTGTTTCGTCATTCGCCGAAAGCGGGGCTTATTTAGTTTCGAAGCCAAATTTTGGAAGTTACGACTAACAACACAACGTAACAACTCTTTGAAACGATTTCTCCTATGCTTCGATGAAATGTAGACGCTCCATGAAAATTTTCAAACGCTTAAGCAATGAAGAAATGCGTACGAACTTGGGATTTGATCATCGAATGGAACCTAGAACATGTTTTAGTCTTGGTGGCCTTGACGATTTTTGCAGTGGTCTTCTTTCTACCCAATGTTCTTAAGCGAAACTTGATTTTTTTTTCTTATGGTTGGATTCCATCAGCTCTTTGTACCTCAAAAACTCTTTCTATTGATACATAATAGGTTTTGATCCGATTTAAAGTGAGGGACATATGAGCGTCTTACCGAAATGAATTATTTTTTTGAACCACTGAGGGTAAAATGGTCACATCTCTTGATATACAAAAGAGATTTTATCCGAACTGGTTGGGTTGAAAGAAAATTGAACAAGCTTTTCAACGGTTCAAACCACGCGTAAATTGGAGTTCGGGAGTGTCCAGAACAACCCTTCAAAGTTTGACGTCTTTTGAAGCATTATTGCGCCCAAGGCGCAATTCTATGCGCCCAGGCGCACTTCAAATGCGTCTGGGGCGCATCCCACAATCCAAAACAAGTCAAACTTTGAGAGCTTGATACACATACTCCTGAAATCCGATTTGAGTGTGGTTTGAATCGTTAGAAAGTTTGTTCAATTTGCTTTCTAACCCAAGTAGTTTGGATAAAAAAAAAATCATTCGTATATCAAGAGATGTGACCATTTTACCCTCAGTAGGTCAAAAAAAATTTGTTTCTGTAAAATGCTCGTATGTCCCTCATTTTAAATCGGATCAAGACCCATTATATATCAATAATTAGTGTTTTTAAAGTACTAAGAGATGATGGAATACAATCAAGAAAAAATTCAAGTTTCATTATCCGATCATATCGCAAGTTTTCGTTAACGGTTATAAATACTAAATAGGTGGCTGAATACAAATACAAATGGAAAGAAAAAGGCAGTAGCTAACTAGCCATAACGACGTCGTTGTATAGCAGGAGGATTCGGGGTATATACTGCCATTGAAATGATAACTTGCTTCGCAGGAAATAGGAAATACAAGCATAGTTAACGCTGTAATGTGCCTTTACGTAGACAAAAATTTACACTACATTAGAATTCTAGAGACCAATCCCACTGTTTACTAGCCGAGTTCTCAATTAAAGCAAGAGTAATTAAATCTCTATATGGACTGTTTTCAACCAAGTTGGCAGCACCTAAAAGGTTTCGAACTTCAGTCGATAAGAGAGCAAACTCTGAGGTCTTGAGATCTGATCACCAGGCCAACCAACCCTTTATTTATCGGCAACAAGATTTTATTGAAACTTGTTAAATGGTACATTGAGGAGGCCAAGCTCTAGATGTGAGGAAAACTTGGATGATAGAGCAGGCCAACCCCTTGATGCGTACAGATCTTTTATTTTATTTTTTAACAGTCCTTAATTAAAGCCAGAGAAAATCTCGATATTGATTGTTCAAAACCAAGTTGAGAGCGCCTAAAAGGTTTTGAACTTCAGTCTTTATAAGAGAGCAGACTCCCAGATCTTGAGACTTGATCACCAGGCCAATCCCTTAATGCATACAGATTTTTTATTTTATTTTTTAACAGACCATGCGTGCGTACACTATAGATCAGGTGTACGTGCATGTAGATTTAATTTATTCAGATCTAAGATAGATGGGTGGTGTGGAAATATGGGAACCACTTGCCTATTATAAATGAGATTGTAATCCCAAGTTTCAATTTAAAATCTCATTTACTATTATAAATGAGATTGTAATCCTGAGGCAAAAAAATATAAATACAACTCAATAATTAATAAAATTTAGAGTTTGGAGTTATCTCCATCAGTTTCTAGTTATGAAGTCAAAAGTCTGTCAGTTAGAACGATATCTAACAAAATTTGTTTAGTAAAACAATATCGAGTTGCTCTTTCATTACAAAAATACATCATGTGGTCACCCACAAGAAAGTGATAATCGAAATGGTATTAATGAATTTTTGAGGGTTGCATCCTTATTTATGAGTAGAAAAATCATAATTTAGGTAAGAATAAAACTTGATAATTTTTACAAAAATAAAAGATTTGAATTAGGTCAACATAAAATTAAAAGGAAATACGATCATGCCAAAACAAGTGGCATGAATAAATTCTTTTTGCCTAGGAAAAAAAAAAAAGTGGCATGAAAGAAAACAAAAGTCTAGATTATTAAAAGTTTCAGTAAATTAAGAAAATATCCTAACGAAAAATGCCCTAGTAAAATATCCTAACTTATGAAATGCTTTAATACTTGATTTATTGACGGAGTTGATTTAAATGCACTTCATTTGAGTCAGATTACCAGCCAATACGGGTCACGTGATTTAAATAAACAGTACTATAAGCATTTTTTTTTTCGGCAAAAGAAATTTTCTTTACTTGAAGCGAAATATCTATGTTTCTGAGGCTTAAAAACTCACTCAATTTGTTTCAATATTTTTTTTTATGTTGCTTGACTTACTAATGTGACAAAAATATTACTTGGCAGGATTCAATTCACGCCGGCCGAAAACTTTCCCGCCATTCTTGTTGCGACAAAATATCACAACGAATTAGATAAATATTAGTCTTGCTAGGCACAGATTGCAAATGTAACAGTTCCTCGTATGTTTTGTCTAGGCACTATATTAGATAAATATCATCCTGATTAGAGTATGAGGTTTTCTACTGATACGATATGCATGGGTACTAGTGAGATATCGGTACTATTTTGAATTTATTTTCTCACATGAAAAGGTCAGCATGTATATATATGTTATCTAATAGAAGAGAATTTGTGATGCCTTTTGATCTTTGTAATCGTTTCATTCGAAGATCGATGCAATTTATCTTTTGCCGTTTAAAAAAAAGGGTATGTCCCGGCTGGAACCGGTACGGCACGGATTAAAATTCTTAGGCACGAGGAAAAACAATGCAGTGCTCCTTATATTATGATCAAACCAATGAAAACTTCAATTCCTTGAGTGCTTTTACTCTCAGAATCGACTGCTTCCTTGAATTGGAAATCCCCTCCAGCAGCAATCGACTTTTGGGTGATTTAGGTGAGCAATGTGAGATAAAATCTAATTCTTTCACACATGCACCCCGGACACACCTGAAGGTACAATGAGGAGACGAAAGCGATTTGACTCGGGCGACTGGTGATGGAGACTCGACCACATGAGGTGATGCCACCCAAGACCAAGTTCTGATACCATTTAAGATTCTTGGAGGGGTTCGAACCTAAAATTAATTGACAATAGGTGAAGTATGCTCGAGTTTATTAACCAAGTTAATTTGTGTGGCTTAAGTGAACGGCGTGGGATAAAGTCTAACTCCATCTAAGCAAAAGTCTAACTCCACTTTTGGTGATTTTCTATAGCAAAAGCCTAACTCCATTTTTGGTGATTCTCTAAACCAGAAAAGGTGGGTTTCTTAGTTATTAATCGGCGCAAATTTATTGAGTTTGATACCGATCCTCTTATCGGCAGCCACTAGCTTTGCCTAATCTAATAAGGGAAAATGGAGCTCATTAAGCTTAGGGAAAATTTCACTTAAGCACCCGACCTTTCATACAAATCACACATAGACACCTGACCTTTCTTAAATTTCATATAAACACCTAAGCTTTCTAAAAACTCATTAATTCAACACCTGACCTTTCTTAAATTTCATATAAACACCTGAACTTTCTAAAAACTCATCAATTCAACACCTGACGTCACCCTTTCCTCTAAAACCAAACAGAAAAAAAGTTAAGTACTCCAATTTTTTATTTGTTTGAACCTGTGCGAAGATCTTATTTTTTTGATCATTTTATCCTAAAGAATTATAATTAATTTTTGACTCTAAAGTTCTCGTTAGTCAGCCCTAAGAAAGTCGTAGAATCAAATATCTCTTAGGGCTAATTAACGAGAGCCTTAGAATCAAAAATTAATTATGATTCTTTAGGATAAAATGATTAGAGAAATAAGATCTTTATACCGGTTTAAATGGATTGAAAATTAAAGCACTTAATTTTTTAACCTTATTTTTTAATATATAAATGATCTATACATGGTTGAAAAATTAATTGCTCCAATTTTCAATTCATTTGAACCGATGTGAAGATCTTATTTCTCTAATCATTTTATTCTAAAGGATAATAATTAATTTTTAACTTTAAGGCTTTCGTTAGTTAGATCTAAGAGATATTTGGTTCTACGACATTTCGTAGAGTTGACTAACGAGAGCTTTAGAGTCAAAAATTAATTATGATTTTTTAGGATAAAATGATCAGAGAAATAAGATCTTCGCATTGGTTTAAACGGATTGAAAATTGGAGCACCTCATTTTTTAACCATATTTTTTAATATATAAACGGTCTATGCATAGTTAAAAAATTAATTACTCCAATTTTCAATCCGTTTAAATCAGTGCGAAGATTTTATTTTTCTGATAATTTATCCTAAAGAATCATAATTAATTTTTGACTCTACGGCTCTCATTAGTTAGCCCTAAGAGATATTTGATTCTACGATTTTCTTAGGGCTGACTAATGAGAGCTTTATAGTCAAAAATTAATTATGATTCTTTAGGATAAAATGATTAGAAAAATAAGATCTTAGCACTGGTTCAAACAAATAAAAAATTGGAGCACTTAACTTTTTTTCCGTTTGGTTTTAGAGGAAAGGGTGACGTCAGGTGTTGAATTGATGAGTTTTTAGAAAGTTCAGGTGTTTATATGAAATTTAAGAAAGGTCAGGTGTTGAATTGATGAGTTTTTAGAAAGCTCAGGTGTTTATATGAAATTTAAGAAAGGTCAGGTGTTTATGTGTGATTTGTGTGAAAGGTCGGGTGCCTAAGTGAAATTTTCCCTTAAGCTTATGATGTGTGAAAAAAAAAGAATCATATTTATTGATATTAATTTGCTTAAATATATGCTCGATTATAGAGTGTTTGAGACTGACTAGTCTGATAAACAAGCCAAACTTAGCACATTTTGAAAGCTTGTTAAGATATTAAACAAAACTTAAAACAAGATTGTTCAAATCTTTCAACTCATTTAGCAGTCATAGAATCATAGCAGCTATGAAACTTTGCCCAATTGCTACTAAAGGATGGCAATGCCTCATCGCAATACTGCCAATACACTAAATATTTTCAAATCTCCCTAAGAATTCGAATCAAACTTGAGCAATTTGACTCGTGGGGCTGATTTTATTAGAAGGTGTAAAATTACAAAGTTCGTCACCGCAACGATCGGTACACCTCATTGCAATATGACTCTTTGGACTGATTTATTAGTCCTAGGTGTAACTTTACCAAGTCCGTCATCGAAACGATCGGGTCACCCCATCGCAGTATGACCCGTTGGACTGATTCATTAGTCCTAGGTGTAACTTTACTAACTCCGTCACCAAAACGATCGAGACACCTCATCGCAGATTCGCAATACGCTAAATAAAGTACAAATAATGTAGCATATGGTGGCTACCAATCCATCCATTTGCTATGACATGGAAAATTTCAAAATTGAAGTAATATATATTAGAAGAATGACAAATAAAAAAGGTAGCGACCAATGAAAAAATTAGATGTATTAGATTGTTAACCATCAACTCATCTAAAAACTTAAACTGTTAGAGAGAAAGACATATGCTAAAACTTGTAGTTTTTTCTTTTGCTAATTTGAGTTGTACGCTGTCTGTATATCTTTCTTGAGTAGTGATCTTTCTTCTTATTTATTTATCAGTAATGCTACGCACACAGATTTTGTGTACATATTTTGTGCACAGATTTTTTGTGGGGCCCACTACGGGTCCCACACAAATAATCCGAACCGTTCATTAAATGTAAAACATTTTTTCAAGGGCCCCCGCAAAAAATCAGCTCAATCCGATATCTATAAGTGTTTGATTTAATCATTTAACTTTTCATTATCTGGAGATTCGAATGAAAAGTTAAATGATTGAATCAAGCATCTATGAGTATCGGATTGAGCTGATTTTTTGTGGGGGCCCTTGAAAAAATATTTTACATTTAATGAACGGTTCGGATTATTTGTGTGGAACCCGTAATGGGCTCCATAAAAAATCTGTGCACAAAATATGTGCACAAAATCTGTGTGTAGCATTACTGTTTATTTATTTATCAGCATCTAGCTAGGTAGGGTAATGACCTAGCTAGCAACGCATTCTAGGCATGCACAGTGCGCAAGATGGTGGTTGGGGTTGTTATAGGTAGCCAATCGCTTTAATTGGCTACACTTATGCAGGAGCTAGCTCAAAGCTAGCTCATTAAGCTGACAATGTGTGGAAAAAAGTTCAATTTATGAAAGATCTAATTCGTAATTGTTTTTCGAATAAAATCTGTCTGAGAGATTGACTCGCCTAATAAAAAAGTCAAACGTGAACATATTATCGACCATGCCTTCACAAGCTTATGATTATATATGGCTCGTTGAGCTCACTAATCTGTCCCAGATATAACTTGACCAGTTGCAGCAGTGCAATCAAGAAAATATAGGAATACATCATCGGAACACAATAAATATACGATACAAATAATGCAACAAATGAGGTGTTGCAATCATTGTATTAAAAATCAAGCTCTTCAGTGAGTCTATGTCTAAGAAAATGGAAGTGACAAAACTGAAAGTAATCTAGAGGCATGAAAATATCCGGGTATAGAGACCAATGAAAACATTAGCGAAGGGAGATTTTTTTGTACTCTATTTTGGGACTGGGAAGATGACGACCGTGAATCTCCAAAAATAATACGAAATCAACGGTGGTTTTCCGCCACTAGATGCGAAGAAATTTTGAAATTTTTTCTTCAAAAACGGGCTTCTCTTTTTACGGAGTTAACCTAAAACCAACCCATCGTATTTATGTGTATAAATAGATAGCAACTTCAATGCATCAAGGTCACTAAATCACGAATCTCGCTAGTGTTTCTCTTTCGGGAAATAGAATCCAACCAATTTTAGTAGTAGAAGTCTCAGCTGCTTTCCATTTCGTTCCTCTAATGGCGAGACCTCAATTGTCTCTTCTTGCTCTTTTCTCCCTTTGCCTCACTCTCTTCACTTCAGGTAATTCAGACAAATTTAGTACTATGAAATTGAAGTACTGTTCATTTAATTTGGTAGTCTGTTTTTCGCATTTTAATAAACTTTTATATTTCCAGGTGTATTTTCACAATCAACTTTCACAATAGTCAACAAATGCAACTACCCAGTATGGCCAGGCCTATTGTCCAACCCTGGAGTACCTCAACCCCCCACCACCGGCTTCTTGCTCAACCCCACCTGCTACACCACCCTTTCTATGCCTGCCTCCTGGGCTGGCAACATGTGGGGCCGCACCCTCTGCTCCACCGACCCCAACACTGGCAGATTCACCTGCGTCACTGGTGATTGCGGCTCGGGCACCGTCGGATGCATCAATGGCGGCAACCCTCCCGTCACGCTGGCGGAGATCGCGCTCGACGGCGGTGGCGGCTTCGACTACTATGACATAAGCCTCGTGACCGGCTTTAACGTCCCTATGAATGTGGTCCCACAGGGTGGGAGCGGGACCTGCACCGCCCTCTGGTGCTCGGCGGATATCGACGCCGTTTGCCCTACGGCGTTGCAGGAGCTCTGGTACGGGAAAGTCGTGGGGTGTAAGAGCGCATGTGTGGCCTTTGGGGACCCCAGGGATTGTTGTACTGGGGCCTACAAGACGCCTGCCACGTGTGGACCGACTCCTTATTCGGAGTTCTTTAAGAGCGAGTGCCCACAGGCGTACAGTTACGCTTTCGATGGTGCGCCCGTCTCGTGTGCCTCTGCGGATTACACCATCACTTTTTGCCCCTAGTCAGGGTCACAAGGTAAATGACAAATGTTGAAAGGCCCTGTTTCGCTAAGGTAATAGTATTTATTTTTTGAATCAAAGATGATATATTGTAAGAGAATGACCTGTCGCGTAAAACAGAAAATAAGTGCTTAAATTTTTTTTTTTATCGAAATGGGGCCATCTGTGGTGCACATCACTGCTATTTTTGGGGCAGCTTCTTCTGCATTTTGAATGCAGCTGCTGCAGTGTTCTCTCCTCCATTCTCGCACCCCTTTTCTCTCTCCCTTCCCGCTCTTCTTCTCTTTATTTTAAGCAGCTTCTGGGGCGTTTTTTTTGGGTTACTGATTTTGGGCAGTGTTTTGCTGCTGTTTGAGGCTGGTTACGGCACCTGTTATGCCCTGCTCTCTCTCTCTCTCTCTCTCTCTCTCTCTCTCTCTCTCTCTCTCTCTCACACACACACACACACACACACACACACCCCTGCACAACCACCTCCACCATCGCAAAACAACAATCACCAACACCCCTGGTTGTACTCCCTACCGTTGATCAGAAATTGCCATATTTTTATTAGATTATTCCCAGGAAATGTATAACCTCTGTATATCCTAATTCTCACTTGAATTGATTTTCAACTATTTCAGGATACCGCGAGTGAAGCTGGCTATCATTGTCGAGTAAAGCTGGATATCGTTACTGCTCAATCGTGTAATTTTCATTTGGTATTGTAATTAAGTAATACTACTAAGAGTTATGGTATTTTTGAACTTGATTTAGTGGTTCCAATAATTGTGGGCCACAAGAATGTAATATAGCGTTGGTGGGTGAATTCATATTATGCTTTGTTTTCTGTAGTTTTTTTCTATTGTATTTGAGTTGCTGGTGTATGGCCTAAAATGGGCTGTTTTGTGCTCCTGTTGTATGCTTCCAAGGCTACCCTGCCCTTCCCTTTTGGCAGTTGTCTTTTAGGAGTACAAAAGATTGGATCCGAATCCTCTTCGGTCCATGTTTTGGATTGGAGGAAGACAGGCGTGATCGTGATTGTTTATTGGTAAATTGAATGGTTTGGAGATACTTTTAAACTTGTAACTAGTCTTAAAAGTCAAAGTTTAAATATACATCCGAACCATTGATTGCAACAAATAGACGGTCACGATCACAACTGTCTCCTCCGGTCCAAAACATGAACTCGAGAGGAGCCGGATCCTAGAAGACATCCTAAATAATCGACTCTTCTCTTTGCCTTCATCGCTCGTCCTTCGAAGTCTCTTCCATCTACACGCTCAATTGTTTGATTCCACTTCGAGCTTTCCGATCTCTGCAATGTACACTGCAAGATCACTCGTTAGTAACCCATAAACTTCGCACCATAGTGACTCCATATATTTGTCCATCCACATAGTAGTTTTTTTCGAACAATTAAAAAATTCCTGTTCTTGATTTTTCTTGAATAATTGAATACTTTTTTTGTTGTTGTAAATAATGCATATTTAATTCCATCCCTGGTACACTGCTCCTTCTCTTCTTCTTTTTTTCTTTTTTTTGGCAAATTGTTTCAACAAATACATTAATTTGAAGGTTGAAAATTACAAATAATTACTTATTTTTTAAAGAAAACTTAGCAGAACGGGGCTAGTCTTAAGGTACTTACAATTGAATTGAATGAAAGTTGAATTTAATTAACTCAAACATTACTCGAAATGAGTTTCAAAACATGTTTAAACCTTGGCTTGTTTATGCATTAAAAGACTGGTTTTTAATTAAGGAGAAGAAAAATAAGATGACACCCATTGCAAGTGGAATGGAGTGCAGTTAGTGTCTCCTTTATACTCCGACGCACATGGGCAGGGTTCGATTCCTGCGGTAAGCACCCATCCCTCTCCTCAAGTCCCCTAAAATATAGTAGATTAGGAATAACGAATGACAAAAAACAACAACAACAACAACAACCACCCTAATACGTCACAAGAAGTTTTGTTCATAAACTAAATTTGCAGATGTCTCAACATTGCATAGCTATTTGTGGAAAATTCCTATGCATCTATTTCAAGTCCGAAGCTAAGATATTACCACATGATATGAGCGTTAAAGCATATGTTTAACTCTCCCCAACAGACTATGGAGACTTGAAACTCAAGTATTGAGCGAAAAATTCCAAGCAGTTAACTTCAAGCGCATGTATTTATTATGGAAAAAAAACAATCCTCCTTTGTTCGAAGCGAATACATCTATTTTCAATTTAAGAAAATCATACTAGGAGAAAGGAATGTGGGGGTGGGGTTTGAACTCTCACCAAATTAAGTGTTCATTACCCGCTCTACCTAATGAGATGGGAGGCAACTTCACATTTACCCTATTTCCTATTACATTTTTCCTCCACTTTTCTGTCTTTCCCACAAGTTCAAAGGTCCAAACATGAGTTTGAAAATTCCATCTTTCGCGATGCATGTGGTATCAACGCGCATATCAATGCGGCTTTCTAGTTGGCACCGCGTGGTTTATTTGGGAAGGAAACTTCTTGAGTCTCTGTTTTGGAAGGAAACCATTAACAATACAGACTTTCTCTAGTTTCCTTCGATTACTCGCACCCTCGCTCGCTCTTTTTGCATCCTTTAAACACGTTTTTCTCATTAAAATTGAAGAAGAAAGAAATACTCCGGTCTGAAGTGTTTCCATCTGTTGATCAGAAGGGATAACCGTCATCAACAAATCAATTTCACCTTGCTAATCCAAAACTACTTCAAATCGATTTGGGGTTCCTTCCATGATACGGATGATCAAATGCCAACAACGGCTCCATGCACTCAAATATTGAGAATTCACACATTCCTATGTGCTTCCATTGTAATTTGTTTTTTGATTGTTCGACGAAACGCCAAAAACCGTTTCACTTTTCTTACGGTATTGCTCCGGTCATCACACTGTTAATCTCTCAATGATATGACATTTGCCTTGAGAAGGATCGGGGGACACCATGTAAGAGGGGGATACTTTTTGAAAAGACAACTGTAGCGATCACTGAACGCATTAGCCGGAATTCTAGTGATGCAGTTTTTCTAAACATAGCAAGGAGGAATTGCAGTAAAATCCCTCCATCCTATTTTGTTTGCCAGGAATTTTACACTCCGGTAGTATATTTAGGGGCGTTTCAAAATTTTCTTTGAAATTGAAAGTCTAAGAAGAAAAGTAGAACAAAACCCAAGTTCTTCATCTCCAGTCTCTACGATGTCCCCGTAAAATTCATAATCCTTAGAGATCGCCATACACTCACAAAGCTTAGAGATCACCCCAAGTTTTAAATGGTTTCCCAAATAGTTTAATGAGTACATCCACGGCTCACACCAATTCCAACTATGTATGGAATGAAGAAAGAGTACAACTCACATGAGCTACTGCGTATAGCAAGTATTTAATTCCTATTCCCATTATTGTAGTACGTACCTCTGTTAATGTTTCAATTGCGCTGCCAACAAGCTGGGCAAGCTACAGTCATACAAACTCATGGGCCCATGGCACAGTTGCCGAGATGAGATTGAGAGGTGGATATGTTAACACCCCGGATAGTATATATTTGAGGTACTTATATCCGGTGTTTGCCACCCGAATATAGACTAGGATACAGTATCCCCCAAAACTATATCAACCAAAACTAATCTGGTTGGCAAACTACTAGTGATCTAATTCAGTTGTGTGAAGGACATCGAATATACTATTCAATGATGTTTCGACTTCAACTCAACCAATGTACCAACGGGGTTTCCATTTTACTTAGTCCCGAAAATTTAAAACATTTGAACTAACGGTGTTTCCAATTTTCTGAATCAAGAAATTTTACAACAAAAATTGCCAGAAGGAAAATTTATGCTAACACGATAAATGATAACCAAGTACTAAAAGAAATTAAAAACCTGTGTAACCATTACTACTGGGAAATACATGTAGAGAGGTACCTGTACTTGTCGTTGCCGGAGATGGCAGGGTGGCAAAGAGAAGACTGATCGGAGAGGGGTTGGGTGAGGAAGGCATCAACGTTGTTTTAAGAACCTCGTGTCTCCAAAAGGGGAGGTTTTGTTTTAAGAACCTCGCGTCTCCAAAACGGGAGGTTTACCTTTTTTTTTTTTTTTGCTCGGCAAAAGAGAATTTATTAAACTCGAAAGGTTACATCGAGAAGAAATACTGGGAAGCAAAAAAACTCAACACAGCGAAAAGAAAAATAAAGTAACACTCATCCAGCAGGAGATTGGAAGAGGGCTCCTCAAGGATTACAATTTTAACAAACGAATACCATCTAAAAACCCTTTGAACTCCTCAATCGAATACACCTTAATCTCATATTTAACCTTCATCCACATGGCCACCCTGTACTTAATTAAATCCACTACCTCCTATGAGCTGATCGTCATGCTATGAAATATAAGCTTATTCCGCATAATCCAAATTGACCAGATTGTCGCATAGAAACAAGCTTCCCAAATGTGTTTTTCTAGGTTGCGGAAATTAGAATCAAACCACCAACTCGCCATTCCAGCTATTGAGGACGGACAAACCCAGAAGAAATGCCACCAATCCAGAATTTGAGACCATACAGACCAAGAGAACTTACAGTGGAGGAATAAATGATTAGGCGATTCCTGATGTAGCGAGCACAATGGGCAAGACTGATCGGTCAGTACAATGTTCTTGCTAAGTAGAACCGACCTCGTGGCCACCCTTTCCTGAATAACCATCCAAGCCAAAATTTCCACCTTAGGGGGGCATAAATTCTTCCAAACCGAACGTAGGAGTAAGTTCTGATCCAGAGATAACGACTCCCACTGTTCGTACACTGACCTTACCGAAAACCTCTTGTCCTCCGTCCACTTTCATAGCAAAGAATCAGGCTTGGACGGATCCATTGCATAGGATTGCAATCTTTGTAGCAAAACCCCCAGTTGCTGATTCTCCCTATCTCGTAGCCTTCTTTTAAAATTCAACCTCCAATTTCCATTCTCCAGCCCTCCCCAAACGGGAGGTTTACCTTTCGACCTTACGGCCGCGTCTTGCAAACAGGAGGTTGTCCTTCTCGGACGTCGTTTCGGTTTCTCCTGACCATAAGATCGCTTCTTGTAAACCCAAGTTTTTAATTACACCAACGTCGTTTTAATAACCTTCACATTTTTCAAAACCGGAGGTTAGTTTACGCAAGTGTCGTATATATGGATTTAAACGCGAGGTTAGTCTATGTCATGTCATTTGGTTTACCTTTTGACCTAAAGATAGCGGCGTGAAAACAGGAAGTTGGCCTACTTCGACGTCGCTTCGGTTTCTCCTGACCATAAGATCGCGTCTTGTAGGCGCATGATTTCTATACACCGATACTGATGTCGTTTTGGTACCTTTACGAGAAGATATTTTTTGGTTTTTTTTTTTTTAACTAGAAGATCGCAACTTGAAAACCGGAGGTTGGTTTACACTGACGTCGTTTAAGCTTAAATTCACCTTGCGCCCCCAAAATATTTGGGCTGACATTGATCACTGCAGCTATGAAATCTTGACCAATTGTTTTACTGCGTCTATGGATAGATGGGTGCCTCATTGCAATACACTCAACATTGTTTAATATGGCCAAGATTCATATCAAACTTGAGCAATTTGACTCGTTCAACTCATTTATCAATCTTAGGTGTAAGTACTTGACCGAGTGCGTCAATGAAACAATGGGAACGCTTCCTTGCAATATGGTAACTACAATATAAATAAGGGAGCCGATAATGCCATGAGCATTTCTTTTCTTGCCACGACCCTTTATTGCACGGCAACTCCTTATTTGAAGTTCTTGAAGAACGCATGCCCATCGTCGGCTACTTACGCATTCGATAGTGGGGCTGTCACCTGTACCTCTGCTACTCACACCATTACTTTCTGCCCTATTTAGGGCAAATCTTCTATGTTGCCTCTAAGAGTCGGTCCATCAATAATAGTACTCCTTTGGAGCTTGTTTTTACGGATGTATGGGGTCCATCTCCTCTTTTTTATTTCCAGATATATAATGGATATCGTTTTTATGCTATCTTTGTGGATGATTTTTCCAAGTTCATATAATATTTTTCCAAGTTTATATAATATTATCCCATGGTGCTCAAATCTGAAGTGTTCACTATTTTCCCCAAATTTTAAGCCATGATTGAACGTTTGTTTACTTCTAAAATCAAACACATTCAATCAGACTGGGGTGGCGAGTATCGTAAGATTCACATCTATTTTGAAAAAACTTGGTACTCCTTCATCGGCTTCCATGTCTCCATACTCATGATCAGCAAAATGGTGCAGTTGAATGCAGGCATCGCCATATTGTTGAAATTGGCCTTTCCTCATGGCTCATAGCTCGGTCCCTGCAAAATATTGGAATTACGCATTTGAGACAGCGGTGTGTATCTCATAAATCGTCTTCCATCTACTGCCATTTCTGGGCACACTCCGTTTGATCTGCTCTTTAAAAAAATTTACCCCATTACTCATTCCTCAAGGTTTTTAGTTGCCTATATTTTCCTTACTCACAGCCGTATCGAAAACATAAGATGGATTTTCAAAAATTGGCGGCCTTATGCCTAAAGCCGGCCTTGATTTTAGCAATCATCATGCAATTCTCTGCCGAAAAAGAAGAAGAAGTAAGAATGAACGACTGGAAAAAAAGATCTCAAAGACAAAGAATGAAAGTAAGAAGCACCAATTAATCAACATAGGTATTCCCAAAAGTGCCATTATCTTTATCAAATTGAAGTACATGTTACAATCCATTATCAGCCCTACTTTCATCCCAATACAGCATAAGTCGAAACAAAGGCTCTCTTTATCAGCAAACATTTCTTCTTCTTCTTCTTTTTTTCCCCTTTACTAATGCTTTTAAGGGATAATGCCACCAAACAGTTTTGTTTTGGATTGTCTAATAAAATTATAAACTAGATCAAATATGAGGATAAACAAATTAATGAAGGGTGTTAAAGTCAGAAATGTATTCAAACCGGCCACTATGATGGACACTTAAATAAGTTTTCTAAATAGGATGTCCTTTTAATTCCCTTTAAGAATGAACCGGCCATCGCATGATGAGATATAAAGAAAGTTAGGACCACAACCTTAATATTGAATTCCATGTTCAATATTTGCCGGAGTAAAACGTTAATTTGCTTCGCGCTCCTTTTTCCTGACTCTTAATCACGGGCTGTATTGAGCTAAGGTTGGACAATTGGCCTTTTTTTATTTTTTATTTTATGCAGCTAACTATATGGTTAAGTTTTAATTCCATTGAGCTTAGGTTGGACCATTGGCCCTTTTTATTTTCTTATTGACCTTTGGGGTTTTGGGCTAGTATGGTAATCAATCACCTTGGGAGATTTAGGTTTCCATGCATGTAGTACTCTTGTTAAATTTCCTTTCGTTTCTCAGTTGGTTCCTTGTCAACCTTGATTCCTTTTGGGCTTGAGCTGCATATAAATGTCTGCTTGACCGATTTCTAGACCTAAAATAATGAGTTGCTCCAAGCGTAGGGCGGAGATCGACATAGCATAATATCCGGTAAGACCGGAATTGAATCCACAAAGACGGTGATGTGTGCTGACTTAAAAACTCGGGTCGTTATTTTTTAAACTGACTCTTAGGTAGTCACCTCTTGTTAATTGGTTGAGATTAACTGAACTTATGAAATAATAGAACTTTTCAAATAATAAAAAGGAGGTATGGGCGTAGGGTTCGTAGCACTCATAACCAATTCAGATTAACCTGCTCCGTCCGATGTTCTTAAAAATATTCAACTTTAGATTGAAAAAGATACCCCACAAGATGCAAACCCTTATGGTTGCTGTTTACCCATGCGCATCGGAGAATGAGTTTTGGACCCCCATTCTCTCGTTCACATGGGCTCCGACAATGCCCAGATTCGTTCGCGGGAAGTATTTTTTCAATCTTAAATCATTTTTACATTGTTTGAAAATAGGAGCAGTGCCCGAATGGGTTACAGTGTGCTAATCACCCGCGACCCTACCTAAATGACTACTCACTCATCATTAAGCAATACAAAAGAAATCCTAGATTGAAACATGCTTCTATTGTGCGAGATTAAAAACAAACAAGAAATATAAACTAATCAAATATCAGCAAATAACTTTTATTAAAAACAAAAATTAAAGCAAATTATCGGAGTGCAAATAATTGAACAAAGCTTCAAAACTTAAAAGAAACAAAACTCGGAAGAAACTTTGTTTCTCGTTTTTTTTTTTATTTTCCACGGCCAGGACACTTTGAAATCAGTAGGTTAAATTGCTTTTATAAGGATTGGAGACTTTAATTACACAAAGGTCCTTTGGACTTCACATAATAAGATATTAGCCATTAAACTTCGAAGGACTTGGCATTTTGATCCAAAACTTCTTTAAATTCTTCTTTTTACTCAAATTATTGGAAACAGAGCGCGAGCAACTTATAAACATAAAAACACGTAATAAAAATCAGTTAACAAAAATAAAGGACTAATAAATGTATATTGGAGGGCCAAAATATGTATATTTTGGCACTTATCAATGTCAAGGGTTAGAATACTTTCCCTCATTGTGATGTGTTTGCTCCTGTCCTTTTAATCTCTTGAATCCGTTACGTTTGATTAATGAAATCTCTTTTTTCTCTGTTCAAAAAATACTATATGGTTAAGTACTACTTACTATTAAAAGCAAAAGATCAGTCAAATTAAGAACGTAGAAATACATATTGTGTAGATATCAACCAATAAAAAGACGAGTCAGACAGGAAATTAACCAAATAAAACACTCGTTGCCGGCAGCCGGCAATTCACGGTCAACTTATTCTATTATTTCTAGCTAGGACTGCGAAGATGAAGACCGAGAGAATCTCCAGTGAGATGATGAAATCAACTGTGATTTGCCACAACTAGATGTGAAGAACTGGTCAAATCAACTGTGATTTGCCCAAATCCGGCTTTGCTAGCTTGAGCTTCTCATTGCGGTGTGTATAAATAGGCACCAATTATCGAATTCCAATCAAGTATATTTTAATTTTCGAATCCAATCAAATTAGTAGAAGTCTCTCAATCAGCTGCTTTCCAAAGTCCCTCCAATGGCTAGGCTTCAATTGTCTCTTCTTGCTCTTTTCTCCATTTGTCTCCTCTCCACTTCAGGTAATTAATCCAGAGAAATAATCACCTTTCTAACTGTTTATCTGGTAATTTTTTTCTCACTTTTTCGTTGTTATTTTCATGTGTGAGAAACATATTTTTTGAAACAACAAAGAGAAAATGACAATCGTTTTACATGGAAAATTTTAACTTTTTAAAAATGGCTTTCAATTCAAATCACACTAGTCACCTCAAATTAGAAGCGAAGGGTAGAAAAGTAATTTTAATTTAGAACATTGATACTTCAAAATAGGTAAATAATTTGAGACATTTGAAAATTAAAAAAAAAAGTAGACAAATAAAATGAGATCGAGGGATGGAGTATTTACCAACAATTGAAGTAAATCCTTTTGCATGTTTTTCACGTTTTCTTTAATTTTTCAATCCACAGGTGTATTTTCACAAACAACCCTCACAATTGATAATCAGTGCAGCTACCCAGTATGGCCAGCCCTATTATCCAACCCTGGATCGCCTCAACCCTCCACCACCGGCTTCAGGCTCGATTCCCATTATAACACCTTAGTCCCTCTCCCCGCCTCCTGGTCCGGCAACCTATGGGCGCGTACCCGCTGCTACGAAGACTTCCCCAGCGGCCAATTCCACTGTGAGACAGGTGATTGTCGCACAGGCACAATTGAATGCAACGGCGCCAGCGGCGTCCCTCCCACCACCCTCATACAAATGGTTTTCGACTCTGTTGGCAACCTCGAGTACGAGATCAGCGTCGTCACTGGCTTTAACACGCCCATGTGGGTGGTCCCATTTGGTGGGACTGGTGAGTGCACAATCGCCGCGTGCACGGTTGATATCAACGCTGTGTGCCCGGAAGAGCAGGGGTTGGTCGACAACACAGGTGAGACCGTGGCATGTATGAGCGCGTGTACGGCTTTTGGGGACCCCCAGTATTGTTGTACGGGGGCCTACTCGACGGCCGCCACGTGCACGCCGACTCCTTATTCAGAGTTCTTTAAGAACGCATGCCCATCGGCGGCTTCTTACGCATTCGATAATGGGGCTTACAGGTGTACCGGTGCGACTTACACCATCACTTTCTGCCCTAGTTAGGGCGCTAGGGAAATTTGCTTACACTTTCTAGATGTACTATGTCTTCTATTCCTTCTTTGCAGTAGTCCTCTATTTTGTTTTCGGATGTCTCAATACTGTTTGCCTTTGAGGTCCCGATCAAGTTGTTGAGAAAGAAAAATAAATGGGTGAGATAGGCTTTTCAATTTTTACCGATTAAAATTGGTTTTCAGTCCAAACTGTTCAAAAAACTTTTGAACGACGCACGCGATTGGGCGCCGTAAACTTTATTTACGGATTACTCCTCAAAGAAGTTTTTCTCATGTACGTTTATGTCTTTCCAGATCAGAGATCTAACAATGCATTCTAGGCACGATACGCGCAAGATCGATGGGGGTTGTTATAGGTAGCCAATCGTTTTGGCTAAACTTATATGGGTGCTTGAAGCTTACAACGTGTGAAAATTTTCAATTTATCAGAGATCAACTCCAAACTTATACTACGATTAAAGATTTCAAACCAAACATAAACAAGATTACTTGACTCGCTCAGCTCGTTTATCTGTCCTGGCCCATCACAAAACTCTAAATAAATGACGATGCAATTACTACATCAATTCAAACGAGTTGCAATCATTATATACAAATGAAGGTCTTCGTACGGTCTATCTCTATGAAAAGAAAATGACAAAACCGAAATACTATTAGAGACACGAGAAAATACAGATACTGGTTAATGAAAACATTAGGGGCAATTACTCCAATGATTAACTCGTAATTTTTGTTATCAAATATTTCAAATAAAACCTGTACAGGATTATTTGACTCGCTCAGCTCATGTATCCGTCCTGAGGTGTAACTTGACCCATTGCAGCAATTAATGCAACCAAGAAAAGATAAGAAGGCGTCATCACAATACTCTAAATAAATTAAAGATACTGTTAATGCAGCAAATGAGACGATGCGTTGCAATCATCGGATATATATAAATGAAGGTCTTCGTTCGGTCTATCTCTATGAAAAAGAATTAAAATGACAGAACGAAACACTATAAGAGACATGATCTAATGATGCAACAATGAGGGGTAGGGAGAAAATCTTTTATACTATATATCTGGGACTGCGAAGATGATCACGACCAAGGATATGATCTCCAAGTATCTCAACGGTGGTTTCCTGGATCGAGCTAGATGTGAAATAATTTTGAAAACTATCTTCAAAAAAAAATTGGTGGATTACACCTTAAACTAAACAAAATACTTATGCCGGCGGACATCATTTCCACAATCAACTCATTCTACTATTTCTCTGGACTGCGAAGTTGACGACCAAGAATTTCCAATAGTAAGATGAAATCATCTGTGATCTACCGGCCACCATTTGATGTGAAGAAGTTTTAAATATTATATTCAAAAGCTGGTCGGCTTTGTGCCCAAAGCCGGCCGGCTTTGCTGGAGCTTCTCAAGGCATGCAGTGTGTATAAATAGGCAACAAATCTAGTATCACAACCGAATTTCGAATCCAATACAGTGCAATTTCATTTTCGGAAAGCAGAATCGAATCGAGTTAAATTAGTAGAAGCCTCGGGTGCTTTCCAAAGTCCCTACAATGGCTAGGCTTCAATTGTCTCTTCTTGCTCTATTCTCCATTTGTCTCCTCTCCACTTCAGGTACGTAATTCCAGAGAAATTAATTAACTTTCTAACTGTCTATTTGGTAATTTGTTTTCACTTTTTCTTTGTTAATATCATGTGTGAGAAACATAGGAAAAATTACAAAGTAGTCTGCAAATCCAAAGAACAGTTCCATTATGTGCAAACTTAAAATACAGATACATGCACGAAACGTATATAAACTGTAAATGAAATGATGATTCAAAACCGATACAGAAATGTGAACCAAAACCTGCGTTACACACAGTATCCTGGCCTTAAAATAGATTCGCCGCTTACTAAAGTGTGTTAAGGTTGAACCGGCGTCTGTCTCCTAGGATTTGTCCAGCTTGGACTACTACCCACAGAACACCACTGTGAGCAACCTTAACGGACTGAACTTCCGCCTGCCTCTCTCATACTTTTTAAGAATGAAACTCTGGAAATTTGGTGTATGGTATCCGATATTAATGTAGAACGTTAACTCTGAAGCAGGATTACCAAAATTTAGAGCAAAAATAGAGACTCTTGAGTTGATGATAGGAACCAATACAATGGGAGGAATGGAGTCTTTGCCAACAATTCAACAAAATGCTCTGCATGTTTTTCACATTATTCTTAATCTTCAATCTACAGGTGTATTTTCACAAACAACTTTCACAATACAAAATCAGTGCAGCTACCCGGTATGGCCAGCCCTATTATCCAACCCGGGAGCGCCTCAGCTCTCCACCACCGGCTTCTTGCTCAATCCCTTATACTACGCCGACGTCCCTATCCCCGCCTCCTGGTCAGGCAACCTATGGGCCCGCACCCGTTGCGCCACCGACCCCACAACCGGCCAATTCCACTGCGAGACAGGTGATTGCGGCACAGGCTCAATCGGATGCAATGGTGCCGGCGGCGCCCCTCCCACTACCCTCCTCCAGATCACACTTGGCTCTGCTGGCGGCCTCGACAACTACGCGGTCAGCGTCGTCACAGGATATAACACTCCCATGTGGGTGGTCCCATCAGGTGCGAACGGTAAATGCAGCATCGCCGGGTGCACAACGGACATCAACGCCGAGTGCCCGACGGGGCTGCAGTTGATCGACAACACAGGTGAGACTGTGGCGTGTATGAGCGCGTGCACGGCTTTTGGGGATCCACAGTATTGCTGTACTGGGGCCTACTCAACTCCGGCCACCTGCGGACCAACTTCTTATTCGGAGTTCTTTAAGAGCGCATGCCCATCAGCGGTTACTTACGCATTCGATGGTGGGGCTTCCACATGTCCCTCTCCGACTTACACTATCACTTTCTGCCCTAGCTAGTTAGGGCGCTAGGTAAAGTTGCAAACGCTTACTGCCTCTACTATGTCTTCTATGAGATTAAATTCTTTCTGTCGGTGGTGGAAAACTCCATTTTTTTACCATCGACTTTTTCAGTTTTACCGTGTGTTTATTGTTGATTTGAACAGTTCATCTTGTAGACCCCACATAATAGTGTATCCATTCAAAAAATAAACTTGATTGGATATTGATAGGAGTGTCAAAAATTGAATTTTGCGCTTTGTAAAATAGACAATTTATCTTTATTATTATTCACAGAAATCAGGTCGTACATTTTATAAACCAAAATTCAAAATTTGACATATCTATCGATTTTCGATTAAGTTGATTTTTTGCATGACAATACTATACTGCGGGTCTTATAATATGAGCAGTTCAAATTACAATAATAGACACTCGGTGGGGCTCCATAATGAACAGTGAAAAGTGGAGTTTTACACCGGCAATGGATAGAATTTGTTCTCGTCTTTCTATTTGTTAATTACTTTGTTGTCCTAATCCTCTATTTTGGTTTAGGATGTCTCGATACATTTGTCCTTAATTTCCAGGTCCCGATCAGTTGTTGAGAGAGAAAAATAAAACACGAGAACGTCTAATTTTCTAATTACCTTTTTATGAGTTTTGATTGATTTACAATCCCATTGTAAATCACTGAAAAGTATTTATAAAACTTATGAATCACTGTTATCTTATTGACTACTTGAAAAAAACTTTTTTAAAAAATATCAAGGACGAGTGATTTTTTTTTTTTTTTTGCAGTATGTGATATGAGTGAGCCACATTTTTACTGCCTGTCAATATCAATGGAAAGGTGGTCATTATGGGAACGCTACCTGTGTTATCAACATTTTTTTTATCGTTATTATTATTAGTATTTCGATATTATTGTTTATATTTTTATTGCATGTGCAGGCTAGGATATTTGGCTCAACCCTATGCATTTGGAAGTTATAAAGATACATGACATGCTCCTACACATTTAAAAGTTGAAGAGAAGTTATTTGGACAAGTGGAAGCAAAAGATTGGAACAAGATGAAAAGTAGTTAATGGAAGTTATTTCTTACAATTTTTTTGTTTCCTATAAATAGCCTCTTAGGTCTCTCCAACAAATCGAAGAATCTATCTTTATTTGTCTTTCAAGTTTATTCTTACTAACCCAACTTTTGGATTATAATTAGGAGTAGGAGAAACTTAGAATCTTATGTATCGATTTTGTTCGTGAAGATTGGTGTTTGTCTTGCATCACTGATTTTCTTTTATGTGCTGATACATCATTGAAGATTAATGGAAGAATCTCTTTCGTTAGTTTCCAATTTTGTTCGTGCTATCAACTTCGCATTTGATTTGATTGCCATTTCGCATCCGACGAAATCTTGAAATACGGCGAAGAACCTAGGATTCACCTTTGGAGACAATCCACATTGTCCTTGTTCGTGTTGTTGACTTTGTTTTCCCAAAATTTCTATTGATATTCGAGTGAGGGAAAAAATAGGTAAACAGTACCACGTCGCCCTTTCAAGAATTATATTTAAATTTTGTCAACAATTTCTTGTACATATGAACCCGTAAAGGAAAATGCATATATCCTTCCTTACTTTCACTAAAATTTTCAGAATAAATTTTTTACTACTTTCTTGACAAGTGATTAGAGAGTCTTAAAGAGTCAACCAAATATGTATGTAGATTTTCAAAATCTAATACTCACAGATGATTAAATATGATCTTACATAAATTTGACATAGTCTTAAGAGGTAGTTTTAGAATTCTCAAAACGGAAATATTAATTCTCGAAACTAGATTTGAGCTATGTTTTGAGTGGGTCCCACATGTCTATTTGGACGGACCCACAAACCGCACATTGTGTTCATCTTCATGAGAAGAAAATTATCACACACTTGGTTGGCTAAAATCAGCCCCTACGAATCATAGCAGCATCCACAAAAGAACGTGCACGTACCATAAGCCAAACCACAAAAGTTCAAATATCAATGCATATTTTACGTATATTAACACATTTTCACAGATATCAATCTACTTTTTCTCAAATATCAATGCATCTTTTAGTTTTACCTATTATTCTCGGCCGGAACTTATTATCGACGCGAGGCTCCATCATAAAAAAAGGAGTCGAAATCGAAATCAACACAAAAGACGAATCCTATCTACCAATTCAAACCCTAACAAAAAACTCTATTTAACAAATAAATAAATCTATATAATAAAACACAATGGTGTGAGTCCCATACAAACACAAGTTGTTAAAACGGCTCTCTCCAACTCTCTTAACAAAGTGCCTACACTCTTACAAATATATTACAAAAATGCCATCAAGTTGAGTCACTATCAAGATTCAAAGGGTAATTCCAATTTCAATTGGGGTGGATAATGCTGTAAACACAAACAAACGTTAGTAAATAAAATAGAATAAGCCAAGAAAGTTATGCAACGGACGGGGTAATCCAATGGTTAGAGATCGACAACACGTAAAAAAATGCAAATAAGAGAGATTTGGTGGATCGGATGAAGGATTTTGGAGGAGATCTATGGGGATTTAGAGAGAGAAAAGGGAGAGGAGATCAGAGAGAGAGAGAGAGAGAGAGAGAGAAGGGAGGAGAGATGATGGAGAAAGGGGAGGCATCCTGGTATTAAGACACTCACTAAAGAGACTTTGATCCAATCGAAGCGACAAAAGGTTCCACCTTTAATTTAGGATTAATTGCATTTTTACTCCCTGAGATTATTCAAATTTTGTTTACTTCGTCTCTCAAATTTCAATTCTTTTTATTCCATCCCTGAAACGTTATAGTTTTGACCTGTTGGGTGACAAGGGAATCCTTTATGGTTGGCTGCCCTACAGGGTTTTAGGGCGGCCGATCTAGCCGTTTATTTCAGGAATAGACTGCTTCAATCAATAGAAGCTCTTATTAAATTTGAGTCGTTGGCATCAAAATGAACGGCAAAATTGACCGCCCTACAGCCTCCTGTAGTGCGGGTTGCATGCACTACAGGATTTGCAAATTTGTATATGTGTATCCAAGTTATGGCCCAACATTATTCCAAATGATGAGCACGAGACTTCAATAACTCACTAAATTTGAGTAGATTATTGGGAGCCTACAAAATATGAATTAAAAAAAAGTGTCATTGTAGAAGACATACTAGAGATTTTTGTATTGAGTTGAATGAAGTATCGAATTTTAATCAAATTTGACGAGGTACAACACGTTGAATACTTTTCTTCAGAATTAGAAAACACGTGATTGATTGGGCTCGCTAGATTGGAATCTAACAATGAAAGACAAAATATGTACAACTAAATATTGAGGGACGAAGTAAACAAATTTTGAATAATTATGGAATTAAAGTGAGGAATTCTTTGTCTAATTTAACCTTTTGTTATCCTCTCCTGTTTTGATTTAGTTAGATGGTTGGAACAACGTTATGCTGAATACTTACGCGCGTGAAGGAATTTTATGCTTATGGAACAATCTAATCAACTCGGACATTTGTTTTTGATCTTGTTCCAATCGAAACGTTGTTTTTCTCAATGGACGAATCGGCCTAGTCATAAATGTGTACGTACCACGTTATTTTTCTTTTTATTTCTATTTTACACTATAAGTTAAGCTATTCAACTCATACAAAAAGGAGATGTAGCAAGTGTGTCAATCAAATTTCATGGGCATATCAAAATAAGAAGCTTTGCAGGGGTACAGAATTCCAGGAAACAAATTATACAAAGAAAGAAAGTAGGTTAATCAATATGAACAATTTTCACAAGCTGTAATGAGACATGTTATATAGGAGTTTTTTTTTTTTTTTGTGGTATATAGGAGTAATTACATACAGCAACATGACACCTCTTATATAATGAATGAGACCTCAACACACCCCCACTAAAATGAATAACACAATCTGTAAAAAAAATGTAGCTTAAACAGCCAGGAAACCTAAGTTTATAAATGAGAACAGGGCCAAAAAGAAAAAAAAAATCCCAAGAAATGTTACGATGGAGTCATTATGACTTACGGAGATAATGATGAATGCTTCTTTGTTAGTCTCCCTTTCAGTTGCCTGATCTTTGCATCTACCCTCGCAGTAAACCCAATTTTCGTCTCATGTCTTGCTTTAGACCGCTCTCTCATCCACATATGTTGATCATCAACATCTTTCTTGAGGTACTTTATTTCTTGGATGATGTGATGATCCATTGGATGGAAACACCTTTGGAATGATATATGAATCAGATATGGGAGGTTGCAAGCGATGGTTACTAAAAGAGTGGCGCACCAGTACATAGGAGCAGGAGCGAGGGCTTCAACGAGGAGTTGGAAGGCATTCTTAGAATAGACTGGTGGCATCATTCCGTAGCCTAAGAGGAATAGGTACCATGTGGCGACGCTGCCCCATATTAAAAGGTGTTGGATCCAAGTGAAGTGACTCATAGTGAGTGCAATCTGGCAGTTGACTGCCCAAACGATGCACGTAAACATGGTGGTCCCTACGGCTGACATGTCGGCAGTTTGGCCTCCAGATCGAAAGGGTTGGTCATAGAAGATGATTAAGTTGAGGAAGAATATCATGACAGAAGAATAGAATCCATTCCCCATCCACCCAAATATTCGGTACCAGTCGAAAAACAAATTTTTTGGGCCTTGTTGATAAAGGGCTGGGAACTACAAAAATGCAAGAGGAATGTGTTCATGGGATAATATTTCAAAACAAACAACGAATGTTTAAAATAAGGGTGTTCGTGTTGAACTACCTGTAAGCAAATTTCTGATGAAACATCTTGTTCGAATACTCCAAGTGAAATGACAGGTAGTGAGGTGAGAATAACATTGAATAGCAACATGTACCAATCATCATAAATAGATTGTCCAGAAAAGCTGGCTAATGCCTCGAAGTAGAAGAGTGTGAGGCCGAAGGCTATGTTCTTGTAGAAGAAATAACAAATCTGAATGCAAATGATTAAAGTTTGTATTAGATGCAAAAATAAACAGAAGCATCAAGGCACCTAATTGTGCAATGCTTGTTGAACATGCAAGGGCAGAAACAGGGAACTTTTATTAGAGTGGTTATGTTGTAAAACTTCTTAGAAAACATAACAAAATATATAGCATTAAGTTGCTGATAGAAAAAAAACAAAAAAAGAATAGCATTACATTTTTCCCTACCGAGCCATTGAAAAGAAAAAAACGGAGACAATAGTCCCCAAACATTTACTAACGTAATTTCTCCATTCAATTAACAAAAATCTATTATATTTGTTTTGCTTCTCTACGAGTTTCAGTGCTTACAGAAATTAACCGAAAAGTAATGTGATCCCGTTATAAAGTCGATTCATTTTTCTTATTTCCAATCCAATGTCAAAAGTGAATTGGGAAGAAAAAGAATCATCCTTAACATGTCACACCAATAAAATTCTCTCGAGTTATTACCATCTGAGCAATTCTCTTGTAACACCAGTGTCCATGGACAACCAGAAGTCTTTCCAAAAATCGAAACTGAGCAATAGCAAAATCACTAGCCATCACAGCCTGCAAACGAGCTAAGAATTTTGTAAGATTGACTATAAAGAGAAAAATAAAGTGCAAAAAGTAATCATCCAAACATGGTTAATGGTCCAATTCCTTAATCACACTATCCGAGAAAACAAAGAAATTTGCTATCGTAGAAAGCTAATGAAAGACTAAAGTGGTCCATTGAAAAAATATGTGGTAATGTCTGCTAATAGTTTCAAGTGGGTAGTATGGTTAAGATATGGTTTAGATTTATAACCATTGATATTAGCAAATGGCAACATCAGGGGTTTACGGGACTAACCGATTAAACAACTACTTTCTTTTTTACGTAGCAGAGAATAAATGACCGTCCCGGACCATAATAAAGATGTTGAATGATTAAAAAAAAAACTACTTGATTGAAAACAACAAGTGTTCCCATCGTAATTGTAGGTAGAGCTATTTCCCTATGAGTGATTTAGAGGTACCCATTGAAAAGTCCTCCAAAAAAGTCCAAGTTGAGTTTATAATCTTTAGACATGATAAGCAACCTACGAAGCTAGTATATTGCTTACCTTTCTCTTGTCACACCATTTCTCATATAAAATACTCCCTCTGTCCCGATTTGTTTATCCAATCTCGGGTTTTTAACTTATTAAGGAAACCAAATCTCATCCATTGATTTGAAAATTTACATAATCTCATCCATTGATTTGAAAATTTACATAATCTCATCCATTGATTTTGAAATTGGAAAGTCAATTTGAGACATTCATAAATCAAAAAGGGGACAAACAAATTGAGACAGAGGAAGTAGATGACATTTCCAAGGCACCAAACAAAAAAATTTCTTGATACCCACACCTCAAACCAAGCCACAGGACTAGTTATAGATAAAATCTACTCCAAATTGGACTAAATGATATACTATCTCTTGCCTTCATAAAACAAAGCCATTTCAAAAGCACCAGCAACATTAAAACTCTATAGGAGTCATTAATTTTACCAACCATTGCATAGGTACATTATCCAAGAAGAGTCTAAATGATGCTACGGACCTGCATTCCTTCAACGCCACTGATGCCAACACCAATATCTGCTTCTTGAATCATTCCAACATCATTTGCACCATCTCCAATTGCTAACGTGATTTTGCCGGTTCCTTGTTTTACCAATCTTGTCACCTGGTGATGTGACCAAACAAATTAAAGCAAGACAAGCAATAAGAACTTATAAAGAAGAGATGGAAGTTAACTAGCAGAAATAGAAAGTCTAGTGGGCAAAGCATTTCGATTGATAAGAGAAAAATATAGTACCATAGCTTTCTGCTTAGGAGAGACACGACAGCATATGACAGATGCACAAACAACCGCTAAGTTCAAGAATTCATGCTTTAGATCATCCTCTAAAGCATATGAAAGGGTCTTCCCATCGATAATTAATGCAAATGCAGCATGAGGATCCTTTTCGCGCTTGATCATTTGAGAGGCATTTGCAATTTGCATCACAATGTTATCCTTCACGAAAATAACAAATTCTTAAATAAAAGTGTACAAAAGTCTTAATATTATTCACATCCCTTATTCAAATGTACCTTTCTAGAATCTAGTGCTGACGTGTCTGTATTTAGGCTTGTTATGCAAATCTGCTTCATACCCTGTCGAAGCAGACTACAGGAAAATCTGCATCACACAAATAGTAGTTTCAATGCAGTTGCAAGTTATGATGGTTTATGCGAAGCTCTCTGACTCTTTATAATTTGGTTATGAGTTTGACAGATAGAATACTGACCCTATGTTGATTGCTGTTTCCAACTTATCTCCTGTCAGAACCCAAATTTTGAGACCTGCTTGAGCTAGTTTATCAATACATTGAGGCACCTATTGAAAATGAGGTAGTTAAGTTTGGCGAGGAACACAAGAATGTAAAAAAATATTATGTCTCTCTAGCAATGACATAGAAGTACCCCTTTCTGCAGCTTGTCTTCAACAGCAGTTGCACCGACAAGGATTAAATCCCTTTCCATCAGATCAGATACCCTTTCAAGCATTGCCTCCCGATCACCACCAATAGAAGTCTTAGCTTTGATAAACTCATTGTTCCAAGCAAAATACTCCGCCTCGTCAAGTTTTCGGTAAGCAAGTGCTAATGTGCGCAAACCACCTTCTCCATAGTCCTTTAGGTGTTTTGTAGTAACTTTCTGGTACATTCTTCCATTCTTTGATAACCGATCAAAGATGATGCTACATAAGTCAAGCATAGCGGAACAATGCATCAAATTACCATGTCAACATAGCCTAAAGTCAGTTAAGTAAAAGGATGGCCTTGAAACATCAAAGGCGATAAGAAAAGCTCAAATTTTATCCAAATGACATATTATACAATTTTAACTTCCTCCAATGACAGATGTCAGGGGAGAAATTGGAAGTTAAGGAAAGGATTTTATGAGCCAAACCTGTCTGCACCTTTACAAAAGAGAAAAAGTTGATCATCCTTGTCCTGAACAATAACAGACATTCTCTTCCTTTTGCTAGTAAAGTCCAACAAATTGAGAATTTTGTACCCCCTGAAAATTCTCCATATGACACATTAGATACAAAAAGAAAAAAGACCGGTTAATTAAGAATCTTCGACCCATGAAAGCAAATTATTCATTTGATCATCTAACCTTTCAATTGGCTTTTTAGAAGAAGGATATCTTTCACGAATAAATACACTGGATTGAGTTCTTTTACAGAACTCAAACCCAAATTCTCTTGCTGCAACAAGAAAAGCACCTTCATCTGGGGATTCTGCTTCATAAGTAAATCCATCAGTCTTTTCATTTGCTTCTGGAATTGCAGTGTGACAAATAGCAAGTATACGGAAAAATAACAAGATGACATCTGCATTTGGCTCTTTCGACCAATTTCCATGCATGAGGCGGTTGTCCTCAAAGCTAAATCCTTTTATTGGAGATTTTTTATACTTCTCGTCTTTACAAGTAACAACAGTTTCCAGCTCAATTTCTGATACATGCATACCACTTTTAGGGGTTGATTCAAAGACTTGACCATCAACATTTAAAGCCATCTGCCTTGCAGCGGCAAGTTCAACTTCACTAGAATGAGTCCCATAAGCCATACCAGCAATGGAACACTTAAGGAAATCCATTTGGTTGCATGTTAAAGTGCCAGTTTTATCAGAAAGGATCGTGTCAACCTGACCCAACTCCTCATTTAGATTTGATGTCCTTGCTTGAGCAGGAGTTTCGCTTTCTTCGTCATACATATGGATGTCCTTATTAATGAACATTGCTTGGAGGACCTTTACCACTTCGATAGAAACATAGAGAGAGATGGGTATCAAATACCCATATAGAATAAGGGCGGTAATCCAATGCAAAAAGGCTGGCCGGAGAGATCTACTAGGATCATAGAGATCTAATGTGTCATCTGGTCGCATATACCACCATTGAGGCATTTGGAACCTTGTATTCACACCAAATCCAAATGAGCTAATTAAGGAGATCAATACAAGGAGGCTAAAAAGAATGTAAATGATTTTGTCCATCTGTTTTTCAACTCTGCTCCTTTTCGAAGGAGATGGTGTTCCATTTTGCATGACTTTGCTATCATGACCAGTGAATATCACCACTCCATAAACATAAGCAGTATTCCTAAGTTTTGAATCTCTGAGGAGAATCTGACTAGGATCCAACGGACAAACTTGACGATCATACTCGAGATTACCCACAAAAGTGTATAGGTTGGGATTTGGGTCTTCGCATGAAATTTTTCCAGTAAAATCCTTGAAAGTCATGTCGTTGTCTAATGGCAAAGTTACCTCTAAAGCTCTCTTGACTTTCAAGTTTGTCTCTCCATCTAAGTTCATAGTTTCCACATAACAAATTCCATCCTCATAACTAGACGACACAAGAAGTAAATCCGCAGGGAAAAATTTGTCCTTCTCCACTTTCACCACATCTCCAACTCGAAGTTTCATCCATGTCTTAGGACCAAATACTCCATCCCCTTTATGCACCCTAGCTTTTCTCATATTTACTTTCATATCTTGAATAAACCTTCGCCAATCTTCCATAGCCTCCTTTGCCATACTAAGACCAACCACAAAGGCTAGAGGAGCAACCATACTCACAACTGAGAATGGAGAAACCTTTGTGAATGACAGACATGCAGCTAGTAGGAAGTACAAGTTGGCAACACGACGGAATTGCTCAAAGATAGCTTTGGGTAGGAACGTGATGACGTTGTACTTTGTGGTTGAAATGTAGTTAGAGCAATATTTAAGAGGTTTTTGTACATGGCGACATGGTTCGTTGCAGAATACAATACGTGAGAATCCAGGGCCTTGAAATTGATGCGGCTCCTCTCTTTCACCGTCTTGTCGACGAATGCGCGCAAATGTGTACAAATTGCTCCGGCGGAGCCTAGCCCTTATCCTTCCTCTTGTCATTTGTTTTAGGGGCTCAGCTTGTTGTAATTGTATTACCACATAACCACCTCTCAGGAAATAATAATAAAAGCCCCAAAACTCTTGCCTTCATGCACCCTTGTAGTTAAAGGAGCCTCTTGTGCAATGTATCCTCCTCTAAGAATTCAACAAGTCCAGAGGAATGTTTGGTCACAAGAGAATTCACAAGTTTGCAAGAATTCCTAACCTGACAAAATATCAAACTCATAAATTCATACAAATAAATTTTCTGCCAGTACATGACATTCTGACATTCATATGTCAGTAAGACTTAATAAAATAATCATATCTGCATTTATAGATTGCCAAAAAAGACAGTAGAAGATGATCAATATGGGTAACTAAGGAAAATATACCAATCACCATTCCAAAATTCAAATTCAGGATTTCAATCATATTCTTGATTCTTAGATTATGGGAACAAGATTAACAAAGACAAAACAACAACCAAGAAACAATGACCCTATTCCGATTAATAAGTTGTCCAAATCAACAACAAAATAAATTGAAGAAAAACAATGTCATCAAAAAAAAAAAAAAAAACAGAAAAAGATCACCAAACCTTTCCTAGCTGAACTCACGATAAAAAATTATTGACAATTTAAAGAATGTGTACCAAAAGCTATAATCAAATTATCCAAAACCATATAGAAAAGAGAGAGAGAGAGAGAGAGAGAGAGAGAGAGAAAGGAAACACCACCACAACATTTCCAGCTAAACCTATTATAAAAAGAATTTCTACAATTGACCACAATTGAATCTGGCCGCAATCTACAATTGACCACAATAAACAAAAATGAGGAGAGAGAAAAGGAGGTTACCTGGAAACACGAACCTCATAAATCCATTTCGAAACAGAAAAAACAGAAGACAAATCCATCAAGAAAACAATGGGATCAGAGAGAGAAGTTGCAGAGATCGCAATGAGAAAGAAGAGAGAGAGGTGGGTCTAGTCCCAAAGAAGAAAACCCTCCCTCTCTATCCAAACCAATGACAGGAATTTACGGGGCCCTCTCTCTCTATTTATTTCTCTCTGGTGAATCTATGAATGTATTGCTTTAATTTTTTTTTCTATTTTTTAAAGAAAAAAGAAGAAAAATGCTAGTCATGGAAAGAAAATGACACGGCAGGAAAAGCTGTACTAACTAAAAACATCCAGCTGAGCCTGCCTGACCGGAGAACCAGTAGTCTAGTTTTTTTTTTACTCCATAATTACTAATTTCATCACCTGGCCATCTTTAAAAAGAAAAAGGAAATAACTTCATCATCTGGTGTGAGAGTGTGGGTCACCTTTATCTACATAGGCATGCTAAAGGGACGAGAAATTTTTGGGTGCCAAATGGGTATCACGTGACCATGCCCACGTTTTACTCGAGCAATCCATCTGCGCCGCCTAAAAGTATGTTGGACGGTTCAAATTGAAACTCTCTCTCTCCTATTTCCCCACCACTCTCTCTCTTATTTCTCTCTCCTTTTTTTTTTCTCCAAATCCGAGCCAATACGTAATAGAAACAACCAAAAGTGTCTTACATTGACAAATTCACCCTTTTTAATAATAGAATAAACAATAAAAAGCTCTAAATTCTCCATTTTTTTTATCCAAAAGTAAAAAATTTGTAATTTATGACAAAATAGTTTTTTTTGATTAGTTACAAAACAATAGTTATCCACAAGTTTTACCTTTTTGATCAAAACAGCTCGTCCTAATGGAGGGCAGAGAAGGTATTATAGCTGTTGAAGGGGATTTTGAATCTCTAGCGGAGGAATCGGCAGATTTGGGGGGCCCAAGATGGGCTAGAGATGAAAACTCGAAATGGGCTGCCTCTAAGCCCAATTGTGAGCTTAGATAAATCACCCTTGTTGAGAAGAGTCTCGGCCCAGCCCAGATTATGGGTGAAATGGAGGTGCAACTATCCCAGGCCCAAAGACTCACTAAAAGGCCCTTCCTTTATTGCCCATTCACAATCCTCGGTCGTTGGTCTCTGAAATCCCAGAGAGATCAAACTCTGTTCGGCCATCGCAGCTGGAGGTCCGAACGCCACTCAACGGACGGAATCAAGCTCGTGGTGGATCTTTCAAAAGCAGAATGCAGAAGAAGTCGTCGCAGGCAGCTGTCCAACCTCATCCAAATTCATGAGGAGATATCTGGGGAATCGGAGGAGGAGGAGACTGAATCTAAATCCTCTGCTGACTCAATTGAGAGCTCTCAGCGTATCATTGACGAGGTAAGAACAACCATGGCTGTTGGGGCTGAATTGAATGTTAATTTTTTTCCTGATGATGAAAGGGTTTTAAAGAAAATGATAGAGCTTGAAGCTAAGGAGGCTGCCATCCTACGTGATAAGGAGGGAGGAATTTAGGGTAGCTGAATCTTTATTTTACGGTGATCAGATCTGGGTTTAGTCTTTTTATGCAGATATTGTCATGGAATATTAGAGGGTTGGGGAGTGTTTCGAAAAAAGGATTTTTGTCTAAACTGATTAAAAAGAAAAGGCCAGACATGGTGTTTATCCAAGAAAGAAAGTTAGAATCTGTGGATCATTTAGCAATTCAACGAATTTGGGGTGCTAGTAATGTGGATTATGTTTGCTCGAACTCTGAGGGTGCATCAGAGGGTCTTTTAACTATCTGGAATAGTTCTTTTTTTAAACCGGTTAATGTGACTGTGAATAGATCTTTCATTTTGTTACAAGGGACCATCGATAACTTCCCATGTATCATCGTGAATATCTATGCTCCTAACGTTGCTCTAGCCCGTCGTGTTCTTTGGGATGAATTACTGACCTGTAAAGCAATCTATATGGATCCGTGGTGTATTGGGGGTGATTTCAATAAAATAAGAGAGGTATCTGAAAGAGTGGGATGTTTGAGATTAGACAGGGGGATGAAAGACTTTTTGGAATTCAGTGACCGCATGGAAGTGCTGGATATTCCTATGCAGGGAAGGAAATTCACCTGGACCAATTACCAGAACAATGCCATTCACAGCCGGCTGAACAGATTTCTGATATCCCAATCCTTCCTTGATAGGTTTCGGGTTACACAATGGGGTTTGCCAAGACCAATTGCAGACCATTGCCCTATAATGTTATTGAATGATAATAGGGATTGGGTCCAAAGCCATTCAGATTCTTGGACATTTGGCTTTCTGATCCTAAATGTATGAAGGTAGCCAAAGAAACATGGGAGGAGGCTCCGGTGCAAGGTTGGGCGGGGTTCATCATCGTTCAGAAACCGAGAGCAATGAAGGATAGACTGAAACTATGGAATAAACAAGACTTTAGGGATATCAACTACGCTCTTCAAGACACTGAAGCCAAACTTCACCATCTTGATACCCTATCTGAAGCTAGGCAATTGAATGACGAGGAAAGAGTGATGTGGTGCTCCCTAAAGTCAGATTTTTTGAGGCTCTCTAACTTGTTGGAATCGTTCTAGAAGCAAAAATCCCGTATTAATTGGCTGAAACTGGGGGATAGAAACACCAGGTTGTTCCAAATCTCTGCAAACAATTGATTCAAGATGAACTTGGTGGGGTCGGTAAGGGTAAATGGGAGGGTGTTAGTGGAACCAGATCAGGTCAAAGAAGCAGCATCTGAATACTTTCGGGCTAACTTTGCAGAAGAAAGAAGGGTCAGACCGGATCTGGGAGGTCTTTTTACTAGGAAATTGGATCAGGAGAGTGCATTGCAACTTGAAAAACCTTTTGAGGAGAAGGAAATTCTGGCAGCCCTTCAAGATTGTAGCAGCTTCAAAGCCTCGGGACCAGACGGCTTTAATTTTTCTTTTGTTAAGAAAGGCTGGGTCTTCATGAAGGAGGATGTCATCAAATTTTTTTCAGAGTTCCACTCAAATGGGAAGCTTACTAAAGTTATCAATTCCACTTTTGTCTTTCTTATTCCTAAAGTACCTTGCCCTGTTTCGTTTAAGGAATACAGACCAATTACTATGGTGGGTGGGTCTATAAAATTCTATCCAAAGTGTTAGCAAATAGAATTAAGGGTCATATGCGATTAGTAATTGGGGAGACTCAAGCTACTTTTGTTCATGGGAAACAAATTCTAGATGGTGTCCTCATAGCCAATGAGGCGATCCACAACTGGAAAAACAAGGCGAAAGGGGGCCTCATCTTAAAATTAGACTTTGAAAGAGCGTATGATTGTGTCAATTGGAGCTTTCTCAATAGTATGCTATCAAGGTTGGGCTTTGGGGATAGATGGAGGGATTGGATTTTAGAATGTTGCTGTTCGGTTTCCATGTCTATTTTGATCAATAGATCACCGGAATTTCACACTCAAAAAGGGCTAAGGCAAGGTGACCCCCTATCTCCATTCCTCTTTAATATTGTTGCGGAGGCCCTTAACATAATGCTAGAACGAGCAAAGGACCGAAATATCATCAAAGGAACCAAAGTGGGGCGTAATGGAGTCAATATTTCCCATTTACAATTTGCGAACGATACAATTCTCTTCTGCAATAATGATCTAGAGGAGATGGCAAACATTAAAAGAATCTTGCGATGCTTTCAATTGATGTCTAGTCTGAGAATTAATTTCTTGAAGAGTTCCCTTTGTGGAGTGAACATTCCACTAGAAACAACCTCATCCTTGACCCAGATCATGGGTTGTAAAGTGGAGCAGTTACCGATCAAGTATCTTTGCTTGCCTTTAGGTGTTAATCCAGGGAGGATCAAAACTTGGGATTCCGTAATTGAAAGGACAGAGAAGATGTTGAGTACTTGGCATACTCGTTGTATTTCTATAGGGGGAAGGTTGACTCTTATTAACTCCAATACTGCAAACATCCCCATATATTTTATGTCTCTGTTTAAAATGCCAGCAGCTGTAGCGAGGATATTGGAGAAACTACAGAGAATTTTTCTGGGGTGACTCGAATGACAAAAAGAAAATGCACGTGGTCAAGTGGGATGAGATTACTCGGAAGAAATCTAACGGAGGACTGGGGTTCAAGAAAATGGTCCAACAGAACCTAGCTCTCTTGGCAAAATGGTGGTGGAGATTTGGCAAGGATAAAGAAGCTCTTTGGGTGAAAGTGATTCGAGGAAAATACGGTTTGGATATTAACTGTTGGCTGCCCTATGCACATGGCCCTGGCTCAACATCAAGAATTTGGTCAGATATATGCTCCTTGGAAAACCACTCATCCGAATTGGGTTACTCCATTCGAGACAGCTTTCAAGTCCAGGTAAACTCCGACGATGCAATTGTATTTTGGGAACATGTTTGGTTAGGTGAAGCCTCATTGAAAGAAGTCTATCCTGGACTGTTTTCTTTATCTACTCAAAAAGAGGTGTTGATCTATAATTTGAGGACTGAGGAGTCTTGGGATTTATTGTTTAGAAGGGACATGTTTGGGCGTGAGAAGCAAGAGATGGATAACTTGAAACAGAGACTTCAACGAGTTATTCTAAACCCTTTGAAGCCAGATACTCTGCAATGGAGGTGGTTGGGTGATGGAATTTTTTCAGTCAAGTCAGCTTATGGGCAATGGGAACAACAAACCCACTCGAGCAGTAAGTTGTTGGGTTCTCTTTGGAAGAATTTGGGCCCTCCTAAGGTGGAAATCTTTGCTTGGATAACTGTTAAGGAAAGAACAGTAACTAGGTTAGTCCTCAGTAGAAACCTGATCAATGACAGTCAACAAGCTTTGTGCCCCCTATGCTCTCTGTATGTTGAAACTCATAAGCACTTGTTTCTCCAATGTCACTTTTCGTGGAGTGTTTGGTCAATAATATTAGATTGGTGGAACTTCAATTGGGTTAGCCCAAGCTCTGTACCAGAATTAGCCGAATGGTGGTTTGATAATGGATTTTACAACCTGGAGAAAAATGTATGGGAAGCTTGTTTCTATGCAATATTGTGGTCCCTTTGGTTGGTTAGGAACGACAATATCTTCAATAACTCTTTGAAACAAGTTTGGGAGGTAGGGGATTTAGTCAAAACAAGAGTTGCGATGTGGATGAAGGCGAAGTTCGACATCAAGGTCTACACCGTTGAGGAGTCCAAGTTCTTTTTAGATGGTATCCGAAAACTAAAATTGTAACCTAGTTTTCAGGTGGGTATCCAACTGTCAGTTGGATGTGATTGTAAATTTGGGCACTACCGAGCTCGTCTTTCGGTGTTCTTTCCTCGATGTACCCCTTTCAAGTTTTATAAAATATTTCGTTTTCCGAGAAAAAATGGATAAAAAAGTCATCTTCGATCATTCAAAATATTAAATGAGAGCAAATAGTTTTTTATTGTCCTTTTTTATTTTATTAGAAATGATGAATTTGTCAATACAAGTCACTTTTAGCTTATTTCATCACATGTTTGGATAAATTGTTGTTGGTTGGGAAGGGATCTGGTGAAATTCACATAGAAATCACATAAAATTTATTGTTATTTCTCATACGGAACGAGAATATATGTCATTAATTAAAACAAACTTGAGAGATGTTAATGAAATCTACCTTTGATTATTTTTGTTTTTAAACTGACCCACTCCACTTCATGATTACTACAACTAGGGAGACTATCCCTCCTGGACCGTTGGGTGGACTATTTTTGTGGAGACTAGCTCCCTCCTCACTCCATTACTTTAACACTTTATAAGAGAGATTATTCCGAGAGTGTCCATTTTTCATATTTTCTCACTCCTCTAAATCACTAATCGCACTTTCTGATTAGTAACTTGGGCAGTGTGAAATCAATTTCCTAAATTAATTAAAATGAGGTGATTTCAGATTTCAAAGTAATGTATCATGGTGCTGGAGCTTGTACCATCCCATGCCGGTACTCTAAAAGCACCAAATAATTTTGCAACTTTAATATTCCTCCTACCTTTCATTGGATGGATTCATTTCTCAATACCAACATATTACGGGTGTTCAAAAAGTATACTGAAAAAATTATACTACATACTTATAGTAGTTACGATCCTCATCGTGTTCATGTGGAACTCATATTTATTCTGAATATGAAAGTAAAACTTTTCGATACATTGGTATTCGTAGCATCGGTTTTCCAAAAAAAATAAAAATATATTCATACTTCAAATCGTTTATTTCGTATAACTTGGGAAAAAATATTTACAGAAAATCAGTTTACCTATATATACCTATAAACACTTGTGATATTAAGTTGTCCATTTGGTTGTCGATATTCAATCGCATTTATTTACTTTGTTTCAAGTTTACGAAATCAACTATTCAGATTATAGTGAGAGAATGCGATCCCATTTTTTTGTGAAGCCCTTTGTTACGGATGCGGGAGGGCTGCTGCCCATGAAGGACAGCAGCTTGCTGCCGTGCTTGAACTACACCGTTTCATGTCTAGAATTTGGAGGGAGGGGGGCTGCTGTCCCCGAATTCGGGGCCCACTCCGGTCTCGATCCGATGATCGGAAACGTTCACTTCGTAGAGCTCGTCGAGTATAACAACTATGCAAAAAATCAGCTTAATTGGATATCATTAAGTACTTGATCGGAACCTTTTTATTTTAAAAAGAATGGATCCGAAACACTGGATTAAATCCACTGTAACCCATGGACTAAGAGTTTTATGGGCTCCGATCAGGTACTTAATGATATCCAATTAAGCTGATTTTTAGCATAGTTGTTCTACTCGACGAGCTCTACAAAGTGAATGATTCAGATCATCGGAGCGAGACCGGGGTGGGCCCCAAAATTGGGGCAGCAGCACGCTGCTGTCCCCTCGGGGACAGCAGCCCCTAGAATTTGCCCAGTTGGAACCTACCCTTAAGCCTCTGTTTGGCTATTCCACAAAAATCTTGTGTTGAATATTTATTTTTTATTTTTGTAGGGCTTATTATGGGTTCTACAAATATAATTTAAATCGCAAGTTATTCTTAAAATATATTTCTATGGGTTCCTGAAAAAATTATCACAATTCGATATTCGTAGAGTCTGTTTCAGAATTGTAAAAGTGTTTCAAAATTCGAAGGGCGCCAATTTAAGATTCAAGGTTCAACATGTGCGCCGTTACTTGATGGATCTAAATATGCCTAGGAGGAGTAATTGTAACAGTTGGATGGTTGGCTTCTGATGTACTCAGTTTTTTTTGTTACACACAGGTTTTGACCATAATATACCATTCCAATTGAATTTAGTTACGTGACATGGACATGTCTAAAAACCTCTTTAGTAAGCGTAGTTTTGTTGCTACCGTGCTAGGGTAAATCTCTTCCTTTTCGATTGTGCTGCTGACTTTGCTTGGAAAACGACCTTGAGGTGCCCCTCTCTGGTTCAGTTTTGCCATTCAGGTAGTTGGTACTTGGGGTGCTTAAGACTTGAGATTTGTTGTTCGTTTCATTTTGCTTTGAAAATAAATGCTTATTGTTCCGTTATTGTGTTTTAACCATCTTAATGTAACTAGGCATGCGTGCACATATCATGCAGCTAAATTTAACTTGGGAAATTATTCAAGCTTGTATGTTACTAATTCCGAAACCAACGGGCATGACTTTCGCGCGGAGCACGAAGCCAACCACCTTGTCAGTCATAATGTCCGAGAGAAGCATACGTTCGGTTCATCACATGCTTGAGGCTTTTCAGCCGCAAACGAATCCTCCAAAAATGAGATGAATTCATAATTACTACCACAAGAATTAAAGCCGCCCCCTCATCACTTAGTACTGCTATTTATTCTTTGATTATTCTGGGGGAATTCAAAACATTTTTTTGGCGTTCTTTTTTATTGATGAAGAGGTGACCTCGTGCTCTTCAAGAAATGAAGGCAAAGGCCCCCCGAGCCCACGCACACTAGGGATCAGTTCCAGCCGAGGGAGGGGAGAGAAAGGAGGCAAGAAGTTAATCAAGATTAATTGTGTGAGGTATGTGGTGATTTTAGACCGGGAATGAGGTGGGGTGCTTGTTGTGCTTAACACTTTCTTCGTATATTTTGAGAAATATTTTCAATAGTCCAAACGCCAGAAGCAATGCTCTCGAATTACTCCATTTGAATCATTGGGTCAAATAGAAATTAAGAAGACAATAACTTAATTAACGGTCATGCTAATAAGTGCCCCTGTGGCATTATTTAACCATAATAAATGCAATAAATTTATATTTATTATAGCCCTCATTAATTGTTTTATAACCAACAAAAACCATTAGTTTTGGAGGTAAACAACATTAAATGCATCAGTGATTGATGATTTGGTATTTTCCAACTGTACCCCTCTACACAAATTAAATTTATGTTCTTAGACAAGCTATCGTTTCACACAATTGGCGGCCCATAGTATAGACTTATTCTTAGTCATTCTCCCAAAAAAATTAACTAATATTTTTTAGATATTTTTTATTTTTTAAAATTATTTATTTTACTTTTCGTTGTAATTTGTGGAATTCATTTGTCTCAACGAGAAAAATAAATAACATATAGAAATCTAGATAAAAGTTGATGTAAGACAATAGTACAGCTAAAAAACTCACATGTTTGTTAGTCTTTATTGCAATTTTTTTTGCTTTTATAATAATTTTTTACTTATTAAACTCCTCTTATTGAGATGAATATAATCTAGAAAATATAATATGAATGTAATTAAAATTCAAACAATGCAAACAAAAAATAAACCAAAACAAAAAGTAAAAAGCTTTAGGAATTTGACATGATAAATTATTCATTATATCTCGCATAAAGTAGACACAAACCTTGACTTCAAAATTTTTAAAACCAAACAAAAACTAATAAAGAACAATGGCAGATTTGACACAATAAATATTTGGTACTAATATAATTAATAGAAGTAATTGAGAGCCCTTCGTTTACTAATAATATTAATTATTCTTAACTCAATTAATCCATTATGTAATGTTCCAAAAATTGTCAATAATTAATGCTCATTTGCTTAGACAAGGACATAGAGCCTATAAATAAGGATATATCAATCTATGCAAAAAATTATCTCAAACACCAATAATCTTCACACAAACAGAGATGTCAGGAAATGGTAAAACATCTGTTGTTGGAATTTGGATGGGATTGATGATACTATGCCTAGTTGTGGGGGAGGTACATGCAATGTCATGTAGTTGGAAATGTTTTTTCAAATGCATTCGTATTGTCGACCCATATGGATGCAACACTGGCTGTTACTACGATTGCAAAGAAAAAGGAGGGAAGCCGTAGTGTTGTCTCTGCCGCCACCGATAGATGTGCTTTCACTTATACGAAAGATTTAAAAGTGTGCCAAATTTGCTCCTGGTAAGGAATGGAAACGACCTAAATTATCATCTCTCTTGTCCACATATTCAGCCTTTTCATTTGATTGATATACATGCAAAAAAATTATGTTACCATAAAAATTTGCTCCTATATAGTGTAACTTCGAACGAGAATTCCCTCTCTCTAATGCAAAATGAGGCCCACCATGGGTCTCATGCATGTTGATAATTCGAAGCATTAATTTTGTAGACTTCAATGTGTAAATCATTCGTGCAAAGAAAAAATTAGGTTGATTGAATGCCAATAACTTCTTGGTCGAATTAAATTTGTGAAAAAAAAATGAACAATAAGAATTTTGGCCATACAACCATGTAATTAATTTGTTCAAATTTCTACCGATATCCGACAATTCTTTGAATGAATGAGTTGCACAGTTGGGCTTAAAAAGTTTGAACAAGAATCCCTTACAAATGGGCAACAGGTTGAATAATATTAGTATTGGGGAAAAAATTAAATTTTCAAAATTAATTTAGGATCCCTTTCAAAAAAATATTTTTTAAAATTTTCTTCCAAAATCAACACTTTTCTTCCAAAAATTTTAAAATTTTAATTTTTTAAATTTTTCTTCCAAAACTCACACTTTTGCCCAAAATTTGATATATACGATGTATGGAATATAGGGGTGATATATATATGAGTTACACGTCAAGACCAGTCCTATATGCAATGGGTAAGTTTTATTTTCTGAAAAAAGGTCTAGATTTATTGTTATTGCAATATGTGATGTTGGCATTTTATTTGAAATGAAAATGTGTAGCATTCAGTTTCATAAAAGGAAAAAAAAAAACTTTAAGCAAAGATGTAGTTGATATTTAAATTATTCCTACTGTGGTAGTTAATGGAAGTCGTGGGGCTAGTTAATAACTCATGACTGCATGAGAACTAACTCATTTGCTAAGTTCTAAACTCAATTAATACACTTAAACTTGTTCCCGGGGGACATCGATTAGCATTTGCCCTTATCTAATGGGAATAACTTCGGTGTCCCCAGTTATTTTGAGGACACCGTAACTTTTGGCATAACAAAATCATTATGAGTATAACCAAAACCCAATATTACAAGCATAACAGAACCATAGCAAGGCATAAAAACCAAAATCATAGTAAGGCATAACTTATTTGTTATGCCTTGGTTGGGTTTAGTTACGCCTTGGTTGATTTTTTGGATATTCCTTGGTTCTGCCTTGTTTGGGTTCTGTTATGCTTGTAATTGATTTTAGTTATGCTCCTAATGGTAAAGTTATGCCAAAAATTACAGTGTCCTTAAAATGACCGGTGACGCCATAGCATCATCCTTATCTAATATATACTACATTTTAGAGTTAATGTCGTATCAAGCTCTAAGAGCGGAAAACACGGGCCTATGTTGTACCCAAGGTTCGTCAGGATGACTGCCCTCAAAATTAGATTATCCATGTCCGATAACCTTGTAAGAGCATAATGGTGAGATTGTTTGTTCACTCAGAAAGTAATTTATCTGACTCGTCGCTGAATTATTTATTGACTTGGGAATTAATATAAAAATGCTAGCTAACAATAAGCAGGTGACTGCCATGATGTTTTACCGTCAGAGTATCAACGAAACCAACTTCCAAGCTGATGTCTTATTTGTGAATTTACTCAAAGAATGAAGGCCAATTTGTTTTCTTAGTTTATTTCCAGAAGTATATAAAACCCGGTGCTCACACAATATACATCAGAGAGTTAATAGGTTAGTGGTGGGCAAGAGTTGAACCTTGACCAAAATTTTTGGTACTGGGTAAGTATCACGTGGTGTCCGAATAGTCCATCTAGGCCGTCTAAAAGTGTGTTGGATGGCCCATATTGAAACCCTCTCTCTCCTCTCACCCCACCAATCTCTCTCCTATTTCTCTCTCCAAATCCGAGCTGTCCAAAACCGAAACGGACAATCCGAATGCACTGAGCGGGCACTACGCGGTACCCACTCAGCACTGAAAATTTTCTCCTTAACACCCAATCAATTGTTCAGGCATTAATTACTTTTGTAATTTTCTCATGACTTTGCATTTCTCATTTTGCATTAGTTAAGATTAGTTTGCTTTTGTCCAAAGATCTTTAAAAATACGCCATTATATAAGTGTCATTGGGCGTATATAATTATATTCTTCCTAGTTAACGAAAAAAAGTACACTTTTTTTTTTTGATAAGCGAAAAAAAAAGAAGTACTTTGGATAATTTATTGACGAAAGTACATTACATCTACTCTTTTTCTTATCTGACTACACAAACGACTATCCAACTTGGAAGGAAAGATTCATATCAGCAAAAATAAAAAGGGAAGAAAAGATATCCTAGGTTCATTATTTCCTAAAACAAAAAATAATCCTAGATTTTTGTCCTTACAGAATACTTTTTGTTCACGGGCGGCATTGTCGGCTTGCCTCTTGAGCTCAGTACTAGAGGTGGAAAATTTGGAGAGATCAGAAGATGAAAGTAAGAGAATGAGAACCAAAAAGTCGTCGTCCTCAGCCACGCCTCTGATCTTCGTAAGTCGGAAGCCAGCTTTGAGAAATTACTTGTTTCACGTTGAATAACTATGAATTACTAGCTAGAGAAACTTAATTTGATCAAAAACGAATGAGAAAAATGGACACGTTATCGCTATTGCACTTGTCAGTACCAGCCTTGAGCAAAGGCGAGCAAGATGTTCGCCTTTGGGCCCAAAGATTGTTCTTTTAGGTAGGTGCGTGAGGCTAATTTTGTTAGGTTAACTGAATGCTTAGCATATCTAAATTATTAACTGTGTATGAAGATCGGTGTAAGCAGTAAGTAGGAAGGATAAAACGGATCAATTGCTACTAAGATCACATTCATTCGACTCGTTAAGCTCGTCTGAGATTGGTTTGTCACCTGAACAAACTAAGCTTGAATACTTCTTGAAGCTTATTAAGTTTTTCAAGTCAAGTTTGAAACAAGATACTATTTGACAGATTTCTGATCAGAAAGATATCCAGTGAGAGATTTCTAGCCATTCTTTTACTTTGGATATATACATTTCTCATTAATCAAACATTCTATTTGACAGATTTGTGGATTAGTTTTGGTGGAGTCTTCTACATTTGGGTCTACCAGATTCTGGTAAAGCTAACTGTGCTGCTGTTCAAGTACTTCGTCCACAGCAAGGATAGAATTGATGTCTTTTGTTTCGTGACTTTAGTCCATTCCGGTTTTCTTGGACTGAGTTGGTCAGGAATTAAGGTGGGTACGTAGATTTTGATTATGTTGGTTGTTTGCTCATGCCAATTTAAGATTCAAGGTTCAACATGTGCTCCGTTACTTGATGCATCTAATTAATACCCTATTCTACTTAGTTTTTTCTATCGAGATGAATCAATGAGTTATAAAAGTTTGGTGCAAAATTATCAAACGCGAAAAAAAAATTCAAATAAGGACAAAATCAAAAGTTTTAGAAATAAGTAAAGTGGAATATTGGGGCCTTAGATATGCCTGGGAGGAGTAACTGTAACAGTTGGATTCTGATGTACTCGGTTTTTTTGTTACACAGGTTTTTGACCATAATATACCATTCCAATTGAATTTAGTTAGGTGACATGGACATGTCTGAAAAACTCTTTAGTAAACGTAGTTTGGTTGCTACCGTGCTGGGGTAAATCTCTTCCTTTTCTATTGTGCTGCTGATTTTGCTTGAAAAATGACCTTGAGGTTGAGGTGCCCCCTCTGGTTCAGATTTGCCATTCAGGTAGTTGGTACTTGGGGTGCTTAAGACTTGAGATTTGTAATTCGTTTCATTTTGCTTTGAAAATAAATGCTTATTGTTCTGTTATTATTGCGAAACCAACGGGCATGAATTTCGTAGCACGAAGCCAACCACCTAGTCAGTTATAATGTCCGAGAGAAGCATACACTTAGTTCATCGCATGCTTGAGGCTTCTTAGCCGCAGAAACAGGGAATGAATCCTCCAAAAATGAAATGAGTTCGCAATTAATTACTACTACAAGAAAGTTGCCCCCTCATCACTTACTGCTATTTATTATTTGATTCTGGGGAGAATTCACAACTTTTTTTCTAGCGTTCCTTTTTATTAATTAATAAAGGCGTGACCTCGTGCTCTTCAAGAAATGAAGGCAAAGGGCAGCCCAAGCCCGGGCACATCAGGGATTGGTTCCAGTCGAGAGAGGGGAGAGAAAGGAGGCAAGAAGTTATTCAAGACTAATAGCATGAGGTATGTGGTGATTTTAGACTAGGAACAGGGTGGGGTGCTTGTTGTGTTTAATAACGTATTCTTCGTATATTTTGGGAAATATTTTCAATAGTCTAGACACCAGAAGCAATGCTCTCGAATTACTCCATTTGAATCGTTGGATCAAATAGAAAGAAGACAAGAACTTATTTAACGGTCATGCTAATAAGTGCTCCTGGGGCATTAGTTTAACCATAATAAATGCAGTAAATTTATATTTACTATAGCCCCCATTAATTGTTTTGTAACCTACAAAAACTATTAGTTTTAGGGAGGTTAACAACATTAAATGCATCAGTGATTGATGATTTCATATTTTCCAATAATATCCCTCTACACAAATAAAATTTATGTTCTTAGACAAGCTATCGTTTCACGCAATTAGCGGCCTATAGTATAGACTTGTTCTTAGTCATTCTCCCCCATATTTTTAACTGGTATTTTTTTTTTTTTTTAAAATTTTTCATTTAACTTTTCGGTGTAACATATAGAAATATGGATAAAAGTTGATGTAAGACAATAGAATAGCAAAAAAAACCCACCTGTTTGTTAGTCTTTATTGAAATTTTTTGCTTTTATAATAATTTTTTTACTTATTAAGACAAATATTAATCCTGAAAATATAACATGAATGTAATAAAAATTCAAGCAATGTGAACAAAAAAAATCAAAAAAAGTACAAAGCTTTAGGAATTTGACATGATAAATTATTCATCATATCTCGTGTAAAGAAGACACAAGTCTTGACTTCCAAAAATTTTAAAACCGAACAAAAACTAATAAAGAACAAGGGCACATTTGGCAAAATAAATATTTGGTACTAATACAATTAATAGCAATAATTGAGAACCCCTCGTTTACCAATAGTATTAATTAATTAACCTTTGAAGTTAAAAGGGAGGTTGTTAAGTTTTTAACTCAATTAATCCATTAATGTAATGTTCTAAAAATTGTCAATAATTAATGCTCATTTGCTTAGACAAGGGCATAGAGCCTACAAATTAATAAGGATATCAATCTATGCAAAAAATTATGTCAAACACCAATAATCTTCACACACACAGAAATGTCAGGAACTGGAAAAACATATGTTGTTGGAATTTGGATGGGATTGATCATACTATGCTTAGTTGTGGAGGAGGTACATGCAATGTCATGTGGATGGAAATGTTTTTTCAAATGCATTCGTCTTGTCAACCCATCTGGATGCAACACTAGCTGTTACTACGATTGCAAAGAAGAAAGAGGATGGAAGTAGTGTTGTCTCTGCTGCCGCCGGTAGATTTGCTTTCACTGAAAGAATTAAAAAGTGCACCAAATTTGCACCTGGTAAGGAATGGAAACAACCTAAATCATCATTTCTTTTATCCACATATTCATCCTTTTCATTCGATTGGTATATATGCATGATATTATGTTACCATAAAAACTTTGCTTCTGAATCCTATATAGTATAACTTCGAATGAGAATTCCCTCTCTCTAATGCAAAATGAGGCCCACCAAGGGTCCCATGTTGATAATTCGAACCGTTAATTTTGTAGACTTCAATGTGTAAATCATTCATGCAAAGAGAAATTAGGTTGATTGAATGCCAATAACATCTTGGTCAAATTAAATTTGTGAAAAAAAGTTGAACAATAAGAATTTTGACCGTACACCAATGTAATTTGTTCAAATGCCTACCGATATCCGACAATTCTTTGCATAAATGAGTTACATAGTAGGGCCTAAAAATTAAACAAGGGTTTCTTAGTTTGAACAAGGATCCCTTTCAAATGGGCAACAGATTGAATAGTACTAGTGTTGGAAAAAAAATAACTTTTCAAAATTAATTTAGGATCCCTTTCAAAAAATTAATTTTTAAAATTTTCTTCCAAAATCAACACTTTTCTTCCAAAAATTTTAGTTTTTAAAATTTTTCTTCCAAAACTAACACTTTTGTTCCAAAATTTGATATATAAGATGTATGGAATCGGGGTGGTATATGAGTTACACGTCAAGACCAGACATCTCTTCTCTTCTTTTTTCCTCCCAACTCAGGCGAATGATTAGGTTTAGTTTCTAAAGAAAGGTCCAGGTTTATTGTTACTGCAATATGTGATGTTATTGGCATTTTATTTGAAATGAAAATGTGGAGCATTTAGTTTCATAAAGGGAAAAATAAAAAGAAAAATAAAAACTTTAAGCAAGGGTGTACGGCCACCTTCAACACATAAGATTGATGCACGCTAACAAAATCTAATGCTAATGTGATTGCCATGAAATATAACAGCCAAAGCTGATATTGATAACCGAAGTGAACATCTCAACAACATTGACCAAGTTTATTCATTGGCAGGGACAAAGTTTGCATAATTGGTGGGGTAATTCAGGCAAAAAGTCCTCTTGGGCATTGGTGTCCGATCCGAGTCCAGAGCTAAGTACTTAAACTTCACGTGAATGTGTAGTTATAAATGTGTTAAGACAACACGTAGTGGTAATCCAAGTTGAATGAATAGTTTCTCAAAATTCAGGGTCGCGTGAACGATAGAAAAGCATTACCAAATGTTACTAGTAAGGAAGAGAGGTTTATATAGCTCAACTAGCTAGGAATCAACCACAAAATACCACAAAATATATATAAGTGCACCTTGTAAGAGCATAAAGGTGAGATTATTCGTTCACTCATAAAGCAATTTATCCGACTCATCGCTAAATTATTTATTGACTTGGGAATGTAAAGATACGCTAACAATATATAAGCATGCAGCCGACTGCCATGATGTTTCACCGTCAGAGTATCAACGAATTACAACTTCAAAGCTGTTGTCTTATTTGTGAATTTACTCGAAGAATGAAGGCCAATTTGTTTTCTCTAGTTACCTTGATCAGATGCTTCATCTCCTCAGAAGAGATCTTGCCAAGTGGTCACCTGCGCGCGCGGTAGCCAAAGCTTGACTTATAGTCTGCAGATGTTGAACTCATGCACAAGTTAGGGTAACGATTATTCGAACGGCTGGGAGCATACGGTCATACCACACGATTCCACTAAGCGACGAGATTATTAATACCACATCTCCGAATATTGAGTACATGATCATGAAATTTACTGTCCAACAGAAATGCAGTTATTCTACTAATTGTTGCACGCGACTTGTCTATATATTGTGGTGCTAAGGACCACTGTTTCGTGTTATTATCACATCTCGGTTGTTGAAAATTAACCCATGTATCATGCATGGTTGTGGCCCTTGTGGCCATTCCGGCTTCAACAAACTTCAACTGCTAAAATGACTTCCACAAACTTTCAGGAGAGAACATCAAAGTACTCCCCAAAAGTAAAATTCTAATTAAAGCTACCCAAAACTGATTGACTAGCAAAAAAACTACCAATAGCAATCAAGGCAGATTTGCAAGAGTTATAAACTTGTAACTACCAATGAGGGGTTGGTTTAGTGGTTAGGAACTTGAACTTGGTTGGACAAGGTCTAGGTTCAAGTCCCCGTAGCCCCAATGAGAGGCTAAACATACTCTTATATAACACCATCCACGTGTGGTAGGACCTTAGCTTTGGCCCTAATGTAAGTGAGGTGGGACCCTCTACAGATAGTGGTGTGGTGTAATTGGGCAATACACCACTCACGCATGGTGGGACTTAGCTTTGGCCCCGACATAGGTGCGGTGGGGTCCTCTACAGATAGATAGTGGTGTGATGTGATGGGACAATACTCCCTGGCGAAAGTGACGGGATACCATACCTGCACTTCCATTTCCCACACCAAAATAAATAAATAAACTTGGAGTAACAATTTGTTTACTGAGAAAAAAAGACAGTGAAAAACTGATAGGGAGGTGGGAACATGCAAGAAAACAACAGGTCAATGCATGGTTGAGGAACTGAATGAATCAAATCGGGCAGAACCATCGATAATTACTCTGTGAAAAAAGAGAAGAGAAACAACTGTTCTATGCAAAGAATGCAAAAGTTAAGTGAGAAATTATCCATTTAGTAAGAGCAGAAAAGAAAGGAGAAAGAACACATTCGTAAGAAAAAACTCGTTAGTTTATTTCCAGAAGTATATGAAAACCGATGCTCACACAATATACGTCAGAGAGTTAATAGGTTAGTGGTGGGCAAGAGTTGAACCTTGACCCAATTTTTGGGTTACCGGATGGATACCACGTGGTTGTGCCCACGTGCTGCCCGAGCAATCCATTCGGGCAATCCAAAAGTGTGTTAGACGGTCCAGATTGAAACCCTCTCTCTTCTCTCACCCCACCACTCTCTCTCCTCTTTTTCTCTCCAAATCCAAGCCGTCCAAAGCCAAAATGGATGACCAGGAACGCTGAGCAGACACTACGTGGTACCCACCCGGCACTAAAAATTTTCCCCCAAACACCCAATCAATTGGTCAGGCATTAATTACTTTGTAATTCTCTCACTTTGCGTTTCTCGTTTTGCATTAGTTGATGGTTAGTTTGTTTTTTCCAATGATCTTTAAAAATACGCCGTTATATAAGCGTCATTGGGCTTATATAATTATATTCTTCCTAGTTAACCAAAAAAAAAGTACTTTGGATAATTTATTGACGAAAGTATATTACATCTACTCTTCTTCTTATCTGACTACACGAACGACTATCCAACTTGGAAGGAAAGATTCATATCAGCAAAAATAAAAAAAATGAAAAGGGAAGAAAAGATATCCTAGGTTCATTATTTCCTAAAACAAAAAATAATCCTAGATTTTTGTCCATACAGAATACTTTTTGTTCACGGGCTGCATTCTCGGCTTGCCTCTTGAGCTCAGTACTAGAGGTGGAAAATTTGGAGAGATCAGAAGATGAAAGTAAGAGAATGAGATCGTCCTCAGCCACGCCTCTGATCTTTGTAAGTCGGAAGCCAGCTTTGAGAAATTACTAGTTTCATGTTGAATAACTATGAATGAGAAAAATGGTCACGTTATCGCTATTGCACTTGTCAGTACCAGCCTTGAGCAAAGGCGAGCAAGATGTTCTCCTTTGGGCCCAAAGATTGTTCTATTAGGTAGGTGCGTGAGGTTAATTTTGTTAGGTTAACTGAATGCTTAGCACATCAGTATTAACTATGTATGAAGACCGGTGTAAGCAGTAAGTAGGAAGGATAAACGGATCGATTGCTACTTGAGTTCAAAATTAGGGAACATTGAAAGTCAAAAAGTAGACAAATAAATTGGTAGGAATGGAGACATGGAGTACTTGCTTGCCAACAATTTAACTAATTCCTCTGTTTTTCACATTTTCTTTCACTTTTCAATCCTCAGGTGTATTTTCACAATCAACTTTCACAATAGTCAACAACTGCAACTACCCAGTATGGCCAGCCCTATTGTCCAACCCCGGAGCACCACAACCCCCCACCACCGGCTCCTTGCTCAACCCCAACTACTACAACGACGTCCCTATTCGGCTATTCCTGCCTACTGGTCCGGCAACCTATGGGGCCGCACCCTCTGCTCCACCGACCCCTACACCGGCCAATTCGCCTGTGTCATAGGTGATTGTGGCTCGGGCACCATCGAATGCAACGGCGGTGGCGGCAAGCCTCCTGACACGCTCGCCGATTTCACGCTCGACGCCAACGGGCTCGACTACTATGACATAAGCCTCGTCAACGGCTTTAACGTCCCCATGAATGTGGTCCCCCAAGACGGGACTTGCACGGCCACCGGGTGCTCGGTGGATATCAAACGCCGAGTGCCCGGCGGAGCTTCAGGTGATTAGCAATGGGGCGGTCGTGGCGTGTATGAGCGCGTGCGTGGCGTTCGGGTCCCCATGTACTGTTGTACTGGGGCCTACTCGACGCCTGCCACATGCGGGCCAACTTCTTATTCGGAGTTCTTTAAGAGCGCCTGTCCACAAGCGTAAAGCTATGCGTTCGATACGGGGAGCTCGCGTGTGCCCCTACGACTTACACCATCACTTTCTGCCCCTAGGTAAAATTGCCAACTATTTCTGCCTCTCCCGGCAGTGTCATCTTTTCGTTGCTCCTCCTCTATATATCCTAGTCCTCTATTTTGTTTAGGATGTTTCAATGCATTTGTCCTTTTTAGATCCCAATCGGTCGTTGAGACGAAAGAAAAAGAAAACACGACAATGTCTAATTTTTTTACAATTTTATGAGTCTTGAATGATTTACCGTCGAATCCATTGTAAAATAAAGAGTTTAACCGTACAGTACAAAGCTATAAATGCTACTCACAAAAGGGTGTTGGAACTATCTCTGGAGTCCATACTCATGCAGAGTATTTGATGCATGTGGACTCAGTCCCAAACATTTAAGGGACATTAACGAGCTAGCGTGTTAAGTGCACTACCAGTTGTGCTAGTGACCTGATATCATCTCTAATTTTGTAGGGTCGCTCCCAATTGAACTGATGGAAACCACTAAATGCTATTCTAGTACGATATTTCATGCAATATGATAGTATTGATTTGGAAGATAGTTACAGTTAAAGCTTAATTATGATTTGTTGTTATCGCATCTACGGTTTGAAAAGTATTTCTTATGGCAAAGAAGAAGAAGAGGAAGAAGATGGTCCTGGTACTATACCTTGATAATAGTAATGAGAAGTTGCCTATCAAAAAAAAATGTAATGAGAAGTTGGTACTGCTTTCTAGGGGTGGCAAACGAGCGGATTTGGGTCAAATTGGATAAGTTATTAGTGGGTTGGGTCTTTAATGGGTCATTGACCCATTTAGACCCATTAACTATGAGTCTAATTATCCATATCCAACCCGACCCATTTATTTTAAAGCAAATCCGACCCTCCCATTAACCCAATTACATATATACTAAAAATTATGATTGAAAAATTAGAAAAGTAAAAAAATTATGATCGAAACTCGTAAATTTTTTCAAAAAGACGAGAATAAGTAATTTTTTTGTCTTTATTCAAAAAATTATAGGTTTTGATCAAATTTTTTTACTTTTTCGATTCCTCTCATCAAAACAAATTAATAAGTCACAAAAATTTGACACAAAACAAAAAAAATGCAAAAAAAAATTTGAATAAGAACAAAAAAATAAGTCAATTTTTTAATCCAAACCCTTTATGGGACTACCATGAGAGAAATTTATTCACGACGGAGCACAATTTCACGGGTCCATTCGCGCAATTAATGGATGAGATGTGTTTTCAATTTTGACCGGTCAAAATAATTGTTACCTGTTACAATTGATTTTTAATTCGGACCATTCAAAATATTTTTGGACGCGTGTGATTTAGTACAAAACAATTGAATAAAAGAGAGAGAGAAGGCCATGCTCCTTGGGGGGGCATACTCCTCCACTTTCCAATTGCAAAAGAGACCAATTAAGAGACAGGATTTGAGTTATCTAGATCTGAGCGGGAACGACCTCGATTCCGGTTTGGATTTCTTGGGCTTCCCAATTGCAAAAGAGATGGAATTTGGTGGGTTACTTATTGCCTATTGGGTCATTTAAGTTGACCCAATTGATGCCTAATTATGACCCAACTAATAATGGGTTAGCTGGGTTTGAACCCATTCTTACCCAACTAATAGATGGATTGGATTGAGTCTATTTTTTAGTTGATGTGTCTGAATTTGTTAATAGGTCTGGATTCAATTTGCCACCCCTGCAATGCTTCCCCTTCGTCTAATACCGGCTGCTCTTATTCCCATCGATATGCCCGTTGCAATTTCGTCGTTATTATATCATGGACAAGTGACATTTTATTTCCAGTATATGATACTGAGTATACTACGTATGCTTGTCTCAATTTCTATTTGCATGGTACGATTTGCTAGTTTAGCGGATTTTGCTTGATGTAATATTGGTACTTTTTTTTCCCAGTTTTTATAATGAAGCACTAAATGGAATTTTCTCAGCTATCGCTTCTTGCATCATTTTTTTATTATTATTTAATTAGTCTCTGCAGCTTGGCAAGCTAGAAAAGGCTTATGGTGTGCGAGACTTACTGGCCAGTCACTGATTTTAACCCCTAGGTTCGGATTGAACGAACAGACATGGGGTGCAACTCTTAGATTCCAAACGGCCATGGGATGTGTGTTTGTTGATCGTCGGGAACTTACGAAAAACTGGATCTGTTGGGTTGAACCAAAATGGATACGAATTGAAGGGAAGCAACTTTTCGGAAATAACCGTTCAAAAAAACTTTTCGGAAATAAACTTCGTTTAAATTTAAAAAAAAAAAAGAGATAAAATACTTGAAACAAATTTGTCCCAAAAGGAATTAACACAAAGGCCCAAACCCAAGCCATATCCCAGATCGGGCCGGCAGCGCATGTTGTAAATGGGCTAAAGTCCACCTTGTTCATGCCCTCTCCCTCCCCTACAAATAAATTTTAGGCTGCCAAAATTTGGAGTTAAATGTCATTCTCAGTACTCCATAAAACCACGCAAATATTTAATCAAAACTGTCTCAAGGATATATGGGAACTTGTCTCGTTAAATGCCCATGTGAATATAGCTAGGATCCAAAATTTTCTCAGAATTACTGTTCCCGAAATATTGTCTCTTCATGAGAAACCATCACGGAATTCAAAGCTGAACATGCCCCAATCAATCTACTACTATCATCGTTCAGTTTCGGATACCATGTGACAATCTGCCACATGGTATTCAACGAGTATTGAATAATTGACATTAATGTTAAATTCAACACGAGAGAGGGAGTGTTAAATACCACATAAGCATTTGATCGGTTGGCGTTCCTTCACATGTCAATTCTTCCACTTGGCATGTCATGTCAAGTATAACATCCTCGATACTCTAAGTTAAACTCCTAGTGTAGCTACACCGGTTGAGTCAACTTTCCTAATTATGTAACCGCCCTATTTAAAATCCTATTGGTTGGCACCCAATAACCCAGTATTTTGTATTATAGTGGATTAATTTCTACGTACCTTAGCGGAGTTCTGTGAGAGGAGGCTCAACTTCTATTTATTTGAAGGCAAAAAGGTTAATGATTTAATTTGTCATCCTTCACAACCTTCTTACTCTGATCTTTATTTACTTGACAGTTAATATATATTTCTGGCTCATCGACTAATCAGACCAACCTGATCAATTTATTCGAATACAACACGAAAATAATAGGTTATTTTTTCAAGAACACTACTAGTATGACACGATATAATAACACACGAATAATTAATGGTTTCCGGTTAAAATCAAACTCAAGATCTATTAAAACTATAGTTATAGATATTTAAGTGTATATTGGATATGGGATGCAGGTATACATGATGTGGTATGTGACATTTTTCAACTTTAACTAAGATCGAGTTCATTAATTTTCTTGAAGTCAATATATCCTTTTGTTTCATATTGATGTAACAATTTTGCCTGCTCTTAACTCTTGAGACAGAAAGAAAGGGGAACAAAAAAAAAACTTTAACATCTTCATATATTTGAAATTCTTAATTAAAACTAGTTCCTAGCCATAGAGAGATTATTCACTGACCATGGGGCACTGTCACGTAGTGCCCCATGCCTCTTTCCACCACATATAGTTGTGGGGTCCTCATACTTAGTCTCAGACCCCACAGAAATATCTGGTTGAGGGAGAGGCCTGGGGCATCACGTGCAGAGATGAATCTACTTAAGGGCGTATGGGGGCCACGGACCCCGTGTTGTTTCGAAATTTTTTTTTCAAATTTGAGTATTAATATTAGTTGTTGTTTTTTGTTTGTTAAGAATTATTTTGCATGGTGTTATTTAGACATTTAAATGCTTTAAGAATGTGTTCATTTTTTAGTCCCAAAATCCAATTCTTCTCTCTGCTCATGGTTTTTCATAAGTTTTTTCTTCAATTATTAATCTCATTTGTCTTTCTATCTTTCTACACTCATTACCCAAAAAAACCTTTCTGAAAATCTAAACCAAACAAACTATTAGATCCCCGAATTTTGAAATTTCAAAATTTTGTCGTTCATAGTCTGGCTCCTGTATTTACAAAAATCCTAATTTCATCCCTAACCACGTGGCAGTGTCACAGGGGCAATGAATTCAATTTTTCCTAGCCATGACAATAAAACAAAGTGGAACTGAAATGGCATAACACGTTAATAAGTAGAATTGAGAGGATCTTAACATGATGGTGGCAATGACACGATATGAACACGACACCATTACCACCCTGATATAAGTTAAACTCTATCTTCGCGGGGTTTAGTCAAATAGTAGGCTTAGTAGCTCTCCTAAAACCACCCCACCATCTTCCATAATCCAATATTCGTACTTAAGTAATTACAGAGAGAGAGAGAGAGAGAGAGAGAGAGAGAGATGCCGACATAAACAGTGGCGGTGGGGATTGAGCAGCTAGCTAGCTCTGCAACAGAGTCGGTCGAATTGGTGTCATGCACTTTTCTTGTTAAATATAGACACCAGTCCCTATTCATCGGGTCACATGAATTGCATATCTCAACCGAAATTGAAATCCAATCAAATAGTTGTAGGATTCAAATGGCTGGGATTCAATGGTCTCTTCTCTCCATTTGTCTCCTTCTCTTCACTCCAGGTAATTCCCAGAAACTTTCTTTTACACTAATTCGCAGTGATTTCACTTTTTGTTTTTTTGTTTTCATGTGTTTAAAATTGTACGGCGTAATATTTTGTTTTGTAAAATGTTTTTGAATGTTGGCCCAGAACAATAGTTTTTAATACAACTCGACCGGAATAAGTTCCGCAAAACACTTTTCAAGTAAAAAATGCGCAGTTATTTCATATCTTATTCGTTTTGAAGCGAATTGATTTTTAAAGATACGAAAAAACGTCGTCTTTAATTCTGTAAAAGATGGGTTATTTTTTAAGGGAAAAAAAATAAAAAATAAACCGAGATCAAGCTGATGTTTTGAGAAAACAAAACAAACTTCCATGAGCTTTGTATATTGTACTTATTTTGGAACGAAAATGATTTTGGAGGATTTGAAAACATCTTCTTCTTCTTTTTCAATGAAAATGGGTTACAGTAATACTTTCGTGACAGTTGCTATGTTCCTCATTCGAATTAGTTTGGTGAAAGATATTTTGACAAACTTATTGTAAGATAACCTCACAATGTCCGAAGGCTACGAATTAATTTGTTTTTCGATTTGGAAAATAGTTTCTGTGTCAAAGAAACAGTGCATGCATGTGAGGTTCGCGTAAGTTGGCTCGAAACAATTTGCACAACCAAAAAATTTGACGTGTCTTTTCAAAATTTGCTCCTGTTTTGTTTCTAAAGATTTGAGAATTGAAAATACTGAAGAAGACGGAATCTCTCCCCCAACAATAGAATTCTAAACCCCACTCCCTCTGTTTTTTCACGTTTCCTTGGTTTTGCAATCCCCAGGTGTGTTTTCAGCCGCATTCACAATAACCAACCAGTGTAGCTACCCGGTATGGCCAGGCCTACTATCCGGCGCTGGAACACCTCAGCTCCCCACCACCGGCTTCGCCCTCAACTCCGGTGCCTCCACCACCGTCCCTATCCCCACCTCTTGGTCCGGCCGCGTATGGGCCCGCACCCTCTGCTCCACCGACCCCACCACCGGCAAATTCACCTGCCTCACAGCTGATTGCGGCTCCGGCACCATCGAATGCAACGGCGCCGGTTCCGTCCCTCCCGCGACCCTCGCCGAGTTCACGCTCAACGGCGCCAACGGCCTCGACTTCTATGACGTGAGCCTCGTCGACGGATTCAATCTGCCCATGCTTGTGGTCCCACAGGGCGGGACCGGGGGCGGGAACTGCACCGCCACCGGGTGCGTGGTGGACCTCAACGGCTCGTGCCCGGTTGCGCTGCAGGTGATCGGCGCCACGTACGGGAGCGAGTGCGTGGCGTGCAGGAGCGCGTGCGAGACGTTTGGGGACCCGATGTATTGCTGTACCGGGGCTTACGCGACGCCCAATACGTGCCAGCCGACTTCTTATTCGCAGTTCTTCAAAAACGCCTGCCCGCGGGCGTATAGTTTTGCGTACGATGACGGGACCAGTACATTCACGTGTGCATCTGCGAATTACGTCATCACTTTTTGTCCAACTCCGGCTGCAAGGTAAATTTACCAACACACCCCTCATGCTTCTTCCATTCGTTGCTTTTTTTCGTAATTTTTTTGTTGGTAGTTATTCTTTCGAGCAATGCTGGGCATACAGAAAAGAGATTGCATAAGAGTTATCTCAAAAATACTCCGAATAGGAAATCAACAGTTCAAACGGTGAAATATGATTTCTTCATTTCGGATATTTTCGGGTGCCTTCTATGTATGGGTATATAGAATTATTGTATTGTTGAATTATTATTATATTAATTGCAAGAAGAATACCAAAAACACTCAACAATCATGTTATTGGTTTTTTATGCATTTTTAACACTTTTTAAGAAGTCTTTGGGTGCCGGACGGGTACCACACACGTGGTACCCTGTCAACAATCCTAGCTATCTAAATGTAACAGTTCAAATTTTAAAGAGATAAAAAGAGGAGAGAGAATGGTGGGGTAAGGAGAGAGAGAAGAAATAAATTTGAATCGTCTAAAACACATTTAAACTGTGTCAAGCGAGTACCACGGGTAAAATAGACTCTTTTTGCCTCTTTGGTACAATGACGGTTGTTTTTTGTTTTACCCTTCTTGAAACGGTTGGTTCGTCACTTTCGCGGCCAGCTAGTTGAGAAAGGTGGCGCCGCAATTTTTATAAAGAAAGTTGCTGATCTAATTAAGCACCAACTATTTTTATCACTATTTTAAGGATGTTTTAAAATTACAAGTTGTAAACTTCTCTAAATTTCATGGATACTTAACTACAATGTCCTATGTTAGATGTGAAATAAGAAAAGCTGGAAAACGGAAATGTATTTTATTTTGGTCTTGGTAGCGATTTTCGTATTTTTTTATCGTACGTATTTCATTCTCCATTGTATACTTATATGTGATGAAGCAGTAACACTGTCTTATCATGCGTCGGCGAAATTCAATGTACATTCACATGCAAGAAGGCATAAAAAAGCAATTATATATTAAAAAATGTGAAAATCAATTATACATTTCTTTCTTTCACAAACAACTAATTAATATGATGTAAGAGAGAATAGGAGAATGGAAAGTCAATTTTTTGCCTATCCTTATTATCAAGATTATCGAAACTTTGACAATAGGGCATCTCATGAATCATGATCTCATCCATCAAATAACCTTTCTTTTTATTCCTTGGCAAAAACTAGAGGGGGGTTTCGGCGAATGTGAATTTTGTGAAAATATATAGTTCGTTTAGATTCTTCGAAGAAGATTTAAACTCCTAACTCCTTTTCTCTTAGCACCTAGCTAAGTACATCGTGCTACCGTAGAGCGAAAGGCCTCTGGGTGGCAAAGAATTGAAAGAAGTGATATGTTTTCCCAGTTTCTGCAGCAACGCCCATAAACTATTCTTTTCCTTAGTTTATTTTGATCTCATTTTTTTCTAAACAAATATCAACCGTCGTCCAACCTAACAATGTTTTACTAATCATTGATTAAATGATTAACCTAATGGACTTTTTAAAATGGATGCAGCCAGAAGTCATCAGGAGGGCAAAGTGAAATTCCGGAGGCAACAAACATCTCCAGCAGCAGTCCGGAGGCAACAATCATCTTCAGCAGCAGCAATTCGAGAGGCTCTACGACTCCATTTCTCTTCATCACCGCTTTATCGGTTATTTGGCAGTCGAGGCATCTGAACTGATCGTCTCTGTCACAGTCTCTTCACTTTGTTCGTTGTATTTGTTACTCCTTCTGCCCGCGATTGTTAGTGAAGGATTTCAAATGGCCCGAATAGTGAAATTTTGTTCTTATAGAACAATTGTTGCCAGAGGCCTGCATTCGAGCCTAGACGGTTTCTACGCGGAAAACGGAATAGAGAGAATCGGTCTTCCTATTGTCAGCCCACTGGGCTAACGATAAACATGCTAAAAGACAAAAAAAAATACGTATTTCTGTGCACTTTTTACATCCTTTAATATACATTCACACACTCACTATTGTCAGCCCATTGGGCTGATTTTAGAATTTTCCTTTTAGTAGTAGGAAAATGAGGTGCGTGAAGAATAGTTGATTATTTCGGGATTTTATTATTGGGTTTTTATATTGTTAAGGTTAAGGTCTACTGGTGCAAACTATATAAGATGAAGTTTTGGCTTGGTTGGGTTGGGTTGGGTTGATGTGATTTTTCAACTTGTGGGTACGTATGACTTTCGTATTCAGACGTTTATTATTTTGTGTTATCTTTCACACCTTATGTATATATATTACTCTCTCCGTTCCTAAATGTCCAGACTACAAATCTAGGCCTATAAAAGGTGTATTTTTTTCGTTAAAAAATTTAAATTTTTTCCACAAATCAACAGAGACCAATGAGTTCATTCTAGTTATGAAAAAAAAATTGAATTTTTTAATGAAAAAATACATTTTTTTTAAAAGTCTAGGATTGCGGACCGAACATTTGTTTAGGGACAAAGGAGAGTATGATGGGACAAGCTCGTGAGCTCTTCATAGCTTGTGAAAGATCAAGTCACTATTGTTTGGTTCATCAATGAGAATGATGTATTTGGATTCTTTTCATTTGATTGGAGGGGCACAACATAAAATGTATGGGAGAGATTATTGGTGAACAGCCAGACCCGATGTTGTGAGGTCAACAACATCTATATCTATATCTACCGATGAAGACACAAATGTGTCCAATACCATTCAATACATGTGAATTCCCAAGGCTTTGAATTATATACGACAGTTTGCAGCTTTAGGTTGATAGGTATTAGTTTTCACACCTTCAGTTATGGTTATACCCCAATATAATAGTGAGATTGGGAAATCGCATGCTTATTGTTTGGCTCCCGGTACATAAAAGTTCTTTTTTTCTTCACCTGTCAGTTCATGGTTACTATGGCCGTTACTTGACCCCTACGACCAATTGAGGCACTCTAAAAAAAAAATTAGAAAATTAACAATTGCCATGATCTATTCATGCTACGCATCGTTCTATATTTCCGATATTCTTACCCTACGACTAATCGACAATGTTATGTGTTTAAGTTCTATGGTTTGGTTTTCTCAGCAGCCAAGCAAAGCAAAAACAAAATAGAGCCTTTGTTTGCTCATCCATGTAGCTGTCTGGCATTGCAGAGTGGGGTCAAGTGACTCACTGAGTTGAAAACATTGCTTAAAATGTCTGAGTTTCTGTTGTGTTTTAATACATTTGAACCCCCCTTAATATCAAAAAAATGCCCAAGAACATTAAAACTACAATCACCCCGTTTGGTTTAACATTCAGAGAGTTACTTTTAACTCTCGGCACAGTTTTCAATACATCTTTCTCTCTATCTCTCTCCACTCATTACCACTCCAACTCTCAAAAATAACTTTCTAAATTGTTAACCAAACAAAGTGATATATTTGTCATTTTGGAAACCTTGAGCAGCTGAAGTCTCTAGCTCTTGAACTGAACCAGATTAATCCGGGTATCCAAACCCAAGCCCAATCCTCTTAAACTCGTGAGATGTAAGAAGATAAGGCTAACAGGCCCCAAGCCCAAGCCAGCCAGCGGCCCACGAGCCACAGTCTTGTCTGGAAAGCAGGGACGGATTCAGAAATGTCATTTAATGGGGACACCTTGTTAATTATAATGGCGAAAATTTATTTTTTTAGTTAACCACAATAAGATCGTTACATAATTAAGGCATGCAATACAAACTACAAAAATATATAACACATACTTTCACTTAAATTATGTTAAAATAAGTACAAAATCTCAAACAAAATTTGAGAGTGTGTTTTACATGAACATCGATAAATTTTAGAATGATCGATATAGTTTTATTAATGATATTATTTTAAAATATTGCTCTTAGACGGTTAAAAATAAGTACAATTAAGAAAGAATTGATCCAAGTAGACAAATAGTTCAAAAATCAACAAGTATAAATGCACCATATGACGAAATTGAAACATAAAACTAATTTTATATGTATATTTTCAAAATATACGCACTTGTTTATATGTAGTAGCACACCTAATTTCATAATTATGCAAAATATAAAAAAATATAACAAAATTATTTTAGTTTCAAGCGGAGACACGTGACCCCCTTTCCCTCCGTCCCTGTCGGGAAGCCGCAGCGGCACACACGGTTTATGGGTCGAGGCCCAAAGCCCACATAACATGCGCTCTCTCCTTGAAAAAATTTGGATACTGCCCTTTAGGCAACATCCCATCAAAAGGTTTCTTCTCAAACTAATGTGGGACTAGGTGACTTTTTAACATGCCAACTTTGAGAGAGAAAATTTTTTGTTCATCCCTAAATGAAATTTATTCATTCTTTCACCAGCTTCAATTCCTTACTTGGCGGTGCAAATAAAAAAATTCCTTACTTGGGATTATCTAAATCCACTTGGGCCCATCTCATGTGGTATGGGGTTCCACCTTAATTTTGAGGTCAAAATTCAAAATCTCTTATAACAAAGTACCAGTTTTCCAGCATTAATTAATTTTATAGCCATCAAATTTCATAAAGCTGGAAGGAAACTACTACTAAGCATGTGTGTATCAAACTCAAGAATTCTGTTGAAGCTTCGGGGTCCCAGGGACTTGGTCTATAAATGTTGGGTGAATCCTGGTCCTGGAAATGAGATTCAAGAAGCCGAGCTGGAGGTGCCTACCCATTCAGAGAGTATCGAGTACTAGGTTTTTTTTCGTAATCAATTTTCGCACTTCTCTTTTTACGAGTGTAAAAATCACTACTATAAAATGCATACCGATACATTCAATTCTAATGTTGAATATTGGCAACTTAAATTAAATGAAACATGGGCAAGAAGTTGGATACAACTAGGCCTGTCAATGGACCGGATCCAATCCGGATCCGATCCGAAAAATCCGATCCGGATCCGATAACGTCGATCCGATAATCCGATAATCCAAATCCGGTAATTCAATACGGATCCGGATCGGATCGGGTCGGATTAAATCCGTTATCAATCCAAATCCAAACTTTATTTTTTAAATTTTTTTAAAAAAATAGTATTTTTTTTTTTTGAAAAAAAAAATGTTTAAGAAGTTGTATTTTTATTTTTATTTTTATTTTTTAATTTTTTTCGGAAAATTTTTTTTTTTGAAAAAAAATTGTATTTTTTTGAATTTTTGAATTTTTTTTTTTTTGCTTAAATTTTTGAAGTAAAAAAAGTTTCCGGATCGGATCCGGATTACCACTGTCGGATTTGAGTCTTATCGGATCCAGTCCATTGACAGGCCTAGATACAACCAATGATGATGACAAATTTCAAATACAACCCATGTACAGTTTATTTACATATGTGCATTTGATGAAGAATCACTTTCATCTTTCTAGCTTTCGTGCTTCTCATCACATTCATCACACTTATCTTATATAACCAGGGCAACCTTTAACAATAATCCCATCCGCGGTAGGGCAAGAAGCCAAAGGGCACCCATCAGGGTCACTCCCCCACCAGCTGAGATCAACATGTTGCATCCCCAAACACAAGTACAACAAAACCGCCATGAAGGCCAAACCGGCATCAAGTGCACCCGACAACACATAGTTGTGGCGGCCCCACCATCCACGGTAATATCTATAAGCAACGAAACCCGACGCAAAGCCAATAATAATCCAGCTTGTGTAATTGACAGCAGTAGCAGGGGGCATTGTTATTGTTGCTCCTAAAAGCACCGGCATTGTAATGAGTCGAATCCAGTGCTGGTCTGGAAAGGCTTTGTGCAAAAGGAAGACTAGTAGGGGAGCTATGGCCCCACCTAAGAAAAACCAGTTGATAGCGGAGTAGTGGCCGAGATCTCCGAAAATTCTTTGGGGCCCGATTAGGCCCCAGACAACAGAGGAGTCATAGAAGACGTGGTCACGCGGGCAGGTCCATGGACTGCCTGGGGGCAGAAGGGCTCTATCACATATGTTGGGAATTGTGTCCATTAGCCACCATGCTGTTACTAAATGTACCAGCGCTGATACAAGAGCACCTACCACCTGATAGGAAGTACAGGATCAAACAGAGATATTTGGGTGGTTAAATGAACCAATCTATTGGAAATCGTTAAAAAAGCTCGTTTGGATCAACTCGTAATGCATACAAACCAAGGTTCAAAATATACTAAAGCTCGTTAATTCTTTTAGCTAGCTTGGTATGTCAATATTGGATAAAAAGCAAGCTGGGCTTGTGAATTTGGTAATTGAAGCTCATTTAAGAGCATCTCCACTAGCTTTTGCCATTTGGGCAACACCATCACAGAAAACTTGGCTCGTTGCTCCATCAATCCAAGGTTACTTTGGCACATTTTCTCATTTCAAGCTGTTGGTTCGAATTGTTGATTTGATTGGCAATTTTGTAGAAGTTAAACTTGGTGCCAAATTTGGCACCACCAATGCTTTGCCAAAATTTGTCAAAGCTTCTGGCTCACATCTAGAGCTGTTCTTTTGGTGTTTAGTAACCAAAATTTGGCTTTGTCTATGGATTTGGAACATAGTGGAGTTGCTCATCAGCTCGAATGAAAAACAAGTGAGGCTTTAACACACTTTTGGAACTCGGTAAGTATTGAAGAAGCTCGCACAACCACTCCAAGACTCGACTCATCTCAAAAAAGAAAATATTAACCACCACCACATGCACACTTGCGAATAGTTTAACAGGTGACCATAAAACGGAAAGAAGTTTTCCGCCATGGAACAAGTTTTGGAATCAAACTCGTTTATTTTTCTCAGAAAGGAAAAAGAACGAAAATGGAGACTGACCTGGGCCATAAACATTGATCTAGGAGGAATTTTCATGTAATAACCGAGCTTGAAGTCTTGCAGAAAGGCAATCGCTTGCTTCATACTAACAAACCCATACACCTTAAAGCACATGTTAGCTACTGGATATCCTGGATATATATACCCAATAATGTAGTCTGTTATCACTCTTAAGGCTGGAGTCTAGCTAGCAGAGAGAAAATAGCTATGTCAGAACAGTGAGAATTCCAGAGACATTTGAAAGAACTTAATTCATATCATATCAATTTTTGGTAAATGTCTTTACCAATTTTCATAAAGAGTGGAATAATTCGAATAGACTTCAAGTTCCAATAGAATTTTGTTGAAACATGAATAATCAGATAAAGCACTGTGATAAATACAAAACAGCAGCAGAGTTTGAGTACCTGGTTTGTTGTGGCGGTGATGACCCCAATGGGAAGGGTGAAAAATAAGGCAAGGCCGCATGCCATCAAGACTCCCCACCATGGAAGCTGGAGTTGATCCTTGCAGTACTCGCAAACAAGTACAGTTGCAGTGATGTTTAACAGGAGGATACAACTGAACCACCATTCAGGAACTTGTTCGTATTTTCTCATGAGCTTTGTGTGCACATCCATTTGTTTTTCCTTGAATGCAAACTGGCTTTGCTGCCACAATTCTCTGTACCATTGTACTAAAACTGAGTTCTAAGCTTCTGGAATGCACTAAAAAGTCACAGATGATGCAAGGTTTCATATTACACCATTTTGTGACTCAATCTCGGGACGATATAGTCACTGTAGAGGGAAAGACACTTGAAATGTAAGAGACAGGACACCTTTAAGAAATTATGCCCCTCCAGACACTAGAAAACCATGAAGAATCTGGTTGAATGAATATTTCAATGACCCTACAGCTGCTAGGTCCCTCTCAATTATTAAATGGAGGACCACTACTTTTTCTTTTTCTTTTTCTTCTTGTGATTCAATGAATGACCACTCCACTGTAACGAGGTTAAAAACGAAGTTTATTAAGAAGATCCCAAGCATTATGATTTCAATTTTACCACAACCTTCTGCATTGTGATATGTGTGGAGCATGGAAAAAAAATTGAGATTCCAAATGGAGATAGAGGAATAATGTCAGGTAACCCTCATGCAAAACCTATATACAGGAAGCAGCGAAGAGAGATGTGTCAATGGCTTTATTTCGATTTTGAACCCCACTGATGGACTTTCTGATCTCTGATTACGAAATGTAAAGATCATTCTATATCAGGTTTTGGACTATAAAGTATTTTTTTCAGCATTCTATGTCATTTTAATGGGTACACAAAACAAGAACCAAGCTCAACCAGAAAACTGCAGCTTATTACCTTCCATGGAAGACTAAAACATGAACAACGCTGGCAGTGACGCAGGCAAAACTGAGAGCATATGTCAAAGCAAGGAAAGTACTGAGATAAAGAGGGCCCTCTCTATCATACGCCTGGAAATCAATATGAAAGTTATCACCTATTATGGAAGTGATATTGTAGTTTTGGCCAGTGGAAGTGAAGAGGCCATCTGAGAAAATAGGGAAAGTCTTGAAGTTGAACATATTGAGCCAATATGCAACTGGAGCGATAACATATGTCATAAGCATAAACCCAAGAGCAACATTGGCAGTAGCAAACCATGGGCTAGCAAGTGGACTTCCAAGGTAAGAGGAAATGCTGGACCAATCAAATCCGAGTGCACCGATCCCTAGGCCATGCAGGCCTGAACCTAGCTGGTGGGCCAGGATTGAGTTTGGGAATATCCAGCATAGCCAGGAAAAGGAGGTTAGCATTGGGAAGAGGTAGCCCGGGAAAACATAATACGCAAAACTGCAAGTGAAGGCTATGAGGAAGAAGCGGTTCCTTGTTAATCCACCACCTTTGGGCCTCTCCTCTTTCTCATGTAGTGCCCTGCCACATATAAATACACAGAAAGAGTAACAAAAGCAAGAATATGAACAAATTTTACTATTTTAACTTTGGAATGAATACATTCCATCACTTTAGGCTCCATTGGATGCTTGGAAATGTTTAGATCCTCTAGGTATATGAATTGGAAAGCACAATGCAGATATATTTGTCTCACATTGTCCTTTCTCACCTTCTTGTTAAGCAGTATATTAAAAGAGATACAAAACTTAGAAAACAGGCTGAAGAATAATAGCATGGTGGTATTTACTACCTAGAAATGTAATAATACTATCCGTAAAAGATTTTCCAGCTTCTGGTTCTATTTTTTACGCCTTGTTTTTCATGCATAACTCATAACCACACAGTAAATTCAAGTTTGGTTTCATAATGTTTTGCTTTCAATACTAGATCATTACCGAATCAAGTCTTATTCAATCCAGCTCAGAAAATTTCAAACAGTGCCGGAAGCACCGGCACCATATGGATTTTGCCGCAGATGTTCAAGTTTCGCGAAGCAGTACAGACTATAGTGCAAGTATATAACAACATAACTATAGACTATTCGTAAGTTATTCACCAAGGTTATCATCAAATGAAAAGGTTTCCTCATAATATAGTCACTTTTCGCAGGTCCATGAATCCTCCAGCAAAGTTGTGAGCCTGCCATGTGTCTAGTTTTGATGATCGACTCAGCTTATCTCCAAGATAAATGTGCTCATATATAGGTAGAATTCCATGGGAAAAATTAGTAAATTAGTCTGATAAAACCCTCTATTCTAATTTCATTTTGAGAAAGGGGCAAAAATTGGGAATTTGAACTGCAAATATAATGGAATCCTATGGCTATCTTTCACAATAGTTTAATCACAATTAGGGCCGGCCTTGAGGTAAAGCCGGAGGTGTGACCGCTTTAGGCCCCAAGATTTAATAAAGAGAAACCAAGGCATAGGGTTGGAAAAATGACGGCCAATGACGTGTTTGATAATTAATACCCTCTAAGGACATTTTCAGTATTAACAAATGTTCTCAGCATGTTTTTGACGGGTATTGATTATCAAAACACGTCATGAGCCGTCATTTTCCCTTTTGCCTTACGCCACCGGCCCACCAACAAGTTTGGGCCGCTGCTGGTTGCCCATGAGACCTGTTTATGACTTTAGTGAAAGTGTGAAGTGTGAACAGTATAGGTTGAGTATCGAAAAAAAAAAAGGCCGGAAGTCTTTATAAAGGAGGGGCTTATGGCCATTTGGGCTGAACTTGGACGTGCAATCTCCCCTATTATTGGAGATGGACAGAGATCCACTAACGGACCCCAACTCAACTGTAAATACCCACGTGGGCCAAGATTAGGACAGGTATCTTTTTTCCTTCATAAAAAAGAACAAAATTAATTGTAACAAGGAAAAATCATAGGAATAATAGTCAACCACACTTGGGGGATTCTCGAAATTATGGCCAAGAGAAAGGTATCTTTTTCCATCATAGAAAAGAACAGTACAAAGAAAAAATCATACTAGGAATTATCCTCAACCACACATGCTTGGATTCTCAAAATTATTAATGCTATTGATACCTTGTTGTTATTGACAGCTCAACAAGGTGTCAATGAGAATACCAAAACACCAAAATTATTGGTACATTTTTAACACTTTTTAAGACACGTTAATTCATAGAAAATTGCAGGGGTTTGTCCTCCTACTGTTTTTAGCATGTCTTCATTATTAATGCTCCGTCAAGGCTCCGTCACCTTGAAGTGGACTACACAACCAAATATGTAACTTTTGTAGCACCAACAATACAACACGGCAGTGCTCAAGGAGCATTGAATGACCACCCTTGCCATTCCTTGATCCTTCCTCAAACGGTTATTATATGTTAGATAATTACTAGATTACTAGGACGGGCCAATTTTTTTTCCCATAAAAACCTAGGCTTTGTTTGAAACCCATGTACAGAAAAGAAAAATAGAAGAGAAGGAAAATGAAAGAAAAGCTTGAAATTCTTATTTTCTTCGTTATTTCTCTTCCAACCAAACAATACAAGGGAAATTTTTTTAATTTTTCTTTTTTTTCCTTACCTTTCCATAGGTTCCAGCCAAGCCTCAGACACCAAATGAGCTCTACACGAGCATGGGACCATCGCCACCGTCCAAACAATCAGCAGAAATAAGATCAGTAGGTTAGTCAAACGTACCTGAGCAACGACACTTGGACAAGATTCTGGGGCCACCACATGGCGGCGGGCTCCACCAAAAACCGCCGGCAAATCCCCGCCAACCCGAACCCCAACACCTGCGTCGTCACAACGACGACCACCGCCACGAAGAACGTCATGTTCTGCTTGTAAAACACCTTGACGGCGGTGACGACGTGAGTCGGGTGAACGTCTGCCAGGCCGGCGTTCGCGAAGATCGTTATGAGCACGTGCTCCTTCACGTTGAACGGGCCCGGATTCAACGTGAATTCCCACCTTTGCCCCTTGAGAAACACTCGCTCCGTGAGCGTCGCCGCCATGAGGTGGCCGAGCGGCGCCACCGCGATCTGGGCGGAGATGGAGGTGATCGAGAGAGGTTCTCGGCGGAAGAAGAAGAACTGGTTGAGGAACGAGAGGAGGGCGCAGACTAGGGTCCCGAGCGTCCACATACGGAAGGTCGCCGCCGGTAGGGTCCCGTCGTCGGTGACCGGAACTGTCAGTGCTACTTGCTCGATCGGGGAGTTTTCCGCTTCGTACTGCGAGGTGCCGGAACCGGAGGCATCGCGTTGCTCTGCTTCCTTTTGAACTGCGCTTTTGTAACAAATTAGAAGCCGAATTGAATTAGTTAATTTCGAAAAATAGTAAGTGTTCAGTAACAAATTAGAGTTAGGAGCTGAATTGAATTGAATTAGAAGTTACTAATTTCTTACTTAGTGGAGCTGAGATCTCTTGAGCTGATTTCATCCCCCCCGCCCCCGACGAGGTTATTCTACTGTTCTACAAACAAGCAAGAGGTTATTCTACTGTTCTAAAATAAGCAATTACTATCTCTAGCGGGACCTATCTAATTAGGGCCAACTATGGTGGGGGACCTATCTACTTAGGACCTATCTCTAACGGGACCTGTCTAATTAGGACCTATCTCTAGCGGGACCTATCTAATTAGGACCTATCTCTAGCGGGACCTATCTAATTAGGACCTATCTCTAACGGGACCTATCTAATTAGGATCTATCTTTAACGGGACCTATCTAATTAGGACCTATTTAATAAGGAAATTTACTATCTCTGCGGTTTAACACCAGGAAAAAAAACACCAAATATCTTTCCATGGTTTAGTTATGATAATCGTGTAATTTGCTTGGGCTTAGATCACAAAAGGAGAAAACGAACACGGGCAAGGAGTTGGATACAACCAATGAAGATGATCAAATTCAAATACAACCAATATACAGTTATTTACATATCTGCATTTGCTGAAGAATTAGGAAAAATTTTAAAATGGCACATGTACTTTACACCAAATGTCACAAAGACATCTGAACTTAAATTTATTTCAATTAAACACATGTACTAACAAAATTTTCAAATTTAGACCCCCGCCGTTATACTCCGTCCAAAAATCCAAAAAATCAGTGACACGACATCTTTTACCCGTTTAAGTGGCCCCATTGAACATGTTTCTAACAAGGAACAATGCACCCAAGCCAAACCCCTCACTTTACCTCACATTTTGGAGGGAAAATGACCTTTACCTAACTGATTTCCCTCCATTTCTCTCTATAGAAGTCTGGCTATTACTCCACCATCTCCGTCAAAAGTGATGGGTTTCTCTTGGGTGCATCGTCCCCTATTAGAAACATGTGCAATGGGCAACTTAAACGGGTTGGAGATGCTATGTCAACAATTTTTTGACGGAGTATAACGACAAGAATCTGAATTTGGGGATTTTGTTAGTACAGGTGTTTAATTGAAATAAACTAAAGTTCAAGTGTCTCTGTAACATATGGTGCAAAGTTCACGTGCAATTTTAAAATTTCCCCGAAGAATTAGGCCAAACAGACAAATAACTAAAACAACTCTACACTTATCATACATTTCTTCTTTTGCTACAATCACATTTCTTTCTCTTTTTTTCTCTCTATTAAGTAAATTTGTAATCATATTCATCACACTTGTCTCGTATAACCAGGGCAACCTTTAACCATAATCCCATCCGCGGTAGGGCAAGAAGCCAAAGGGCACCCATCAGGGTCATTCCCCCACCAGCTGAGATCAACATGCTGCATACCCAAACACAAGTACAGTAAAACCGCCATGAAGGCCAAGCCGGCGTCAAGCATGTATTAGCATGTATTAGTTTTGGCTTGGTTGGGTTGATGTGATTTTCCAACTTGTGGGTACATATGACTTTCGTATTCATACGTTTATTATTTTGTGTTATCTTTCACACCTTATGTATTAGCATGTATTATTCCCTCTGTCCCTAAATGTTCAGACTGCAAATTTAGGCCTGTAAAAGATGGAGTACATTTTTTCGTTAAAAAATTTAAATTTTTTTCACAAATCAACGGAGATCAATGAGTTCTTTCTATTTATAAAAAAAAATTGAATTTTTTAATGAAAAAATATTTTTATTTAAAAGTCTAAGATTGCAGGCCGAACATTTATTTAAAAACAAAAGGAAGTATTATGGGACAAGCTCTTGAGCTCTTCATAGCTTGTGAAAGATCAAGTCACTATTGTTTGGTTCATCAATGAGAATGATGTATTTGGATTCTTTTCATTTGATTGGAGGGGCACAACCTAAAATGTATGGGAGAGATTATTGGTGAATAGCCAGACCCGATGTTGTGAAGTCAATAATATCTATATTTATACGAGAATAAATTCTTTTCACCGTCAGTGTAAACATTTGTTTCCTCCAAATCAATTGCATTGCGCTATGTCGTCATGTTTTATTAATTGAGATTATTATTTTAACACCTGTCACAATGCAATTGATTTGGAGGAAACAAATATTTACAGTACCGGCAGTATAAAGAATTTATTCTCAATTTATATCTACCGATGAAGACACAAATGTGTCCAAAGCTATTCAATACATGTGAATTCCTAAGGCTTTGAATTATATACGACAGTTTGCAGCTTTAGGGTTGATAGGTATTGGTTTTCGCACCTTCAGATATGGTTATACCCAAATATACTGGTTAAATTGGGAAATCGCATGCTTATTGTTTGGCTCCCGGTACATAAAGGTTCTTTTTTTCTTTGCCTGTCAATTCATGGTTACTATGGCCGTTACTTGACCCCTACGGCCAATTGAGGCACTCTAAAAAAAAATTAGAAAATTAATAATCGCCATGATCGATTGATGCTACACATCGTTCTATATTTCCGATATTGTTACCCTACGACTGATCGACAACGTTATTTGTTTGCTCATCCATGTAGCTGTCTGGCATTGCAAAGTGGGGTTCAAGTGACTCACTGAGTTGAAAACATTGCTTAAAATGTTTGAGTTTCTGTTGTGTTTTAATACATTTGACTCCCACATCGGGAGTTTGGATTTGTGTGTGTGTTTATCAGGTTCACTCTACTTCTCCCTAGTCCAGCAATTGTTTAGGTGAGTTGGTAGATGAAGTTACCTTCTTAACCTCCATAAAAAAAAATACATTTGACCCCCCCTTAATATCAAAAAAAATGCCCAATAACATTAGGGAAAATGACAGCCCAGGACGTGTTTTGATAATTAATACCTGTCAAGGACAAGCTAAGAATATTTTTTAATGCTAAAAATATTCTTAACGGGTATTAAATATCAAAACATATCCTTAGCCGTTATTTTCCCAACATTTAAAACTACAATATATTTTCCAAACCTTGAGCAGCTGAAGAGTTTCCGACTCTCTAGCTCTTGGACTGAACCAGATTAATCTGGGTATCCAAACCCAAGCCCAATCCTCTTAAACTCGTTTTATGGGCCGAGGCCCAAAGCCTATTTGAATTTCTTTTGTTTATAAAAATAGGGAGAGAGAGGGAGACGTGAAAAAAGGAGAGAGACGTGGGAGGGAATGTAATATATAATTATATATGGAGGAAAAATTATTCTACAAACATGAAGCACCGTCATACAGTACTGCCCTAAACCCAAACTACCCAGTCTCCAGACTCTCCACCACATGTATGTTTTCAATACATAAAACGGGACCACTACTGTTAGAATGCATCAAACATTAATGGGAAAAAAATTAAATTATCTTTTTTTTATCAACGTACTAGCGTTGTCGGCATTCGATACACATGCATGACCAAAAACATTAATGTGATATGTTTTTGTTCCTTGTATCAAACGTGCACAACGCTAGTAGAAAAATAAAGGAATGACATTTTTTGTGTGGTCGGGGACCTCTTTTATATGATCTTGGTCTTCTCTTTTTATAGGCCCGAAAATGGCAATTACTTGCCATAATTCCATTACCAGCCCCCTCTTTGCAACATGCACGACAAAAATCACACATCGCTATATCACAATTTCAATTTTAAGTTATAAAATAAACGGTGATGCACAGTTTAACTTTTAAATTATTGACAAAACTAGACTATCTATTTACTAATTTTTTTTATATACCCATCGATGTTCGATCAAACTGATTGTGTATATAACTTTGTAAGTTCTATAAGATGAATAGTTCAAATTATTATAATACACACACGGTGGAACCCACGAGTGGCGATGGCAGAAACCTTTGGTTTTATCGTTAGATGGACTGAATCTAAACTCGGAGGAGAAAAATAGGAGTATTATATTAGGGAATTTTGATACACTTGGTATTAACTTATTAACTAAAAAATGATTGGAGGGACTTTTTTTTTTTTTTTTGATAGGCAGGTTGGACGACTTTTTGGTGGTTACTATGTCCTTAGTTGCTTAGACCCACTAATTACGTTAAAGCAAATATAAATAAATAAGTAAATGGGTTGTCAAATGTACGCTAACCTCGAATCTTCAAAGTTCAATTAGTGGAGATTAATCAACCGATGGAATAGAACAATATGATTCGATTAAGTTTTTTTTATTAATTGATGTTCAATTATTTTGATTTTCGGTATGAACAATAAGTACATCAAAACTCAGAACGATTCAAATCAATAAATATACATATATATATATATATGATTGATGCCGTATAATTAAAATCACATGAGATAATAATTCTATTTTATATCTCACGAAAAAGTCTTAGGCTCCGTTCAGTTGTCGAGAAAGTTGTGTGGGAAATTGATTCCCAGAAAAAGTGAAGTGAGGTGAAGTAAAAGAAAAAGAAAATTATTTTCCTGTGAGTGTTCATTTGACAAAAGAATTTTGCAAGAATAATTAAGGTTTAGTTGTTCATTTGTCAAGAAAAAGAAACTTTCGGGAAAATTTTGTGAGTGTTCACTCATTTCCCTTTTCCCGCGACGCAAAATCCTGTGTTTTTTGCAGGATCACTTTTGCAGGAAAGTAATTCCTGCAGGAAAACTTAAAAACATGTTTCCCACTACTTTCCTGCCAAGTGAACACTACAAAAATAATGGAAAAGTTGATTTTCCCATCCTTTCCTGTACTTTCTTGGCAACTAAACGGAGCCTTAAGAGAGAACCATGTACATGAGAGATCAATAGGTGAGGAGATTATTTCCCCATTTTTCTTAAGGTACTATAAAGTAGTGTAAAGTATAAACTAGTCCCAACTATTGGTTGTATGTGTTTGACTTAATTTTGTGGGCCAGGATGACGTATACATATACGACAGAAATAAATATCTTTATATGTGTATATATTAATGTAATACCACCATGACTAATGACTCTCACCTCTGAAAAAGACAGAAAATATTACAGATTGATATATTTGGAGACATTAGCATTTTTCATATGTAAATATTGCATACTGCCACGTATATTTTCTAAGTTGAGTCAATTACCAAAATTTATTTTTCATGCAAAATGCATTTTAAGAAATTAAACAAAATGCATAATCTAAAAATCACGAAGACCATATTATCTTTCCTTTTAAAATTACCCTTCAAATATGAGTTGATATATATGTGAATTTCGATGCATTTTTTTCTCCCACTGTAAATTCTGAATTTGAGAAGAAAGCACAAAATTATAACTTTTCAAATCATTCATCTTGACTAGTCAAAATCGACAAAAGTTAGCACTTGATTTTCCTATAAATCACATGGAGACACCTGGCCTTAAAGAAACATCAAATTAACATCTGACGTATTAAAGAACTCATCAATTAAATCCATACCGTCAACTTCCATAAAAAACAAACAGAAAATATGTTTCTCTCTCCAGTTTTGCTACCAAATAGATTTTTTTGCACAAATTCAGAAAATATTTTTTGTGGAGCCCATTTTTGTGTCCCACACAAATAATCCAACTTGTTCATTAGTTCTAAATTTTTTTTTCGAGCGACTTTGCAAAAAATCAGCTCCATCGAATGAATGTAAATATTTGATCCAAACTTACTATTTTTTATTCAAAATTTCAAATTAAAACTCTAAATGAAAAGGTGTAAAATTGGATCAATATTTATCCGATGGAGCTGATTTTTCACAATCACGCAAAAAAATATTGTAAAATTAATGAACGTATTGGATCATTCTTTGGGACACAAAGTGGGCCCCACAAAAAATATGTGTAATATTAAGAGAGAGGTTTGGATAAAAAAGTTGAATTAACTTTTTTTTGTCTTTATTGAATTTTTTTTCACATTTGCTAGTTTTGGGTCAAATTTTTGTGACTTTTTGATTCGTCTCGATAAGATGAATAAGAAAAATATAAAATTTTGATCAAAACTCACAATTTTTTGACTTATTTTTTTGTCTCGTCAAAATAAATTTTTGAATAAAGACAAAAAATAAGTCAAAAAACTATTAAAAAATTATGAGTTTCGATCAAAAATTTATACTTTTCTGATTCCTCTCATCAATATGAATTAAAAAGTCACAAAAGTTTGACCCAAAACTACCAAATGCAAAAAAATTTGAATAAACACACAATAAAAGTTGTAATCCGAAATTCTGAATAAAAAGTTGTAAGATTGGATCAAACATTTGCACTTATCGGAAGGAGCTAATTTTTATCAAGGCCGTTTGAAAAATATTTTAAAACTTAAGAACGATTCGGATCATTTGTGTGGGATCCAAAAATGGGCCCCACGAAAATTCTGTGTAGAATCTGTGCAAAAAAATCTGTTTGGTAGCAAAACTGGAGAGAAACATATTTTCCGTTTGTTTTTTGACGGAGATTGACGGCAATGATATAATTGATGTTTTCTTTAATATATCAGGTATTTATGTGATGTTTCTATATGTGATTTACGTAAAAGATCGGGTGCTAATATTAAATTTTTCATTTTTTTAATCACATCACCGTTCACCTTTCTTTACCCGGTGGTTTCTTCCAACGTTCACCTTTCTTTACATGCCTTTAGGCTCTATTTGGAACCTAGGGAAAGGAAATGAAAAGAAAGAAAAATAAAAGAGAATGGAAATGAGAGGAAATGGGAGGAAAAATTTATTATTCACTACACTAGAAATTCTAATTTTTTTCACTCTTTCTTTTTAAACCAAACAATGAAAAAAAAACTTTTTAATTTTTCTTTTTTTTTTTCTTTTCTTTTCATAGGTTCCAAACAGAGCCTTACTCTTCCTCATCTCGCCGTCTTCCTTATGAAACACGAGAGGTGCTCCTGACACAGCTGTAAAAACGAATCCGAACAAAGCATTTGTTTTTAGTGTTTGCACATACTAATTCCTGGCACCAAAGTAAAAGATTTAGATTTCATTCAAAAAACGACCTGACAGTGAAAGTGTGTGATTTTGGGGTTTAATTAATTAAACTCCCAAAGGCCAAAAGCTCTACTCCTATATACTCCTTCCACAACTACGCATCTTCCATGTTTGAGACAGAACAGAACATTCCCGTTGACCAGAACATTCATATCTCTCTCTCTCTCTCTCTCTCTCTCTCTCTCATACACGCATTTTCCCGGCGAGATGGGCGCCTCACAAGAACACATAGTGATGCTACCATTCATGGCCCACGGCCACCTCATCCCTTTCCTAGCACTTGCTCGACAAATCCTCCGTATGACCAACTTCACCATCACTATAGCCACCACCCCTCTCAACACTGCATACCTCCTCTCAGCCGTGGCCTCCGACCCGAATCTCTCCTCCGCGGCCTCCGAATCCCGCCGCCTCCGCCTTGCCGCCCTCCCCTTCAACAGCTCCGACCACGACTTACCACCCAACACCGAGAACCCCGAGTCCCTCACTCCGAACCAAGTCATCACCCTCTTCCACTCCGCCGCAGCCCTCGAATCCCCCTCCCACCGCCTTGTCGCCGACATTGTCGCCGAAGAAGGCCGGCCCCCCATCTGCATAATCTCCGACGTCTTCCACGGCTGGGCTACACGGGTCGCCGAGAAGATCGGAACGGTCAACGTCAGCTTCACCACCTGCGGTGCTTTTGGCACCGCGGCCTACATGTCGCTGTGGCAAAACCTCCCTCATAAGTCCACAGACTCCGATGAATTCCCCGTATCGGGTTTTCCCGATTCGTGTCGTTTCCATCGCACCATGCTTAACCAATTCGTTAGAGTAGCTGATGGAACCGATCCGTGGTCGAGATTTATCAAAACCCAGTTGGCCCTTTCCTTGGGATCGTTCGCGTGGCTCTGTAACACAACAGAGCAAATCGAAGTACTGGGTTTGGAAGTTCTAAGGAAATATACCGGAATTCCCGTTTGGAGTATTGGGCCTCTTCTCCCTCCAGCTATGCTTAATTCCAATTCATCTACTACATTGACTCAACACAGTGGGAGAGAATCAGGGATTTCAACTCAGAAATGTATCGAATGGCTTGACTCCAAACCGAACAACTCTGTAATTTACATTTCATTTGGATCACAGAACACAATTGGTTCATCCCAAATGATGGAGTTAGCCAAAGGTTTAGAACAAAGCGGGAAGCCATTCATTTGGGTGATAAGGCCTCCAGTGGGGTTCGACCCGAAAGGGGAATTCAAATCCAAATGGTTACCCGAAGGATTCGAAGGCCGAATTTCAGATAGTAAACAGGGTTTGTTGGTGAGGAAATGGGCGCCTCAACTGGAGATTCTGCGACACAAATCAACGGTGGCGTTTGTGAGCCACTGCGGGTGGAATTCGGCGTTGGAGGGGTTGAGCCAGGGGGTGCCGATAATAGGGTGGCCGTTGGTGGCGGAACAGGCGTACAATGCAAAGATGATGGTGGAGGAGTTGGGGGTTTGTGTGGAGCTGGCGAGGGGACTGGGAAGTGTCGTTACGGCGGAGGAGGTGAGGAAGGTGGTTGAGTTGGTGACGGAGGAGGGTGGGGAGATGAAGAGGAAGGCGGTCGAAATCGGTGAGAGAATGAAGGCAGCGGTGAGAGAGGAGGAAGGGAGGAAGGGGTCTTCTGTGAAAGCAATGGAGGATTTTGTTTGTGCGATCCTCTCTGCCGCTGGTGAGAGGCGGAGGACAGCAGTTGGGGTGGTGCATGGTTAATTGAGATTATAACAAAGCAGTTAAATTTCTTCTGATTATCCCATGCATATATATGCACCTTGCATATACTTTTAATTAATTTCCGGCCTACCCGTGTGTTTATTAATTTCCAATTGGAATAACAGACTGTCCATATATATATATGGCTTGTATTTTCTCTTTGTCTAGTAGTATTATTAAAAAAAAATTGGTCTAGGTTCATTTTAGAGAACTTGTAACCCAGTTAGTTCACCTTTAATATTTGTAATCCCTCCAGCCCACTAATATTGTTTAGTAAGTCCTTAAGTCCACATCTTGAAAAAAAAAAAATTAAACCAAGATAAAGTGTCCTTCTATATAAGTCGTCATATAGCTAGAGAAAAACCCTAGATCAAAAATAAATCTAGAGCACAGCCTCCTCTCTTTCTCTCGGAACAAAGCTCACTGCGAACGCCCTGACCGTCAGCTAGCCCCACCACGGCGGCTCCTCCTTCGATTCAAAATATGCTCCGTCAATAGCTTCATCCCGTCCAGTTCTCTTGTTCTTGTTGTTCTTGGGGTCGGTGTGAGCGGCGCCGTTCTTCAAACTATGTCTCTGCAACTTGCTGCTTCTTTTGTTTCTGCTATTTTTCTAGCAGATTTTAAGAACCACGAACCTAAATTTTCCAGGCTGTTCTCTATTAGGTATCATTTTTTATTTTTTGTTTGCTTAATCTTTGTTTACTTGTTATGGGTAATTACTACTCCTTGAAGATTCCTTCTCTTTTTTGCTGTGTGGTTTTTTTTTTTTGTTTTTTGTTTTTTTTTTATAATGGGCTTCTCATTATTTTGCAGTTGGAAGAAGGTAGAAGTGAACCACTGAACTCTTCGGGAGGTTTCCAGAGATTAAACGGATGGTGGAGATTGATTCTTTTTTAGAACAACCTTACTCATAATCAGTAAATTCCACTTCTGGGTTTTCTTCTTTCCTGATCATTCTTAAATGGGTCTCATTTTTTTTTTTATCAGCAATGGGTTTCATTTGATGGTCAGGAAAAAAAGGAAATTTCATCTTAATTTTCATGTGATTGTAGTTGAGGGTTGGTTAAAAGGGCATTAAATCTTCACAGCAAAGTTTGGAAAGGGGCTGTGTGGGGGGTTGTTCTATTTCCTTGGAATTATGAGCGTTGGAAGAAAAGGGATGGATGCTTCGATTCAGAAGTCCATTGAGAGAGTTGTTCTTGTTGTTCATCGTGGTCTAGTTTATTTTTGTTGTTCTTGGGGTCGGTGTGAGCGGCGCCGTTCTCGATTGCGGAGGCGGGGTGATCGGAAGATCTATCTTTGTTTTTATAATGTACACAGAATAATTAAATTGGGACGTATAAGATTATATGTGCAATTTTTTTGATTTCTTACCAAACATAAGGCAAAAATATAGATTGGGACGTATAAGATTATATGTGCACTTTTTCAACATGCAGAGAACATATTTAACAAGGTACAAAGTTCAGATATACACATATAATATTATATGTGCTTGTGTTGGCAAAAAATACGTTCCAGATATCCATAGATAATTTTATATGTCTCATATCTATCTTCGTTTTTAATAACGCACAGATGACAGATTGAAACATATAAAATTATATGTATACTTTTATTGATGTAGTACCAAACATAAGATGAGAATGCAGATTGAGACAAATAACGTTATATGTTAAAGTGCGGTGGGTCCAAGAAGGGAATGACTCAAAACAAGTAAAAAGAAAAAGATAAATTTTTGTTACACGTATAACGTTATATGTTAAGGTGTGACGGGTTCAAAATAAAAAGAGCTCAAAACAGGAATAAAAAAAAGAAAAGAAATTTTTTTGTCACACATATGTAACGTTATATGTTGGCGTGGTGCTTGGGGTGGGGGTGAAGTGGTTGTGGTGGCGGACATAGTGGTATTGGTTACATAGTTGCAACAAGATCGTAAAAAATAGAAAAATACATTTTTTGTGTTAGCCAAATAAGACCCTTGTTTTTTTACATAGCGTAGTTTTGCCATTCGAATTATTAGTGGACTAGAGAGGTTAAGAACTTTAAAAGTGGACTAATAACGTTAAAACAACAGTGCTACTCACACAACAATTTAAATGCAACAACTTATGCAACTGCTCACAATCCAAATGCAACAACTTATGCAACTTCTCACATACATGTATGTAAAAGATTGTGTTTGGTGTTGTGTTAGAATTATTGTGTGAATATCATTTTTTGGGTTAGAAACATGTTATAATGGACCTCCCAAAAATTCTCCCCGGTATTAATTGCCTAAAACAACCAATCAAAATGACATAGAAGAAAAATATATAAAAAAAATTAAAGGACGACATTCCTCATTAGAGATGAAGATTGAAGAGGCCAGAAGGCGCCGGTTGAGATTGGAGAGAGAATTAATGATGGCGGCGGTGAGGGAGGAGGAAAGGGGACTTCTGTGAAAGCTATGGAGGATTTTGTTTCACCGATCGTCTCTGCTAGCTCCTGCTGGAAGGAGGAGATCAGTTGGGGTGGTGCATGGTTGAGAATCTTGAGATTTGGACACAGATCGAATGTCCCAATATGTATTGTTGCATTCTGTTTCGTAAAGTTACGGCACACAAACGGATTCCCAGTCTTTCTTTCTTTTTTTTCCGACGGTCATGGTGTACGAGTTAGTTATCCGAATAATTCCATGTTTGCTCTGGTTAAAGGTGAACCATGCATGCTAGGACTAAAAAATTCACAAGAATCGGGCTAATCTTTAGGGCCGTACGTTCTCATTCTAACCAAGTAGATATTTTTCATATTATCTCATGCACCTTGCAGATACTCCCACCGTCCTAATTGAAGAGTCATTTTTTGAAGTTCGTGCTACTTTTTAATTAATTATATCTTATAATTTATAATATACTAGAGAATTGCACGTGCCTGAAGGCACGGCGCAGTATATTTTGATAGCGTATGTACCTGCTCATGCCTGAAGACGTTTCATATTCGTAACTAATCTCAATCTAAACCAATCACATTGCACTTGTGCTTATTTACCAATTTGCAGATTAACAAACAACCACAACCATGATTGGCTAACCCAATTGAAATATTATCACCATCAACCCACACAGATTGCTTCACACAAAAAAAATTTGCAGCTGTTGTGGTATTTCGGAAAAAAGAGCAATCACAAATGACAAAAAGGCATGTTAGAAGCCCCATTCATTCAACACACTTACGCAACTCCACAATCTAAGTTGCAACAAACAAACAAAAAAAGGGAAAGAATAGAGCAAAAAAGAGAACATGAGTTCCCCTTTTGCAAACATTCATTGGATAGGAAGCCGAAAGACAACATTTGAGGCCAGGGTTGCATACCCTGCAAAACAAAAGAGGAAAACTCAAAAACTTGTCTCTCTCATAAACTTAATTGGGAGATTTCGAGAGAAGAGGGGAAAAGGAGAGAGAGAGAGAGAGAGAGAGAGAGAGACCTTTGTTCTATCTAATCACTTGTTTGGCTGGAAGCCATCAATACCAACATAAACCAAATGTTGTTTAGGTTAGAGCAAACAACATAACGCGAGAAATCAACATTGATACTAAACTAAGATGCATAAGATTCAGTGATAGGTCCAACGACACCGTGTACACCGCTGTGAAGACTTTTGTAGATATCTCTAGAGTATTGCACAACTTAAGATGCTTATTTGTTATTTTGCACATAATGTGTCACCTCTCTCTCTATTTATTTATTTATTTTTGGATAGACACCTCTCTATGGGTTTTTATGTGAGTTCTTATCATAGTTTCATTTTCCTTCCAAGTTATATTTAGGAATATTTAAATATCCATCCTCTTTATGTATGTCATGTAAGAATTCATTATGTCCTTTTTTCATACTTATGTTTTCATCCTCTTAGGGTGTGAAATACCTTTGTTATTTTTCATACTTATGTTTTCATCCTCTTAGGGTGTGAAATACCTTTGTTACCCCTTTGCTTGTTTGATTCCTAAATTAAAGGGATTCATCCTCTTAGGGTGTGAAATACCTTTGTTACCCCTTTGCTTGTTTGATTCCTAAATTAAAGGGATTCAAATGAATATCACAGTTTTTTATAAACTTTCTTGACTCCTAAATTAAAGGGATTTGGTTTCATATCACAATCCTCCAATTAAGTGAGAAACAATAGGATGATTTCAAATTTTCGAATGTGTAGATCACCAAATCCCAATGATTTCTACATTCCTTCTTGATAAACCGTCTTTTTGCATTTTAAAATTTTTACATTCGTCTTAGTCTTTCTCCATTCTTTTTCCGCAATGCATCTTTGCATGATAAATTGACCACATCTTTGCATTTTTTCTCCATTCTTCGAGTTGGCCAACCAGACAGCAAAAACCCATATTTTTCATTGATCTTATTACACGGAACATGGCTAAATTACCATAAAAAAAAGAAATAATATGACATACTCAAACCGTTACATGGTTAAATAGTTAAATTACCATGACATTACGTGGTTAAATTACCATGACGATTACAACGTGAACACGATAAATATCTCATGATTCGAATAAATATTTTATGGTAAACGGTTCAAAAAATTTATCAAATGAAAATAACAAAGAAACATATTTCATGGTAAATGATACAAATAATTTACCATGAAAAATAAAACCAATATAACTGCTAGTGGGCGACGAAGGGCTAGATGTTCTTGACCATGGAGGCACCAGCCATCGAAAACCAAAATCAGAGAACCCAAATCGCAGCCTTCTAGCATCAACACCGATCGCAGCCGCCATTGCAATTGTGACCGCGCCGTGCTTCTTTGTTGGATTGTTGCCGAACTGGTTTGGTGTGGATTTTCGCCGGACTGGTGTGGGTTCCTCCCGCAGCCTTCTGGCATCAACTCTAATCGCGACCGCGATGTTCTCATTCTACGGGCTTTGCAACAATGGAGGCTAGATTGGTGTGGATTTTCACCGGACTGGTGTGTCAACATACGCCCAAAATTAAAAACCTGCAAAACCGAAATGGAAGTTGCTGGTGGGGGGAGGCGTTAAATGGCTGGGGGTGGGAGGCATTAAATAGTTGGGATTGGATGAGGATTATTCAATCCCAAAAATTTCGGAATTCAAATCAACGAGGTTGGCCGGAAATCACGGGAAGGGATGAGGAAAATTATGTTTTGATCCCTTTTCCGGTGCTAGTGTGTGTGTGTGTATATATATATATATATATATATTAGGGCCATTGTTGGTATTAAAAAAAGTAGGGATGATAACATAACAGCTCAAAAAATGAAGGATGAATACTTAAATTGAATGAGAAATGAGGATGGATTTTTAAGTCTCCGTTATATTTATTCATACACAAAGCAATACAGTATTAAGAGATAGAAGTTACCTATCCACTCATTAGCATTGAGAGGACCCTTTTTGGGTCTAGTTAGAACATCCACCATGCATATCCTTTCCTCATTGTTTTGAAGAAAAAAAATTAAAAATTTGTATTTTTCCAATTCTTCTCACTGAGACAAATCTATAAATCACAAAAATTTAATGAAAAATTTTCAAATACAAATTTGTTTTGAATAAAGACCAAAAAAAAAGTCATTGTTTCACTTTTAAAGCCAAATTGGCCCTAAGTGGAGATCTCTCTCTCTCTCTCTCTCTCTCTCTCTCTCTCTCTCTCTCTCTCTCTCTCTCTCTCTCTCTCTCTCTCTCTCTCTCTCTCTCTCTCTCCTATGAGGTTATTCTAGTATTCTAAAATAAGCAATTAATCGGCGATTAATCACTGACGAGGCTTATCCGGTTAAGTTTGACTAACTATTAATCCGATTAATCCCTGAAAGATGAACAACCGCCCGACTAGCGTCTAGCAACTTTTAGAACATTGTGTCCTTCTCTCTAGCATTTTGTTTTGAATGAGTTTATTCAGTTGTCTAAGAGCACGTCACTCACTGCTCTGGCATTTTATTTTGAATGAGTTTATTCAGTTGTCTTAGAGCACGTCACTCGGTGCCCCAACGCTCTTCAACACTGCACATCTCTATGGTTTATTGCCAAAAAAACACCACATATCTCTCTATGGTTTAGTGATGGTAATATTGTAATTTGCTTGGGCTTAGATCACAAAAGGAGAAAACGAACACGGGGAAGGAGTTGGATACAACCAATGAAGATGATCAAATACAACCAATATACAGTTACTTTACATATCTGCATTTGAGAATTACACCAAACAGACATACAGACTCTATACTCTTTTTTTTTTTTTGGTAAGTAGCAACTCTATACTTAATCATACAATTCTTCTTTTTCTTTCGTCTTTCTAGCTGTCTTGCTACTCATCACATTCTCTCTCTTTCTTCTCTCTATTAAGTAAATTTGCAATCATATTCATCACAGTTGTCTCATATAACCAGGGCAACCTTCAACCATAATCCCATCAGCGGTAGGGCAAGAAGCCAAAGGGCACCCATCAGGGTCGCTCCCCCACCAGCTGAGATCAACATGCTGCATCCCCAAACACAAGTACAGTAAAACCGCCATGAAGGCCAAGCCGGCATCAAGCGCCCCTGACAGCACGTAGTTGTGACGGCCCCACCATTCGCGGTAATATCTATAGACAATGAAACCCGATACAAAGCCAATAATAATCCAGCTTGTGTAGTTGACCGCAGTAGCTGGGGGCATTTCGATCGTTGCTCCAAACAGCACCGGCATTGTAATGAGTCGAATCCAGTGCTGGTTTGGAAAGGCTTTGTGCAGAACGAAGACTGTTAGAGGAGCTATGGCCCCAACTAAAAAAAACCAGTTGATGGTGGAGTAGTAACCGAGATCGCCGAAAATTCTACGGGGGCCAATTAGGCCCCAGATGACTGACGCGTCGTAGAACACGTGGTCACCTGGGCAGGTCCATGGACTTCCTGGGGGGAGAAGGGCTCTGTCGCATATATCAGGAACTGTGTCCATAAGCCACCATGCTGTTCCCAAATGCACCAATGCTGATACTAGAGTACCTACCACCTGATAGAAAGGTCATCATCATAAAGGATCAAGCAGTGATAGTTAGGCTGGAAAATGAACCAAGCTACTTGAGCGCTTAAAGACCAAGGTGGAATACACATCAAAGCTCTTTAACTCTCTGACCTTGACTCGAGCTTGCTCAATAAGTTCATGTTGGATTAAAAAAAACAAGGTAGGCTCGTGATCAGCTAAATGGTAGCTCATTTAAGAGCATCTTCATTGGTTTTTGCCATTTTAGCATGCGGTTAACAAAATTTGGCTTGTTACAGTGACATCTTCATCATTTTTAACAGTGCAGCTCCATTCATTCAATGTTATTAAGCAATACTGCTCATTTTGTATGCCGATAAAAAAAAAATTTACTGCTCATTTTCTACCTTTGAATCAAAAGCATTATTGTGATGTGGCAACAAATGGCTTTGCGTGAATTAGCTTTAGCTTTGGCTATGTATTTGGCACAAGAGTTGCTTTAAGATGGGATCAAATGGCAAACTGAATAAGTGAGGCTTGAGACACAACCACTACTTGACAAAAAGATTAACACCACTTCGGTCCTATGAATAACTTAGCGGGTGACCTGTAAAACAAAAAGATTTTCGCCGACATGTATTTGGAGTGAAATACTCTATTAACTTTTTCCAAATAGAAGAACACAAGTGGAACTGACCTGAGCCATGAACATTGTTCTAGGAGGAATTTTCATGTAATGTCCAAGCTTGAAGTCTTGCAGAAAGGCGATCCCTTGCTTCACACTAATATACCCATACACCTTAAAGCACATGTTAGCTACTGGATATCCTGGATATATATACCCAATAATGTACTCCGTGATCACGTTTAAGCCTGGTGTCTGTATATTAGAAATAGAATAGCTATCTTAGAACAGTAATATAATTTCAGCTAGCAGTTGGAATATACTTAGACATTTCATGCCAATTTCGATCATCTTTTTAACATTTGCATTTTGCAAATATAGTGGAATAATGTATATAGACCTTCTGGAGCAATAAGATTGCAACGTGGACAATACACAAATCACCACAATATGGGAAAATAGCACAGCTTGAGAAGAATGGAGCCATGACCTGGTTTGTTGTCGCGGTGATGACCCCAATCGGAAGGGTGAAAAAGGCGGCAAGGCCACATGCCAGCAAGACTCCCCACCATGGAAGCTGGAGTTGATCCTTGTAGTACTCGCAAACAAATATGGTTGCGGTGATGTTCAACAGGAGGATGCAAGTGAACCACCATTCAGGAACTTGTTTGTACTTTCTCATGAGCTTTGTGTGTATATCCATTTTCCTTTCTTGGAAAACAGACTTGCTTTGCTGCCGCAATTCGCTGTGCCACTATGATGGTGAGTTCAACTTTAAGAGAGTAAAATAGTATAACATTTCATACAAATGTTTCAATTTGCATTGCAGCCCTTTAACTGGTTCAATCTCCTAATCAAAGGTACAGCCGTAGAGAGAAAGACGCTTGGAATTTTATAGAGAAATTACAAGTAGATGGAAAGACACTTGGTATTTAATAGAGAGAACCTAGTAAACATTTACTGCTACACACACTGAAAATCAAGAAGAACCTAGTAAAACCTAGTTCCAAAGACGCCCAATTTATTGTTTCTCATCAAGCTTCATTAGACGGTGAATGAGACTTTTACCAAAATACGGTAAATTCCTAGGCATTGCAATTTCAGTTGCAATTCTCTCTTAAATGAAATCAATAGAAACTCTACTAGACTCCAAAAGGGGTATGCATACAGCACACATAGACTGGATAGTCGTGACTCGTGAGGTCCATTTGGTTTTGCTTTCGATTTCACCAAGTTAGGAACTTATAATGGGACAATGGGTACACAGAAAGAGTATTCAACCACAATCTTCTTATTTTAGATATGCGTCGTGGGCAACAAAACAATGGGGAAATCCTCGTGCAGATGGTGGAAACTGTTAGGAAAATGCTATTCGCACCCAACTTAAAGAGAACCCCACCAAGAATGACATGGTAGTGGATTTCTGCCATTTTAACACATACTAGACATTTTGATTTCCAATGAATGAATATAGGTCACATCTTTCAGTATGTAATTTCTTTACAAACATTCTTTTTTTTTATTTTATGTACATTCTGCTTGCATAGCATTATCAAGAAGAGAAAGTTAATGCATATAAGGAACTGCTCAAATGAAAAAATGCTTATTACCTTCCATGGAAGAGTAAAACGTGAACAATAGTGGCAGTGAGGCAGGCAAAACTGAAAGCATATGTCATAGCAAAGAAAGTGCTGATATAAAGAGGGCCCTCTCGATCATACGCCTCGAAATCAATATGGAAGTTCTCATCTATTATAGAAGTGATATTGTAGTTTTGGCCTGCAGAAGTGAAGAGGCCATCTGAGAAAATGGGGAAAGTCTTGGCATTGTAGATATTGAGCCAATATGCAACTGGAGCAATGACATATGTCATAAGCATAAACCCAAGAGCAATATTGACAGTGGCAAACCATGGGCTAGCAAGTGGGCTCCGAAGGTAAGATGAAATGCTGGACCAATCAAATCCTAGTGCACCAATCCCTAGGCCATGGAGGCCTGAGCCTAGCTGGTGGGCCAGGATTGAGTTTGGAAAAAACCAACATAGCCAGGAAAGGGAGGTGAGCATCGGGAAGAAGTAGCCTGGAAACACATAGTATGCGAAACTACAAGTGAAGGCAATGAGAAAGAATTGGTTCCTTGTTAATCCACCTTTGGGCCTCTCCTCTTTCTCATGCAGTGCCCTGCCACATGCAAATATTCAGAAACAGTGGCTAAAACAAGAATTGGAACAGCTGTTACTACTTGAACTTTGAAAACAACATACCAATTATGGGTTTTCCAGCGGATGTTCAAGGGTTGTGACAATGGATATAACTCGATAACCACAAAAGAAATAGTGCCCTTACTTTTTTTTCATAGGAAGATTACAACTCCCAGACACCAAACAAATTCCCTAGGTATGCAATAACTCACATAATATGGACCATGTGGTTCAACGTGTTCTGATAAAGTTGTTCAATGATCATCACACCGATGTCATACCATGAAATGAAAAGTGTTTCTCAGGTCCATGGCCACAGTTCAGTTATGGTCCTGCCATCAGTCATAATTTTCGGGGGCAGAGCCCGGCAACCTCCCAATGTTGGACAGTATAGTTTGTCAGTAATGTTTCGGTATTGTAAATAGGTATGATATAAATAGGAATTTGCAAGGTCTCTAAAACCGTAATTCAAGTTGAGTTTGATCCTTGAATCAAATATACTAGGTTGCTCCTTGACAGATTCTCCTACTTTTTTCCCATCATATAACCAAATACTCTCTCTGTTTCGATTTATTTGTCCACTTTTTGATTGTTGCAACCAAATTAGAATGGAGGGAAACATGTGAGAATTTTAGTTAATCAGAATAGTATTGTATAAATACACTACGCACTAAAAGGAAGAATATAATGACAATGTGGTGTTGTCAATGATAATGTATTATTGTCAATCTGGCCCTTAGCCAGCATAAATTCTGACTCCGTCACTGAAAAATTTAATGATCGATTCTGCTTACCAGTTACCTCTTAACTTTAACAACTTCCTAAGGCTGAGGAGCTAGTGGGAATTTCAAACCGCCACCCCCCAATCTGAGTATGGGCTCCCTTACCTAGTCAACAGTGTACCACTCAAGTTTGCTTACCTCCTGGATATGTGTTCTTAAACCAGTCTTATTGTATAGGTACTAGGTAGAATTCCACGGGAAAGATAAATAAACTAGTCTTTATTCTTTTTGCATAAAAAATAAATAAACTAGACTGATAACCGCTAGTCTTTTTTTCTTTTTTATATGAAGAAATGTACGGAATGTGAGAATACAGTGGACACTACATATAATGGAACAATAATATTTTGTTGACTACATTTTGGGTACCATGTGATTGTCACCTGCATTGGAGGAATATGCTTCATTTGTCATGCAGTGGATTACATTTTACCTATGGATTTGCGACACATTAGATACTATCCAAAATGTGATACTCAAATGTGGTCGCCATAGCATTGCTCATAATGAAATCTTGTTTTTTTTTTCTTTTGAAGATAATGGAAAGCGAAATCCACATTTGTCAATTATCTTTGTTGACACGCCACTGCGTAATGTCTCGATTCATCAAACCATCACCACCGTCCGATCAATCGTAAGAAATAGTAAACGAGTAGATTCATCAACGTACCTGAACAGCGACACCTGGACAAGATTCTGGGGCCACCACATGGCGGCGGGCTCCACCAAAAACCGCCGGCAAACCCCCGCCCACCCGAACCCCAACACCTGCGTCGTCAGAGCGACGACCAACGCCACGAAGAACGTCAAGTCCCGTTTGTAAAACAGCTTGATGGCGCTGACGATGTGAATCGCGTAAACGTTTCCCTCACCCGCGTTGGCGAAGATCGTGATGAGCACGTGCTCCTTCACGTTGAACGGCCCCGGGTTCAACGTGAATTCCCACTTCCGCCCCTCGAAGAACACTCGCTTCGTGAGCGTCGCCGCCATGAGGCGGCCGAGCGGCACCACCGCGATCTGGGCGGAGATGGAGGTGATCGAGAGAGGTTCTCGGCGGTACCAGAAGAACTGGTTGAGGAACGAGAGGAGGACGCAGGCTAGGGTTCCGAGCGTCCACATGCGGAATGTCACCGCCGGCAAGGTCCGGTCGTCGGTGACCGGGACTGTGAGAGCTACTTGCTCGATCGGAGAGTTTTCCTCCTCGTACGGTTCGTACGGTGGTGGCGTGGTGGAGCCGGAGGCATCGTGTTGCTCGGCTTCCTTCTGAACTGCGGAAATTTGTTACAAATTAGAAGCTGGATTGGATAATAAGTTTAGTAAAGTAGAAGCTGAATTGAATTGGGTTAAGTTCTTACTTAGTGGAGCTGAGATTTCTCGAGCAGCGGATGTCATCTCTCTCTCTCTCTCTCTCTCTCTCTCTCTCTGCTAGGAGTTTGAAGATTCTCTCTCTTGCATTTCCATTTGAATTCTGAAGCTGAATTTTCTCGCTCTGGTGTTTTTTTTTCTTTCAAACTTTACTTGTCTCAAATTTCGATAGCAGCTTTGAGCTGTCAAACTCGAGAAAACGTTTAGGTGAGAAAATTGCGGGGTATAAAATTCATACGTATGGACAAAATTATACTATACACATGAAAGGGAGTGGTTGGTTGTGATTCTCTATTTCTTTTACTCCCGTTTATACACTACCCCTCTTTTAGTTTTTACACACTTATAAACTCTCCTCCGTCACATATTATTTTTCGGTACTCAAAATAATAACGTAAAAATAATATAATTCTTACAAGAAAATTTCAAAAAATAATAATCATTTTTAATAGATATCGATAAGTTCTTTTAATTTATGAAAAAAGTTTGAACTTTGTCTTCAAAAAATGCGGTTGTGTTTGGTTGAGAGTTTAGTTTAGTTTAGTTTTAGTAGTGGGTAGAGAGAGAAATAGAGTAATGATTGAAAATAGGGGTAATGATTGGAGAGAGATAGAGAGAGATGTGAAAGTAATAATTGAAAAAATATGGTAATTATTAGAAAAAGAAGTAGGTAATGCTTGGAAAACAAAACTAAAACTAAACTAAAATGGCAAACGAAAAAAGCCAATTTTTTAGTATATTTTTTAGTTCTCATTTTGAACCAGACAAACATTTTTGGACGGAGAGATTACTAGTATTTTGAATATGAATCTAGGCATACATTGTGTCTAAATTAGAATATGCTATTTTGATATGAATCTGGGCACACATGGTGTCTAAATTAGACAAAGGAATAATTAAACGAAAAAAAAATGAAGAAAAGAAGCAATAACAAGATTGGACCATAAATTTGTAGAGAGGGCATTTTTTGAAATCCAAGTACACCAAGATAAATGATCCCAAAAAAAGGAGTTTGCCGTCTCTTGACAACTGTAAAACTCATCAGTCCCCATCCCCAAACCTATCTAAATACTCGCTCTGTCTCCAATCCTTGTTATTAGTGGTTCCACAATGGAACTAAGTTAAGAGCAATCCTAAGGACGTAGTAGAAAGTGCGCAGATCCGGATAAAAATGTATTTAAAATCGTCCGATACACATATGTCTTATACAAGAGAGGAAAGCGTTTTTTATAGACCATAGCAAATAAGGATCAATTCTGGTGGACCTTTGTGATCATTAAAAACTCATAAGAGGTCTGCAAAATGAACGACTCATATTGATGTTGTAAAAATAAAACCGCGGTGTATATCACATTTTGCATGACATGATAAATTGTCACATGAGCAATTAATAATCCAACTAGGCGCAATAGAGATGGCCCGAGAATCTGGTAAACAACATTACAAAAGTAACAAGGCTGTAAACCTTTTTGGCCTTTTGGACGGCTTTAACCTTGTCATTCAATCAACTTTCCAACTGGATTCCTCTACCATTTCACCTTCTCTTCTCTCCCCATATAAATCGCCACCCCTCCCAATTCCCTTCACTATCATATCAAGTTGGTTCTTCTCCCCCAACGGAGAAAAACCAACCTCTGAAATATCAGAGTCCTTAAATAAGTTAGTGAATTTCACAAATTACAAACGAGTGAAACGATGGCGACCCAAAACTCTTCCCAGAGAGGATTAGCCATGGTCCTGGCTCTGGCTTCCGCGGTAGAGTTTTCGCCATTGTATGTGAATCGCAAAACCGAGTAGTCCCATTACAAGACGAGATGGGCCAATGGTACTTGCTGGCCTTATAATTGCCATCAAGACCACTTCTTCTTCCGCTGGATAGAGCTATAATGTTTGAAGCTTCGGACCCTTCGTTGGTGTTGAGAATTGGGATGAAGTTTCCAGCTTTGGACCCTTCGTTGGTGTTGAGAATTGGGAGTTCATCGTGGGGACTCGCCGGGGTTCAGCTCTGCACTTCTTCTGGAGATAGAAACCAACTCCCATTATTGTTCACTCCTTTTTATGCTTTTTCCCCGTTTGGTGTAACTGTATTAGTTGAAAAAATGCAAGTGGTTTTAGTAATTGGAAGTATCATCCTTAAAGATTGGAAGACAAAAGTTCTGTGAATTGGGAGATGTATATTATATAGCGCTGTTCGACAATCTCTCAACCCTCTCTCCACCACACAAAAATGTCGGGTCAGAAAAAGGGTAATTTCAACGCAAGATGAGGTTAAAATTCCAATTCACTTAATCAAGACAAATTGGATTATGAAAGGTTGTATCATAAAGGTTCATAGTAACATGAAAAAGCGAGTCCAAACTCAGATCCATCGCAGCTTTTTACTCAAGCTACAACACAATTAGACTAATTATAGCAATAAGATTGAACTTTTTGCTTCATCGAATCCAATTAGTCAATGTTCTTCAAACCATGAGGTGAAGATCTCCATTTCGCAAAGAAATAGAAAGGGAGCAAATCCCTTCAGGATAATCCTAACCTTCTGTGTTCAAAAAAAAGTAAACAAACTACTAATAAGAAAATGAAAAGGGAAAATATATCATTCCCACTTGAATCTTAGACCCTTGTTGCATCCAATTCAAGGTCTTAGCACAAAACTAATGGCAAAATCAAACGAAAATGAAAAGCAAAATAGTAGCAAATCAAAAGTCCAAACGAACCTCCGCTAGTAGTAGTCATTTTACAGGAACTCCACTCCACAGAAAGTCAGAAAATATTGAACAGAACATGTAGTAAATGAGAAATTAATAGCCCCACATTCTTTCAGTCTTCAATACGTCCATACAGCTCAGCAAGCCCCTCCAGGGCTTCTGACTTGCCCAGGAAGTGTGCCAATCCAACTTTTTCATCCTCCTCCTCAGCTTTTGCCGAAAGATCTGTGTGGGCAGGGGCACGGGCCGGCTGTCCAAAATCAAATGTTGGCTGTAAACCAGAACAAATATATCTGTAACCCACAAGTAATGTAATATGCAGCAATGCAGGTCACAAAGACAATTCAACTCACCTTAGACTGGCTATGGATCTGACTTGTATCTCTGACAACACGGCCTTGCTGTCCCACATCAACTCTTGACTGTAAACCAGAACAAATATTTCTGTAATCCACGAGAAATATGAAAATGACAAGTAATGTAATATGCAGGTCTCAGAGACAATTCAACTCACCTTAGACTGGAGATGGATCTGACTTGTATCTCCGACCATGTGGCCTTGCTGCCCCACATCAACTTTCGGCTGTAAACTAGAACAAATATTTCTTTAATCCACGAGTAATATGAAAATGACAAGTAATGCACAAGTAACAATGAGCAATGAGCAAGTGGTGTTAATACCAAGTACCCATAGGCAAAACTCGTGCCAAATATAGCACCACGAATACCTATATAGTATAAAGCACTACGTATACCTCAGATTATGATTTTTGAACATGGCTACTATATTACAACAGCAGCATGAGGAATAGGATACCGTTGGAGATTCTCTCATAAACTGCCCTAAAACAATGGCAACTGAGCAACCCATTTTTGTGTGTACCTCGTAGAAAAAGCATGCACCTTGTCCAAGACTGATGCAAATGCATACCAAGCTATATATACAAATGAGCTCTCTATCAATTGACAACTATGTGCATTAACCCATAAGTTATGGGTTACAACAAAAGAGCTGTCCATAAATTGAACTTTAGTCACTCCTGGATTGCAAACAAACGAAAAATGTTAAATAACCATAAACAGATAAACTTAAAACAAGGGTTCCCCTAGTGCCCAGACAATTCAACTCACCTTAGACTGGCTATGGATCTGACTTGTATCTCTGACAATGCGGCCTTGCTGTCCCACATCAACTATCGACTGTAAACCAGAACAAATATTTCTGTAATCCACGAGTAATATGAAATGACAAGTAATGTAATATGCAGGTCTCAAAGACAATTCAACTCACCTTAGACTGGACATGGATCTGACTTGTATCTCTGACAACGCGGCCTTGCTGTCCCACATCAACTCTCGGCTGTAAACCAGAACAAATATTTCTTTAATCCACGAGTAATATGAAAATGACAAGTAATGCACAAGTAACAATGAGCAATGAGCAAGTGGTGTTAATACCAAGTACGCATAGGCAAAACTCGTGCCAAATATAGCACCACGAATACCTATATAGTATATAGCACTTGGTATACCTCAGATTGTGATTTTGAACATGGCTACTATATTACAACAGCAGCATGAGGAATAGGATACCGTTGGAGATTCTCTCATAAACTGCCCTAAAACAATGGCAACTGAGCAACCCATATTTGTGTGTACCTCGTAGAAAAATCATGCACCTTGTCCTAGACTGATGCAAATGCATACCAAGCTATATATACAAATGAGCTCTCTATCAATTGACAACTATGTGCATTAACCCATAAGTTATGTATTACAACAAAAGAGCTGTCCATAAATTGAACCTCAGTCACTCCTGAATTGCAAACAAACGAAAAATGTTAAATAACCATAAACAGATAAACTTAAAACAAGGGTTCCCCTAGTGCCTAGACGATTCAACTCACCTTAGACTGGCTATGGATCTGACTTGCATCTCTGACAACGCGGCCTTGCTATCCCACATCAACTCTCGACTGTAAACCAGAACAAATATTTCTGTAATCCATGAGTAATATGAAATGACAAGTAATGTAATATGCAGGTCTCATAGACAATTCAACTCACCTTAGACTGGAGATGGATCAGACTTGTATCTCTGACCACGCGGCCTTGCTGTCCCACATCAACTCTCGGCTGTAAACCAGAACAAATATTTCTTTAATCCACGAGTAATATGAAAATGACAAGTAATGCACAAGTAACAATGAGTAATGAGCAATGAGCAAGTGGTGTTAATACCAAGTACGCATAGGCAAAACTCGTGCCAAATATAGCACCACGAATACCTATATAGTATATAGCACTTCGTATACCTCAGATTATGATTTTTGAACATGGCTACTATATTACAACAGCAGCATGAGGAATAGGATAATGTTGGAGATTCTCTCATAAACTGCCCTAAAACAATGGCAACTGAGCAACCCATACTTGTGTGTACCTCGCAGAAAAAGCATGCACCTTGTCCTAGACTGATGCAAATGCATACCAAGCCATATATACAAATGAGCTCTCTATCAATTGACAACTATGTGCATTAACCCATAAGTAATGTATTACAACAAAAGAGCTGTCCATAAATTGAACCTCAGTCACTCCTGGATTGCAAACAAACGAAAAATGTTAAATAACCATAAACTTAAAACAAGGGTTCCCCTAGTACCTAGACAATAGGTTACTTCACAGAATCAATATGAACCAGCCATCCAAGAAAGCTAGGTATGGCCCCCGCAGAATGACACCCATCCATCATTTTACGCGTAGCACTTTCTAACCTATCTGGTAATTTCGGTGTGCTAAATAAACTGTCCGCAGTCTTGCATGTTGCCTTTCCTTTTTCTATTTTTACTATCAGCAGTTTTGTTGTTTTTCACAGCTTTACCCCTGTTGGACTTTACACTAATAAGGCCACCCGAAGATACTGTTGAGCAACCTAATCGAACCCACAAATAATGTAATATGCAGGTCTCAAAAAGATAGTAATTTCACTCACTTGCATCTGACTCATCTCTCTCCGGCTGGCTTTGTAATTCGCAGCATCCTCAACGGACATCTGTAGAGCTGCAAAAACGAAAAAATTAAGCGCACAGAGCAAAAGGAAATTAATGATAGATTCTCATTTTTCGAAAGTTCAAACCATCATAAACACCACCTAAACACTAACAATGACACAAACTAGACACTGAAAATGACACAAACTAGATGGTCTATATCAATAAGGACATGACTGAAAGTCTGAAGGGGAAAGATATTTTTTATTACCGAGAGCCAGGTCCTTTTCCTCATCTGTTGGCTCTTGAACATCCCTGTGGGCAGGGGCACGTGCCCGCTGTTGCAATTCCTATGAACAATTCAGGTAAGATATTAGTAATTGCAAAGGTGATAAAAGAAAATTGTTCGTTTATTTAAATAAAAAATTCCTATGCTTTAGTTTTTTTTCCCTTTATCAGAAAACTGGGTTGCTCTAGAGTTCATTATCCTGTGCAATTGAGGTGATCAGTCAGTCCTGTTGACCATTATGCTTGTTGTTTCAATGTTACAACGAAGGATTAAGAAAGGTTGTGTCCTTTTGGCATTTTGTTTGTTGTAATTAGAAATTTTTATCAACATGTAAATTGTACACTGAGTCACTGACATAATGTTCATATGCTACCCATGGATTTGGTTACCATACTATTTGGTGGACTCTACGACGTCTTTTTTAATTCAAACGGCTCTCACCGAAAATGGATAATATAGTTAAAGCTTTTTCTCTCTAACTTTTTCCTCTCTTTTTATCGGAAAACTAAAGTTAGAGAGAAAAAGCTTTAACTATATTATCCATTTTCGGTGAGAGCCGTTTGAATTAAAAAAGACGTCGTAGAGTCCACCAAATAGTATGGTAACCAAATCCATGGGTAGCATATGTACATTATGTCAGTGACTCAGCGTACAATTTACATGTTGATAAAAATTTCTAATTACAACAAACAGAATGCCAAAAGGACACAACCTTTCTTGATCCTTCGTTGTAACATTGAAACAAGAAGCATAATGGTCAACAGGACTGACTGATCACCTCAATTGCACAGGACAATGAACTCTAGAGCAACCCAGTTTTCTGATAAAGGGAAAAAAAACTAAAGCATAAGAATTTTTTATTTAAATAAACGAACAACTTTCTTTTATCACCTTTGCAATTACTAATATCTTACCTGAATTGTTCATAGGAATTGCAACAGCGGGCACATGCCCCTGCCCACAGGGATGTTCAAGAGCCAACAGATGAGGAAAAGGACCTGGCTCTCGGTAATAAAAAAATATCTTTCCCCTTCAGACTTTCAGTCATGTCCTTATTGATATAGACCATCTAGTTTGTGTCATTTTCAGTGTCTAGTTTGTGTCATTGTCAGTGTTTAGGTGGTGTTTATGATGATTTGAACTTTTGAAAAATGAGAATCTATCATTAATTTCCTTTTGCTCTGTGCGCTTAATTTAAACGGTCTAGGTGGTCTTTTTTAATTCAAACGGCTCTCACCGAAAATGGATAATATAGTTAAAGCTTTTTCTCTCTAACTTTAGTTTTCCGATAAAAAGAGAGGAAAAAGTTAGAGAGAAAAAGCTTTAACTATAGTAATTATGCTCCATTTTCGATAATATAATTACTTCCTATGCATATGCAATATATTACACGAGAATATTACAGTTTCCTGCAAATATTACACATGGAATTGGATCAAGATACGAAAGTAGAAATTATGACTATAATGGGAAGTGCAATAAAAGATGACAACTTTTCTTTTGTTTTTTGGCAAGAAACTGCAACATATGTAATCATGCTTAAAACAAGAAAAATAAAAGAAATTGATGAACTAATTTGTAAAATGCATGTTATAATTACTGCCTACACATATATTACACGCGAAAATTACAGTTTCCTACAAATATTACACATGAAATTGGATCATTATACGAATGCAGAAATAATGAATATAATGGAAAGTGTAATAAAAGATGACAACTTTCTCCAGAGAACAAAATTTCCTTTTGCTTAGAAAAAGAAAACAAGAAATCAAGAAAAAGAAAACAAGAAATCACCTTCTCGTGTTTCTGGAGCCTTTTGGCTCCAGATACCAAACAATATGTAAACTGCCCAGCCAGTTTTAATTTTCTAAAAGAGAAAGATTGCATGCAGTGTAGGCACTTCACGCAAAACCAACGATGGGTTGCGGAGTAACTTCAAGGTCAGTTTGCGTGAAGATGGTTTAGTGGCAATTGCCACAAACAATAGAGTAAGGAAGGGAGAAACACATGGGAGGAGAGGGGGAGGTGACTGATGAGAGGGGAGAGCTGACAGGTGCGAGGGGAGAGATGAGAGAGGAGAGGTGGCAGGTGAGAGGGTGAGTACGTTGAGAGTATAAGCGGGAAAGTTTATTTATACGTTACCCATTCACGGTTACAGAAAATTGGGCCAGAGTAGAAGTGGAACAGCCCCAAACGAGCTTTAGCCCATGCTAAGTAATTGTGAGGTATAAGATCCATTAACAAATTTATTTTAGAGTCTAAGATCCGTAAATTGACAAAATTACCCCGTGATATACAAATTGAGTTGAACCTTTTCCAGTCTCTCTGGTCTTCGCACTCCGATCCACCGATGCCCGGAGTCACCGCCACTTACAATACACCGAGTACCACCCATCTCTCTCCACCTCCACCTCTTCGCTGCCGCCGCCGCTTGCATCTCCAATCCTCCTCCCCCAAAAACGACATCACCGGAATATCCAGCCTCGCCGGCCTCTTCCTCTTCTCAATCGTCGGTGAAGTCGTCGAAGCCCCAACACTGTCCCCTCACAACTTGTTCAGCCCACTGGAACCGAAACTTAACGGCGAGGACGGAGAAGAGGATCGAACCCTAGTTGAGGAGAAGACGGGGGAGTTCGAGATTGCAACGGTACAAGACATTTTTGGGTTAGAGATTTTTAGTGGGATTTGGTGGATTGGAGATTGAGATTTTAAGATTTGTGGAGGATTGGGTAAAGAGATGAGAAAGGGTGTTCGATTTAAGGCATGTCGGGCTGTGGGGGTGTGGAAAATAGTGCGTGTTAGGGCCTGTTTGTTTCGTTCATTTTCACTTTCTCATTAACTCATTTTTGCAAATGTTTGGTTTGTCCATTATACAATCTATTCTAACAAAATGAGTTCATCGACTCTCACTTTCTAGGCGAGAAGCCAAAAAGAGGTCTGAGGGTCGTTTGTGGATTATGGGATTTTCACATTCTCATGTCAATTACTAAACTACCCTCGCTCAAGTTAAGTAATTACCACTTGTACCCTCACATTACTCTTATCTTTTTTAGGTGTTCTATTTTTTGCTTCAGTTGGTAATTTTGTTTATTTTTCAATTTACGATGGTTTGTGATTTTTTTTGGTTGTCTTTGTTGTGATTTTGGTTAATCGTCAATTTAAGTTAATGATTTTTTTTATTTCAAATATTACTTGGATGATAATATTTATACACCATTATTAATAAAAAGGCCATCAATTTGAAAACAAAATAAAAAAATAGCTAAGCAAAAAACATTTGAAAAAGGCCATCTGTTTCGACATTCCTCATCAAACCCTCCCAACTTTGCTTGCAATAAATAAACTACTACTCACCCTCCCAACTTTGCTTGCAATAAATAAACTACTACTATTAAAAAAAATTAGGTCATTCAATACTCAACTTAAACTAATCGACATTCCTCATCAAACATTTGACAATCCATTCCTACTTTTTTCTTCTTTTCAAACATTGAACTAATTCCCGTACACTGTCATAACTCAAAATTGAATCACCTCTTCATGAAACTTTTCACAAAATCCTGAGAGCCAAGAAAAGAAGGAAATAGGATTCGTAGAGACGACTATTAGAACCTTCTCATATCTTTAGGTGGTCTGAAGTGGACAGGATGAGTTTCAGGGGTGGCATTTTCGTTCTCTTTCCACATCTTTATGCGGTCTTGTCAGCTTCGCAAGTGACTAGCCTTGTACCGGTCACATCATAAGAGGAGGCGTAGATACCGGCTTCACTGTCCAACGAGCCTGAAACAAAGCAAACAAAATTAGTGTTCACCTTCCCCTTTTTTGATTATCAAAGCTGGAATGTAAGATCATATCCATCAATTTGACGGCAAATCAAGGGGATAAAATTGGCATGTGAAAAAGTCTGACCAAAGACTCAATTGCTTACGTGATATTTGGCAACTCTTCTCTCGGGTCCAATTTGACATATCAACAAATAACATCCCAAATTCTGTCATTATCTTTCTTTTCTTCTCTTCCGTGGGTCCACATTTTGCCTAGATACTGATATCTAACAGATGATTTGGGTAAATATTACAGGAAAACAATAGCTAGGAATCAAGTTAGAGTGGATTCTTGTCGAGATGTCAAAACGCAGCAAAAGCCTTCAAATAAGTATGGAAAGAAGTCCGTGTTTGATGTGGTTCATTTGCGGGAAGCATGACCAAAGGTCCATTCAAGGGAGTGGACGTGAACTTTTTAGGCGGTAGAATAGGATGTTGAACCACTTTTTACAGTCAAGTTTTCAGAAGTGTAGAACTTGAACAATTCTAGATTTGTACTCAGCTTTCCACATATAGGAGTCAATCTCAAGCTCTCGTGTATAGGAACAGGAGAAAGAGAGGAAAAGAAAGATAATGGTGCCAAAAGAATCATTGAAAAAAATATTGTACATCTTACAATAGCTTAAGTGGAAGGTGTGTATAAACGCAACTGTCCTAGAAAAAAGATGCTCACAGCACGTTGTGCATCAATTCTCCTTTCGGAAGGCTGAAATCTTTTATATTGTCTGCCGATGCAAATGCAAAACAATTCCTGGAAAACAAGATAAACACATTAAGGTCAAAGGGAAAAGGCTAAATAAATAAATAAAAAACCGGAGAGTCTCATGAAGGAAACTATTGTATTTATTCATATGTACTCGGTAGGATGTAGAACCATTGCTAAGATTTTTTATGGTGCCTAAGAGTTACCATTGTTTTACATGCCAGGCAAAAAATCAATTGTCATTACTGAATACAAAAGGGAAAAGAAGCTAAGGGAAAGGAAACAAAACATGAAAAGTTGATCACCATATCAAAGGTCCCAGAAAAGGAGCCGGTTATATCATGTGGATTGTGAAAACAAAAAATTTACAATGAGAATAAAAATAGAAAGAGACTTCCTTGCTGTTGATGGTTGTGATTATGTATATACTACACAACATCAGCTTCTTCAACTTTATCATATAAGAGACTTCAAATCTCTGTCGAGACCAAGCCATCTCTATCGTTACATCAATTTTTTCCCACTGCAGAAAAGATATCTTACCGTAGGTGGAGTAAAACTGAGCAAACTGTATTCTCATGCCCAGACTGTGCATGAATTTGCATCTTGAATATCCCAGACCTGAAAACATGATGTAGCATTCAAGTGTAAGAATAGTGTTCCCACTTTAAACTCAAATCTTATATGCACTTACAGGAAAAGTAACATTGTGATCTTTACTTTCATTTGTGAAATTGAATCCTTACCTAGGATACAGAATAGCAAACCCCTGTGAGTAGAATGTCAATAGGCAGATGAAGAGCCGGGCAATACACTCCACTTAGATGACCATGATAAGACCGGATAACCTGGGTAAAAAAAATTAACCAACATTGATACATATTGTTAAAGCATCTGATAAAATCAAGGGAAAATGACGGCCCAAGACGTATTTTGATAATTAATACCCGCCAAGGACATGCTGAGAACATTTGTTAATGCTGAAAATATCCTTGGCGGGTATTAATTATCAAAGCACGTCCTTGGCCATCATTTTCCCTAAAATCAATTGGCAACAAGTGGAGAGGCCACCCATGCTCATATACAAGTTTTGGAGGTAGTAATTAACCAATGTGGACAAGCTCTAACACATACATTTCTATGCAAGGGTGTGCATGCTATATAAAGATCTAATCCAGGCTTATCATGGCCAACCTTGTTCTGCTCTAGGTCCCAGCACTTGACTTGTTTGTCATCACCAGCAGAGAACATATATGCGTGCTTATTGCTGATGGCAAGGACTTCCAAGAAACATCCAACTTAACCATTTGCAATGCATGATTTCTGAAGTTAGTAGTAGCAGCTGTAAATGCCACAAGAAGTAAGGAACAAACCTCTTACTTGTTCAAATGTGCCCAGTAAGTATGAGCTTTAGCCTTCCAGTTCCCACATCCCATATCTTGCCACAAAAATAAAGGGGAAGGCATCAAAAAACACCTTAGAAGTTGGTCAGGAAAATATTTAACCGTGACAAAAGAAGCAAATGGTTTCTATGAATAGTTTTTTGGGCAGATGAAGATAACATCAATGTGCATATTAAACCATTGACCTGAACTGTTGAGGTTGAATACCCTCATAATGAAATTTCAAAGTAACATTCATCACAGATAATGTATTCTATCAATACTAGAAAAAGTAGTGGCAATCTGCAGAAAGGAAATTCAAGAGAAAAGGTACCTTTATTTTGCAATCTGCAGAGCCAGTACAGAACCATGTACTTGGATCAAATACAATAGATCTCGCACATCTCAATTACCACTCATCACCTAAAGAAGTTAATATTTCAGAATGTCCTAGAACACAGAATGTCAAAGAACATCCTGTATGTAAGCAAAATAGATTACAGAAAGTGAAATTAATAGCAAACAGTTGAGAAGCCTCGATAAGGGAAGTTGATGCAAATCAAAATATCAAAGGGAATCAAAGATTCAAAGAAAGAGAACAAAATCCCATTCAAGGGGATAAACCCCAAAGGGTAGAGAGATAAACTATGTCTCAATCAATATATTCAATATTCTTAATAATAAAAAAGCTATCTAATGAGCACTCTAGACTCCTATTTATAGACCGTCTACTACAAAGGACTGCAAATGACATACATACCCTTAAACCTACTGCATCAAAAGTGGGATACAAAAAAAAATTAGAGTGAAAGGATAAAATGCCCGGTATCATATGGTTTTGCCACACCTCCGTAGACTTACAGATAGGATGTGAAAACAACACAGCGAATGCAAACTTGGTATTGAGAATCCACTGTTCCAATGATGCACACGAAGCACATTCCTATCCTATTGATATGGAACACTCCTAGCCTTTGGTTGCCCTGCCAAAGAAAAGATCTTTCATTCACATTTTTTGTTTTCACAAAGGCAGTTTTTATAGAAGTCTTTGGCACTTGAATTTGGAGGAGGGTTCATTAAGCTAAAGAATATAAAGAACCCTAAACTCTGCAGATCATGAAACACAAAAAAAAATAAAAAATAAAAATCAGCTAATCGATAGTGAGCATCGACAACTTCTTATACACTTTATATAAATACTAGCTAGTCGGTGAACTCTAATCCCGGTTCCTAGCAGCAGAATCAGAGATGAAGTTTGTGAAACAGCTTAACCATACCGCTTCATGCTAACATAACGAAAGGGCAGGAGTGCAGTTTTCAAAATATAGTTGAATCAGATGAGCCACATTGGTGAAATATAACAGAAAATAGGTTGCTAAATGCTACCTGCCGAAGTTCAAAATGATTGCCACTCAAATGCAACCTTGATTCTCTAATCCTAACATTTTAGGTATTGAATGAAAATGGAACTCCGAACTGTCAACCACAAAATCCTTCCCAAGAACTAGAATAGAAGAGCCTCACAGACGAGTTCTCTTACCCTGTAGTTTTTCCATGGTGAATGCCAAACAGGACGTGGCCATCTACTTGGAATTCTTTCCATAATGGCTGAGGTTGAGAAATTCCAGGAAGACAGTAAAATAAAATTATGCCGTGCCGCGTGTGTCAACATGTCACATCAACTTCAGTATAGCAATGGATGATTGTCTAAGCTGCTCATTGAGCGCAACCACAAAACTAAAGAGCAGCAGCTAAATGTAATCTATATTGCCCTGTATGCTACTCTAGTTAGCCATTGGTTCAAAAGAGCCTTGCATCAATCTCGGGTATCATCCCAAGTGGCTCGCCACAATTTGCAATTGCAACAGTCACTCTCTTAGTCTCTTTCTTAAGAGAGGCATTGTTCACTCAGCTGTCGATATTCTATATTATATGTCCAAGCAATGGAATGCACATAACAAACATAACTGCATGACTTATTCATTTTACAACATACAAAAAGGAAAGTAGAAGATAAAAGAAGAAGAATATAACAGACCGGAGTTATAATAAAGAGTCTGATGTATTGTGGAGAGTGTCTTGATGTTTAACTTAGTCCAAAATTTGTTGAGCCTTGTGCTGATGCTCTAAGTGATGTAGTCTAGTCTCTTGTAAAACTACCACATGTTCAGACGACTTAATTAATCAGAAGTGCAAGCAAACCATATTGAAATGTACATTCAATTTAGTCTACCTCATAGGAGGCAACCTAATAAACCAAATATAATTATCATAATCCTAGAATAGTCATCCTACTAGAAGCCCCCATTGGGGTTCCTGAGAAATAAATTATTTGTTTCTAATCAAATGATCAAGTGGTGTGATGTCTTCCTCATGATAGTAGATGCGGAACTTCTTGTCGTTCTTTCTGACCGAAGCTAGGAAAGATGGGAACTTGTTGCTCGTAACCAACTTTTCAAACTTCCGTCGAGTCTGATTGTATGAATAAACACAAATGTGATTGGGTGATGAAGAACGAGAATTAATCTCTCTTTCTTCTTCAGTACTAGTCATTAACATCTCACCAGTAGGGAGGTTCCCAAGCAAGCAACATCCGTGGTCAGCGAAATCAAACGGAATGTGGATGAGGTGAAGAGTCCATGGACAGACTGACAGTGTTAGGGGTTTATCTAATACCCATAGCTGTAGTTTTCGATCAACTAACCCAGTTGCCACGGCCAGATAGTCTCCAAATTGAAGTAATGAACCCGTGAAGCGCAGAATTGGTGGTTGGGGAACCAGCGGTAGAAAAATCTCATCTTTAAAAGAGAAAGCAATGATACCATCTCCGATAGCATTCCACCAATAGAGATCACCATGGGCATGGATATAAACGCTTTGGAGCCGCCGCGTATCCATTCTCCGATCAACTAATTGGATGCTTCTCCACGCCGCGTCCTTGCCCAAAGTAAGAATCTCACATTCTGAGATACACCGAATACAATCGTTAATTGTTTGAAACGAGCAAACTTTAAGCAACTTGTATTGGTTGCGAGCCGAATCAAAACCTAGATGGCACTTGCAGTGTTTGAAAGATTTATGTTTCTTCGGGGGAGGACTAGGAAGCTCCATAATTTCACCGGTAGAGACGTTGCAAATCCTCGCCCGACAATCCGTGTACATGCAAAAGAGGCCGTTAACCACCTCCGTAACACCATCTCCTCGTACGTTAAACTGGTGAAGCAACTCTAATACACCTACCTTATTCCTCTTCTTCTTAACTAGTCCTCCTCCTCCTCCTACTGTAAAAGGGTGAAGCGATTCTAACACAGATGCTCCGTAATTTGCGTAGAGGAAGAAGCCTAATCCTGAGACAGGGGGGTTGACGTCCGGACGTACCATTAATAAGCCACGGCGGGAACAGGAACGAGCGCGGTGGGCTTTGCAAAAGGAAGGATCGGTGATGGTTGAACGGTGATGGTTGAACGCCACAGCTTTGAAACACACTTGAATCGCATCAGGGAATTGGCCGGAAGCCTCGTGAGCAACTCTTCGGCCACCAACTCGTGAGGGAGAACTGCCGAAACCGATCCACCGCCATGGCTCTCCCTCTTTCGGGGTTCCTTCGAAATCTGTATGAGCATTGGCATGTCTTTCCTTTTTCTTGTTCCCCTCTCTTGCTCTATTTATATCCTGATAATCCCCACTAATCTTCGAGCAGAAATCCTATTACCATAGGGAAAATGCACCGACGGCCACTGGACTGCCATCTCCGGCTACCGGACGGCCGATCCAAGCCGTCCAAAAATTTTAAAAAATAAAACCGAGTGGGCCTAGGTAAGAATCAATGGCATCCGAGGTATGTAGGGTACTTGATCCGAGCACCCCTTTTTCGTATATATTTGTATATACGTGTATATATACGAAAAAAGGGTGTTCGGATCAAGTAATCTACACACCTCGGATGCCATTGATTCTCACTTAAGCCCACTCGGTTTTATTTTTTAAAATTTTTGGACGGCTCGGATCGGCCGTCCGGTAGCTGGAGACGGCCCGACGAGGCCGGTCGATACGAAATCCCTCCTAGCCTGTCGATACGTATAGCACGACTCAATCTTCGAGTCCTAATTTAGAATGGATTTTTTTCCTCACGGACAGTTGAATCTCATCCGACGGACGACGATCTCGACTGTCGGCCATTGAATGAGATTCAACGGTTGAGATTTAAAATCAGCACCCCTCATAGGTAGGATATATATATATATATATATATATATATATATAATATACGAATCTTCAAAGCCGAATTGGAATGGGTTTCCTGCTTGATGTTGGAATGTTACTGGTCATATTGTTTTTACCATAATTAAGGTGGAGCCCATTTGGTTTTAACCCAGGTTTAGTCAAGTATAGAATCCGTGATAGGTTTTCTAATGTTTATAGGATTTAATGACGCGTCAATTGTTGATTAGTTATGCTTAACACCAGCTGAATGTGTGTAGAATTTAATCTCTCTTTAATATATATGTGGTTTGGAAAAAAATGCTTACCAAAAAAAAAAAATTTGAGAACAAAAGTTTGTTCATATTTTTTTCACAAAACGTTTTTAACAGAAACTTTTAAAACATGGTAGCACGAATTATCACAGAGTTCCCAATTTTTTGGCAATTTTTATTTGTTTTTGAAACCAAGCAAATTCCATAGATGATAAGAGCATTACACATTGGCCATGGCTGCCTTAGCAAGTTTATGGGTTGCTACAACTTCAGAGCTAGGAACTTAAATTTTACAGCCTCAAAACTAGTAGTGGTAGTACACTAGTACACAAACAATATATCAGAATAAATTTTTTCCACCATCAATGTAAAATTCCATTTTTCCAACCACCGCCTATTATAGGCCCCAGTGAGTGTCTATTGTTGTGATATGAACCGTTCATATTTTAAGACACGCAATATAGTATTGCCATGCAAAAAATCAATTTGATCGGAAGTTGATAGATATATCAAAATTTGGATTTTGGTTTTTAAAATAGACAATCTGATTTCTGTTAATAATAATAAAGATAAACTATCTATTTTACAAAGCAAAAATCAATTTTTGATACACTTATCGATGTCCGATCAAGTTTTTTTTGCATGGACACACTGCTATGTGGAATCTACAAGATGAACGGTTTAGATCAACAATAAACACACACAATAAGACCAAAAAAGATGGTGGTGGAATAGTAGGATTTTCCACCGCCGGTGCGAAGAATTTAATCTCATAGCAAAAATCCAAGAGGGGAGGGAGCAAAGTGGGAGCTGCTACTGGATTGATAAGCCTCTTGACAAAATCCATGCTATTGGCAAACCTTCGTCACTTCTTTGTTGTCGACCCATTGCAAAGCCAATATGCCTGTTCTAACTTCCACCCAAAACCGTGGAACTAGCTTGAAATTCCCTCACCTGCTGAGCTGCCTCGATGTCTTGACCCCTCCTTTTAACCCAAGGAGCAACTCCACGCATTGACTCAGCATCCCAAGCCTCATCCATAACGAAGTGCCAAGCTTCATTCAAGATCACCTCTTCGTTCAGCAAGTTGAAAATGTACAAAGTCTCAGAATCCTTCCCTGTATAACTTTTAGTCATTGTTGAGACCTCAGAATTCTCCAAAACCCTCACTTGCTTCTTGTTGTCTCGATGAAAACCTATTCGCAAGGCTGCAAACCTAGCTGAAGCATCATCCAAACTTGCCAGCTCTCCTAGAATTTCCATATCATTTCGACTGCACCTAACTTGCATGGCTAAATAGAAAGACGAATAATTAAAGGAAATTTTCACTTTGACCCCCTCATGGTTTGCACCGGGTGCAGATACACCCCTCTTCCTTTGAATATCAGCACATAACACCTCCTGGTTTCTGAACTAATGTGCACAGTGAGCATTTCCATCCACAGTAACAGATCATGGTGTACACACACTTCTTCGGCAATTGGATCAACTTTTTCCTACTATGGATTACCAAAATGCCCTTAATTAATAACAAATATAAGAACAAAACCCTATCAATCCATTTGGTACCTTTCCCATACGTCTCTCATTTTCCTCTCTCATTCTTCGTTCATCTTCTGCAATCCAGCCATGGCTTCCTCATCCACAACCAGCTCTAAGGGTTGTGATGCTCTAAACTTAAGGTACGTACCAAAGAAGTGTTGATATGGGAAGAGAGCTGCAATTCGAGTCGTGGTGTCCGAGAAGCCATCGGAGGGTAAGCTCTATTACATCTATGATTCTGAACCAAGGGGTTGTAATACCTGGGCTTGGTGCAAACCTGTTCAAATCATTCATGTAGGAAACGAGATGGTAGAAGAAAGCCCAGTGATGGAAGAAAGGCCAAGGGTGGAAGAGAGCCTTAGGGTGGTTCATGAAGACCCACATTTAATGGCTAGACTGGTGATTGTGGAAGCATTCAAAACGATGATGAAGTGGATTTGGTGGACATCTGCATTGTGCGTGCTTTGCACAATTTTGGTGTTGATAGTGAAATGAAGCTGGGCAGAAAGTAGGGTTTATAAGGGGATTAGGTTTTTTTTGTTGGGTTTGGTGTACGTAGCTGGGGAAGTAGTTAGGGACTATGAGTGTTTTGGTGTAATGCAAAATTGAAAGCCAATGTTCCACGCTAATGAGTCTTTGTGCTGAACTTATGTGATTGAATCGTAATAGTGCAGCATGTTATTCTAATGTTTTGCATTACAGTTCTAACATACAAACTCACATTGCACATTATAGTTCTAACATAAAAAAAAGCTGGGTAGAATATAGTTCTAACATACAGTTCTAACTTATAAAATCATACGCATAGCATTTAAATTGCAAACACACATTCCATTGCCAATAATAATTGGAATTCCATTGCCAAAAAGAATGCATTGCAGCAGCCAGCATTAGTTCACAGTTCCTAACGCCAAAAAGACTACATAACAGCCACACAAAGAGTTCCTAATGAAGTAGCAACCTGCCTAGCAGGCACACAAACATTCGTAATGTCAAAAAGATTGCATAGCAGCCACATAATTCAGTTTGTACATAATTAACCATTGGCAACTACACCACCAATGTCAAAAAGACTGCATAGCAGCAGCCAACATTACTTAACAGTTACCATAAGTAGCAGAAACCAAAAAAAAAAAAAAAAAGATACATAGCAAAGCCTAAGCCACTACATCCCAATGACTCCAGCTCGCTTTTTTGCCCTTATGTTCTGAAGCACTGTTGCCAAAGAAGGTCCTCCAACTAGTTTTGATGATGAAGCTTGACCACCTCTTCCAACACCTATTCCAGTCACACCTCTTCCAATGCATTCCAGCCCGGGAAACAGAAAGCATACAATGATAGCCTGGAAAATGCGAATGCATAGTAATCATTATTCAGTCAACAATAATCCAAATTCATTTTGAAAAAGCATATCCTACCTTAATAGTAATTCATGTTCCTATTATTCTCTTAATACTCAAAGTACCATGGATTCAACCTCTTAGTTACACCATACCCAGTACCAAAGTATTCTCCTAATCGCGAAAGGAGACTTCAAATACCAATGTAACTGATATAGAACTCAAGAAAATTAGTTCCTAAAGAGACATGAACTGGCATTAGCCGTACAATTAACCAAATTTCAGATGCAAGTCCACAACCCAAGAATCAAGTGAAAAGATACATACAATATAGAAGAAAAAATTAGGAAAATCGAAAGGGCACCCTGCATTACCCAAAACAAAAAATTACCAATGAGGTTGGCCATGTCACGATGAGCTTCGGCTTCAGCGTTGGAATTACCGACTCCCGTTTGAATCCTTCTTCTTCTTCTTCTTTTTGAAGAGTTGGCTTCAAGTGAAATTAGCGAATTGAGTTAGATTTCGTTGGGGATATATTTGGAAATGGAGAATTGAGGATCAAAGTATTTGATAGGTGGTGATTGGAGGGGGGTTGAGGAAAATCGAAGCAATCGCCATGGACATATGTGCAAGAACTGAAAATGTTGGGGGGCTTTTATTTACAAATAAAGCGCGTTTGTTAAGTGCGAATTTGATGTATATTAACTTCACATATTGAAGATGCGAAGATAGTACAAGTTTATGCATACCACATTGAGAACTGAATATGGTTTATATTAAGATTATTTCATAAATCGAAATCGTCCATTTTGTATGTATTGTATAGAACATTGACGGTATTAAAAATCATATTAATCAGATTCCAATCAAGATCTCATCGGGAAGTAAAATGAAGTTTTTACATTTATAATCATGGGTTAGACTACATTGGAACAAATCCAAGAAAACTAGCGAGTTTTCGTCGGGGAGAGGGAACCTCGCGGGTTCAATACAGGACCTCCAACTAAGGGTAAACTTCATTAGCACCCCTAGATTTCACTCAAATTATATTGTATGCTCTTTTTATCATCTAAAATCACATTGCGTCTCTTTATTTTTGTGTAATCATTTAGCACTTTGAACCCACCTTTTCAGCAACACAATTTTCAAAATACCAACTTTTTCCTCATTTTCTTTCTCTTTTTTCTTAATCACCGCAAGCATGTTCTGCACCTATAGATGTTTCCAAACATAACAAAAAAAAACCCTAAAGACAAAACCCATCTTTTCATCCATACATATATATACTCACCTAATGGTATCAACATCTTAATAGCCTTCATATCCATCAAAATTGACCAATAATTAGAAAACAATCAACCCCGTCAATCAAAATAATGGTAAAACCAAGCCAAACAACAATCGAATTGAATAGGTCAATTATGAAAATTGAATTCCACTACATAAGTGGATCAAACTTGGTGCCCTTGGTGCTTCTGCTCATCATGTTTGGTTTCCTACTCTAGGGAGTGGTGTGGTTGATCGGTCAATGGTGGCAGCAGTTTTCAACTCCAGCGGTTCAGCAGCTGACATTGGAATAGGGTTAGGGTTTTTTGATTTCCTTGGGTTTGGGCTTGGCCCATCTAGGTGTTCGAGCTTCGGCCCTTCTAGGTGTTTGGGCTTCAGCCCATAGGTGTTGTCCTTGGTTGGTTCCTTACCAATCGAGGAATTGGATATCAAATTAGGCAAAAGATTATTCTTAATTTTGTTAGGAATACGATGTTATTCTCATTGTCATATTAGTCAATATATATACAAGTGGATCAAACACAAGTAAACAGGGTAGAACTTGTGAATTTGATACTACTTAGGGGGTATTCGTGTAGTTTAACGCTTTTCTAAGCCTCCTCTACAAGTAAACATATACTTCCTCTCACTCCGTCGTCATACAAAACACAGAGAAACAAATAGAGAGAGAGAGAGACGCCTCCAAATCCTTTCGCTCATTCTTCAATTTCCAATCATGGTGCTCGAGGTAACCTCTTCAATCCATCTGTTCCCTCCTCCTAGTTTCTCTCTCTAACTTTCCTCGTTCCGTTGCGTATTGTACGAATTCTAGGGTTCCTGATTGATCCTTTTTCTTTGCCATGTTTTCTTGTTCAGGCGACGATGATTTGCGTTGATAATTCCGAATGGATGCGGAACGGCGATTACCCCCCGACAAGGTTTCAAGCTCAAGCCGACGCCGTTAATCTGATCTGTGGGGCCAAAACTCAGGTCACCGATCTCAGTAGCTCGATTTACAATCCCATTGTTTTAATAGGATTTTTGATGTACATGTTTCCTTTCACTTCCTGTGTGGTGTGTTTTTAGGGTTTGTAGATGAATGTAAGTGAGTGGAATGTGATTTGCAGTCTCAACCAGAGAATACTTAGGGTGTTCTGAAGAATGGAGAATTCACGTTATTAGCTTGATTTATGCTCCCACACGCCCTAGATGTTTAGAATTCACTTTAAAATGGAGACCACTGATTCACTATCCGATGTTTTAGGTTCAAAGCTGTATTCTTTATGCATTTTTAGTAAGTTGTATTTTAGGGTTTGTATATGGTTGTTTTACAGTCGCACACACCATATGTGTTTAGAATTCAAGTTAAGATGGAGACACTGTTGTTTTACTATCCAGTGTTTTAGTTCTATAGTAGTATTCGTTTTGCATCTTTAGTAAGTCTGTGTTCTAGGGTTTGTAATTTGCGGAGACAATTTGTGTTTTAGAAATTCAGTTAAATTAGTGATAAAGTATTAACTGTTTCACAGTCCGATTATTTTTTTTTGGTTTAATGTATATATTCCCTTTCGCTTCCTGTGTGTTGTGGTTCTAGGGTTTGTATCTGAATGTGACTGATTGGAATGTGATTTGCAGTCTAATCCAGAGAATACTGTTGGAGTTCTGACAATGGCAGGCAAAGGGGTTCGCGTTTTGGTCACTCCTACTAGCGATCTTGGCAAGATCTTAGCTTGCATGCATGGTCAGCTTCTTCACTTGGCTATGCTTTGTAGATAGATTAGAATTGTTTCATACAAGAATGATAATTTAAGTGCTGCCATGGGTCAAGTTTGTTTGTTCGTCCCCTTGGCACGATCACAAACAGTTTAATGGGACTCCCGTCTTTTTCCTCAGTACCCATGTCCGACAGATACAACGCATGGGTGTGAGTTTGTTACATGTGTCCTACCCACTTACCTAATTTAAACACTTGGATTCTCTAATTTTTATTTATTTGAAGAAAAAGCAGCTCACTTAGATAGAAATAAACGTTTATACTGTCCAACTGCATTCGTGATAGAATTTCAACGGTTTTCATTTACCCCAATTTTGATTTCTGAAGTGTTTAGAATGTGCCTTGCTCCAATACCCAAGTTTTGCACAAATCTTAATATCTCAAAATTGAAGTTTAGGACGGTTGACCCTTGGATACACGGCTGCAGACACACCTGGTACTTAATATTTATATCTGGGTCTCCAAGTCCGTGCTCACTAGGACTGTGTTCGCTTTGGGTCTCTAGACTCAGCCCCTCCCTCTGCGAACGGTCCCCAAGGAGCTATCTTTCCAATTATTACTCTCATTCTTCTTTCTATCTCTCTCCACTTGTTACCCAAAAACCTCCCTCAAAAATTAAACCAAACAAAGCCTTTCCTTTATTTTCAATGCATCTTGGACTTGACAAGCTTAAAAGATTTGTACAAATCATTAGGTACTCTTTTGGAGTATGAAACTGCTGGTTTCGTCCATAACATATTAGTTCCTGTGGTCATACTTGCACATACTCCTTGAGTAATGATTTAGATAATCCATCCACAAGAGTTGAATTTGTGTTATTTCACTCTGAGTCCTGAGCATAAAGGTTTTGACTGAGTTTATTGATGTTGTCAGTCAAACTGCGGTGAGAGATTGTATGTAGGTATATATACCCAGTATGCCTTGGTGGCTTAATGTTGGTTCAAGCACAATTTTTTATCGAACAATATGATATGATTGGTATCTTTCACCCTAAGTGTGTCTAGTGTTGTTCCTATTTGCTAGAATTTCATTCTGTCTGAGTTCAGGTCTAGAAGTTGGCGGTGAGTGTAACTTGGCAGCAGGGATACAAGTGGCACAGTTGGCTCTCAAGCATCGCCAAAATAAAAAGCAGCAGCAAAGGATTATAGTATTTGTGGGGAGGTAAGTGCTCCTTGACCCTTTGTCTTTTTTCATTTCTGTTTTGAGTTTATTATTCTTTTTCACTCAGCTTTTAAATGTTGTCTTTTAGTCCTGTCAAATATGACAAGAAAGTACTGGAAATGATTGGAAGGAAATTAAAAAAGAACAGTGTAGCGCTTGATATTGTTAATTTCGGTGAAGAAGATGAGGGAAAAGCGGAAAAGCTCGAGGCCCTTCTTGCTGCTGTAAACAACAACGACAGCAGTCACATTGTTCATGTTCCTTCCGATTCAAGTGCTCTCTCTGATGTCCTTATAAGGTTGCTGGCCTTGGCTTCTCTTATTTGCTTGAGTTGAAATTGTATTCTATAGGAGTTACTAATTTCCTATGCCATATGGCAGTACTCCTATTTTCACTGGGGATGGCGAAGGTGGAAGTAGTTTTGCAGCAGCTGCTGCTGCAGCTGCAGCCGGTGGTGTGTCTGGCTTTGATTTTGGTGTGGATCCAAATCTGGATCCTGAACTGGCTCTTGCTCTTCGCGTTTCAATGGAAGAGGAGAGAGCAAGGCAAGAAGCAGCTGCTAAAAAGGCTGCAGAGGAAGTTTCGAAACAGGAAAAGGGAGGGGAACAGCCGTCTGCATCACAAGATGCCACTATGACTGAGAATGTCAATGCTGTGGCTCCTGGAGCTGAAGATAAGACAAGTGATCTAATGGTAGGTATCCTGTTCCTCTTATTTACTTTCGTAATTCCCCTTTCTAAGTGCTGTTCCACTTATTTATTTTCTCAATCCCCCTTCTTAAGTGACGTTCTTGATACAATTTGGCCTGTGCCAAACTACTTAAATGTTTAAAAGGTTTGTATTGAATATGCCAGTTGAGTATCACAGCCAGAGGTATATGCTTGCATGAATATCATAGGGTGTGGAAAGTGCCAGAGTAAGGAGGGAGAAGCTTCCACTGAAGCTGTTGTTTGGAATTTTCCATGTGTTTTATCAACTAACCTGTTGAGAAACGGGCACAGAGTTTAGGCATCACATGCCTATCAACCTATCAACTATTCAATTGAAAAACTTGCTTTTAAGTTGCCAAAGGTGGCTCCTCGTTCTATTCAGTCTGAGCTGCCATCTTTCGGCATCACATGTCCATCAACTAAGTGTTTCTTGACTTTTATCAACTATTCAATTGAGCTGCCAAAGTTGGCTCCTCTTTCTAATGTGGTATATTACTAGAAAAGTTGGATTTCTGGTGTCTTATGGTCATTTATATAAGTTTGACTTTGAGAAAGGGTGAGAAAGAATGTGTAACTTTGGTTCACAGATTGTAAAACTTTTGCTTCTGATATCTGGTAGTGTTAGTTTGAACTGTTAGACGAGCTTCTCCACCCCGCCAAAGGAAACAAATACTGATCTTGCAAATTCCTTGATCACATAGCTTGATAGCTATAATTATTGTGTGTACACTTAGTACTTATGAGAACCCATAAAATATCTCCAGCTATGTTTTTTGTACATGCATTATCTATGCATTACAACTCAGTTTCTGTTTTATTATGATCTACCATCACAATTCAATCCATTCTCCGAGTTATTATCTGTTTACTTTCCTATATTTAGTCGGGAATAATAGCTTTTATGTTCTGGTTTTGACTTTTTGAAATTTGATCCATCCTTCCGGTGGTTTTACATCTGAGCCAGGTCGGCTAGTTGTCATCCCATCAACTGCTTCAGGTTGCTGTAGACTTAAATTTGTGTGGTAAATGTTCCACCATGAACTTCTTGGTGTTGAATGTAACCTGAATGTACACATTTCTTTTCTTTCTCCTTTTTCTGTTAATATTTGCAGGAACCGTAATTGTCTTGTGTAATTTTATGTATAGGCAGCAATTATAACATGCATTTTCCTCATAGAAAAATCACTTATGGTTTGCTCCTGCCATTCATTTTCCAAAAAAAAGAAAAGGAGAGAGGAATAGAGATTAAGGTTTTAACTCCATTCTATCTTGTTAGTGATGTCCCATGAAAGTTGTGTACCTTTTAGCTTTGTGTGATATTGCCGCGTCGCCGCCTTTGACCGCTTTCTCTTACGGTCTTACGCAACCATTACTTCCTCTATTGGGGTGGTAATTGCAGTGAAAGAATTTCACAATATTTTTAACAATCTAGTTGTTGAGCTCTTTGTCTCCTCACTTAGCCCTTTTGGTTTACAGTCGACAGTTGGCAGCATTGGTATTCATGTTATCTTCCTTGAATTGTTCACAGGATGATGAGAATGCTCTGCTACAGCAGGCCCTTGCCATGTCAATGGATGACCCTGTTGCTAGCGTTGTTACGCGAGACACGGATATGTCAGAGGCAGCTGCAGAGGATGAAGACTTAGCTCTTGGTAATCACTTACATTTGTTTTATCATCATTTAGTTTATGTAGGATTGTATGGTGTGTTGAGTCTCATAGACATCCACATCTAAAGTTAATAAAAACTATCTTTTCCCCTTTAGACTCTAGTGTGAAGTTTAGTGATGTCCTTATTGCTATAGACCATCTAGTTTGTGTCGTTGTCAGTGTTTAGGCGTTGTTCGTTTTATGTTTTGTCATTGTAACTCGGTATTAGTCTATGGGACCAACTAATCCTGGGGACCAATCCTACCAAGCATGTATAGCTTCTTGTGCACTACCCTGAGGCTACATTGGGACATGATGTTTTGAACTTTTGAAAAGTGTGACGCTATTGTTGTTATTTTCCTTTTACGAGCTGATAACTGCCATGCTGCGGTTTAAAATTTACTCATCGGAGAAGCTGTAGAAAACATCAGTTTCTTCATCTCCAAGTGGTTTCTATCACAGAAAGGAGTTTCTATCACAGAAAGGAATTGTCACGTTGCTTTCATTTAGGGAGGACCATGCCACTATAGCATTCTGCATCTAATTTAATTTCTCACTGAGATCAAGATTCCGCTTATACGTCTATGCTTAATTTTTTCCGCTGACGGGGAACATGCAGCTCTACAGTTGTCCGTTCAGGACGGTTCAAAAGATCAAGCAAGCCAGACAGATATGAGTCAGCTGTTGGCCGATCAGTCGTTTGTGTCTTCAATCCTTGCTTCGGTAATTTTTTCTGCACCAATGGCATCAGATATTAATGTGGTGGTTTCATTCCTTGTGGCGGATTCATTACTTTCTTTTCCCTCACCAAAAAGAAAAGACTTTCTCAGAGAGCTTTGTTATGTTTCAATGATATTATTATTTTTTGCTTCGCAGCTTCCTGGAGTTGATCCAAATGACCCTTCGGTCAAAGATTTGCTCGCATCCATGCAAAGCCAGTCTGAGGTGAGGGAAATTATCTTTTAAGTTCATCATGGAGACGCTCCAAATTCTTGTTTATGTTGAGACCTGCATATTACCTCTGATTTTATTTCCTTGACCTTTCTTCAATCCTTAGTTATATGGTAACTTCCTTGTCTTGAATGCCACTTATGCCTCCCGGTGACTGATTTGCTTCACCTCTCCGATGATACATTTGTCATTTTTATATTTCTTATGCATTACAAAAACATTTGTTCTGATTGCGGCCTTCCCCACTTGTGTCAATCATCATTATCAAGTGTATTGTGGGTTTGACCAAGGTTTATTCTGCTTAGTGTACTATGGATTTGACCATGGTGCATTCTTCTTTGTATTTAAGTCCACGGGTTAAGGTCGTTTCTCAACAATATTAAGCTCTTTCTTTCCTTCATGTTAATTGGTTGAGGCATTTGAATTCAAGCATTCTTCTACTTCCAATTTATCCTAGTTAATCTTAGCCCCCTATGATTATCTCCGGCCTTGAAAGGTTGGGAATAATATTAGGAAAATGACGTGAAATCTCAAAAGTTATTAAATCAGATTTTCTTTTTTAAGTTTCTTATAATACCATGAGTTGGAGTCCCTTGGGCGATGCTTCTGGATGTGGCTCATACTCATTAAATCTTAGGCACCGCCTTCTTACCATTATGCTTTCAGCAGGGCTGGTTCAGGCTGCGGTTCACACTTGTGAGGGAGCCATCCTTCCCTCTTGTCTAGCTTTCTAGCGGATAGGTGATGGTTCGGTTACACCCAGGGAATTGTACTGCAAGCAGTGCCCGCTGCTAACCCTTGTCCACTCAGCAAAAAGGAAAACACCTTCTTAGGATTGAAATTACATAGGGTGCTTGTTTTCTTATGCATCTTTTCATTATGGGTTGCTTCCCTTTGGAATTTCTGTGCATACAGGCATTGCTCCCCCTTGCTTTGTTTTGAGATATATATTTGAATAATTATCACCCAAAATAGAAAGAGAAATAATGCAAGCAGCAAAGTCTTGTTTCTATTGTGGCATTACCCGAAGTTGGGCATGTCGGTAGCTTGTCCCTACCACAAAATGTTTTAACTGACTCCTTTGTGGTAGAGTTGGACTCAAGACTTTGGATTTGATTACTGTCAACTGTGAGTAATTTTTTTTTTTTGCCAGTTTTTTTATGTTTTTATCCTCTAAACTATGCTCCGTTTGTCTACTTCATCCTTAAACTACAATAATCACCTATTTCATCCCTTAACTTTCTCATTGGAACCATTTTGGTCCAATGTTAACGGATTCCCTTCCTTCAACTATTCTCTGTTTGTCTACTTCGTTCTCAAACTATGCACCGTTTGTCTATTCCGTTAACATTGGACCAAAATGGTTTAAATCAGGAAGTTGAGGGGTGAAATAGGTGATTTTTGTAGTTTAATGATGAAGTAGAAAAACGGAGCATAGTTTAGGGGAGAAAAACATAAAAAAAATAAAAAATAAAAACTCTTTGTTTGCTCATCCTTGCTGGCCCTTCATTAGTATGGGATTCTGATTCTATGTTTTGACGTGTATGTGGCTTTTAACTATAGCCCCTAATTGTATCTACTTGTATTTTAGTTAGGTCCTTGCTTGTAGAACTGGATACATTTTATTTTGTGCTTCACTTGTGACCTTGGTGAATGCCGATTCAAGGACTATTGTCCAATTGAGTATTTGATTTATGTGATTAGGTGATGAGAGAGCTGTTTGTTACATGCAAATTAGCCAATGTAAATTGATATCTAATGTCACTTGTAATTTCTGCAGTCCGAGCAGAAGAAGGACGATGAAGACAAGGCACCAAAGGAAGAGGACAGTAAATGATGCTCGGTGTGTTGATGCCTAAAGTCACTCGTAATTTCTCAACCTCCTAAGTTGGGAATCTCTTCAGATGTGTTACAGAAAATGTTGAATTTGATGCCAAAAAAAATGTCATCGTAATACTAATTTTGTTGGGAGATTTGGCACCTAAACTCATTCTTCGTGTCTACTTTCGTCATGCAGATCAGGCTGTGCTCCTCTGACTAGTGATGCGAGGGAACAGTGCATGGGGATGTTACTTTACTCTATAGAAAGGAGACTGTAGAATAGATTGTCCTCGAAAGGAGCATGGATGTTTCTTCTGTACTGCCTTCATTATAAAACCTAGGTTTTCATATTGATTTCCTGCGTCTTTCTAATGAATTGGTGTAGTGGCTTTTGGATTTGTGCATTTTTTAACTTTGATACACATCTTCATGCTTGATTCTCAGTTGCATGCATTAAGGGCCCATTTGGTATAAAATCCTGTACGTTTATTGTCTTATTTTTCTTGTTTTTTGTCTGTATCTAGACATGAAGCACGTCTGATTATATCCTCGAACGAGCATCTACGGATGTTACCTTTGTCTTGATACTGAATCCTGCTTTAGCACTGGTTTCTATGAACATGGCTCCAAACTCACAAAGCCGTACCGTCTCGTTCTTCGATGGACACTTTGCCTTTTTATCGCTAGAAAGTTTGCCTATTTTGACGTTGGCAATGTCAATTTTCACTTTCGACATATGGGTTGGAGGTGCTCTAAATTTGAGACGAAATTAACCACCAAAACAGAAAGAACTTATATCCTCCTCCAAAGCACTTCCTTCAAACCCAGTACGAAAGCGTGCTTGCAAGTGTAAATATGTAGCAATTTTTTCTACATTCAATGTTACATCACATGTCATTCAATGAGGATAGAACTGGTAACAAAGATGGTAAAACTTGGCATTTGCATTATTGCAAGATGTGCTTGTTTGATGAATGCTGATACCAAGCGACGATTATCCAAAACACAACTGGTCTTCGGCACAATACCAAGAAGGACTCGTACATTAAAGTAATTGTGTTGTTTTAATGGCTGTCGTAATGAGCAAACAAAATTGGAAGGTGGGAGTAACTACAAGAAGCCCGAATACACAGGGGATCAGATAAAAGGTGCGTGAAAATAGCAGCTCCCAGTCATTAGTGAATAAGAATTACTCTTGTTCGTAAAGAATTACACGTGGCCGCAAAGAATTATTTTCGGCCGCAAAGAATTACACGTGGCCGCGAAGAATTATTCTTGGCCGCAAAAAATTACACATGGCCCCGAAGAATTACACTTGGCGTGAAGAATTACTCTTGGCCGTAAAGAATTACATGTGGCCGTGAAGAATTACACTTTGTGCGAAAAATTATTCATGGCCGCAGAGAATTACACCTGACACGAAGAATTACTTTTGGCTGCAAAGAATTACACGCTGCAGCAAAGAATTACACTTAGTGCGAAGAATTACTCATGGCCGCAAAGAATTACACGTGACCTCGAAGAATTATTCATGGCCGCAAAGAATTACACGTGGCCGGCGAATAATTACTTCTAACCCATGTGGTGCCAGCCCATCTAGGCCGTCCAAAAGTGTGTTGGACGGTCCAGATTGAAACTCTCTCATCCCACCACTCTCTTTTTTTTTTTGTCTTTCCAAATCGGAGCTGTCCAAAACCGAAATGGACGGCCCGAATGTGTCGAGCGGACACCACGTGGTACCCACCATGCATCCAAAAATTTCTCGACTAATTTTATAGATTGCCACTAATGAGCTCCATAATGACAAAATGGTCCTAGATGATTTGGGTGTCTTCTCCCCCAAGCCCAAAAATCGTCTTCACCTTCACTACGAAGAAAACCTCAGTAGAAGTGGTCCAAACCAGGCGATTCAAATAAATACAGCAACACCGATCAGTAGCTAAAAACGAAGCAATGGCAAGATACGACAGAGCAATAACGGTGTTCTCTCCCGACGGCCACCTCTTCCAAGTAGAATACGCCCTCGAAGCCGTCCGAAAGGGTAACGCCGCCGTCGGCGTCAGAGGCACCGACACCATCGTCCTCGGCGTCGAGAAGAAGTCCACCGCCAAACTCCAAGACTCCAGGTTAACGCTGTGGTTGAATTGTGATGTTTTAAGTTGTTAGGGTTAGGGTTTTGAAAGCCTTCGTAAACCTAGATTTGATCTTTTGAGATTGTGTTTAAATGGAATTCGGGGAAGCAATTAAATGTGTCCAGAGGCGGACGCAGGATTTGTGTCTAGCATGGGCCTGAATCACGTGTATTTTCATGTTGGCAATACAAATTTAATTTTATAGGTATATATTGCTACCCGCGGAGTCTGAAGAAGAGATGATATTGTGTGTATGTGCGCAGCCACCATTCGTACAATCTAAAAAAAGGATTGATAACTTGGAAGTTTGGGGGATTTTTACCACATGTAGAAATTTCAAGAAATTTTTTTACTCAATAGGACTAGCAAGGGCCAATCCCCTATAAAATACGCGAGAGTGTTTGGAGTTGTGCAGGGGCCGGGTCCCCCCTTGCACCCCCTTGGACTGCCCCTTATATGTTTGAAATAGTTGCCTTGACGATCTCATTACAGAGTTGTTAGGTTCGTTTCGCTTTTCAAATTCGTTGGGTTGTTTTGCTTAGCGTTACTTACTTTCTCCTATCAGCTCTCTTGATTAGAATTCTCTCTTAGAACTGGTATAATGCAATTCAATATAGAATACTGATCTTCAATCCAGAAACATCTAGCAAAAACAGCGTATTATTGCAAAATGATTCATTTAAAACTTTTTTCTAGAGCATTTTGACGAATTCTTTAATAGGGTGCCTAACTCTCCACTTCCCTTGTTTCCAGTTTATCACAGCTGATTACTTTAGTCCGTGGCAAATGTTAAGGAAATAAATAAGGGAATACGTTTGAGATTTAAACTTAAATGGCTTTGTCATGAGCATTTTCAGTTAATGGCCTAATTCTGTGCAAAAGCTCTGTTTTTTCCTTGGTAGCTCTTGACTTGAAAGGTTGCAGTAGATTGATTACTATTGGAGAAGTGAATTTCTTTTTCTGATGTTGAAGTTGGTTGGCAAGTAACAATTTTTTGAAGACTCATCCATGTATTTAGTAGGCAGGCAAGATGGTATTAACGGGGGTAGAAACTTACTCTTATACTGCAAATTGGCGAAGAGGGTCCTATCTGTTTCATCATTACTATCACTGATGTTCTGCTCTCTTAAACATATAATGTTCCGGTGCTGTCACATGAGGACGATTCTATCTGTTGGGCATATTTTGTTAGCGTGTTGTGATTTAATGGCCTTCTCATAAGAAATTCCTTCTTGACAGTGATATATGTTGTATATGTAAATCCTTTATGTGAAAATATGCGGAATTTGTCTATGAAAATGGAATCAAATAAGAAATATTCCTTTTTAGGTGGTCTACGGGCTGCTGCTCAATCAATTAGTTACGAGAATAAGATCTTATTTGTAATATATAGTTTTGTTGGTTGGTTAATTGGTCACGTTTTCTTTTTTCTTTTTATCTGTCCGCTTTAAATCATTGATGATTCCATTCCAAAAGAAATAGAGATACCTAATTGCATTGTATACAAAGAAATGAATTCATTGGAATAACAATCTCGCACTTAACATTTCAAAAGTGCCTTCCTTTGGAAACCATTGTGTACGAACAAACTGTTTTAGGCTCCTTGTATGCTGTTAACAGCAGGACTTATTTTTTCTTAGCAAAAAAGGATATTAGAATAGAGAAAGACAAATCATTCGAGATGTTGCTGGGAATGGGATCACAGTGGACTAGAAAATTCCTTCAGAGATGCAAAACCTGAAGAATCTCTATATTTGAATTACCTGGGCTGCTATGCATGCTGTAAAATTTTAGAATTCCATGGGAGTGCTTGTAGTTTTTCAACGTTAATATGGAAAGCACCCTTAAGTATCAAAAGTTGTGTCTCTCGAAAATGAGTTCCACGATGAGCCTGAGGGTCATGTTTCTTTCACCACGAGAGTTCTTACAGACTATCCAATCCAGACATGTCCCCTCATGGTACTGCTGATTAAGTTCCGTTTCCCTATATGCGGATGCATTTGTGCTATGCCTTTTTCGCCCATTGTGGCATGATATGAACACTGAATGTTTTTTCAGAATGATCGTATTGTTACTAACTCGCTTACTTTGTGTTGCAGATCAGTTAGGAAAATTGTAAACCTTGATGACCACATTGCATTGGCGTGTGCTGGGCTTAAAGCCGATGCTCGTGTTCTTATCAACAGGGCTCGTATTGAATGTCAAAGCCACAGGCTTACTGTTGAGGATCCAGTAACTGTCGAGTATATTACGCGTTACATAGCTGGGCTTCAACAGAAGTACACACAAAGTGGTGGTGTGAGACCATTTGGTCTTTCAACTTTGATTGTGGGCTTTGACCCTCATACTGGGGTACCATCTCTATATCAGACAGACCCATCAGGTACATTTTCTGCATGGAAGGCTAATGCGACTGGGAGAAACTCTAATTCAATGCGAGAATTTCTGGAGAAAAATTATAAAGAAACCTCTGGGCAAGAAACTGTGAAGCTTGCAATCCGAGCCTTGCTCGAAGTAGGTATCTTTTGGCTCATCTTTTTACACATTTGTTCGAAAATTTCCTGCCCTGCGGAATTTCATGACTCTTATTATTTCTTCCAAGTTCCAACTTATGATGTGCCTTTTTGTTTGGAATCTCATCTTCATACATCTGCGGTCAGTGCTAATAAATTTCTCCTGTCCAGAGTATTTTTGTACCATGTCACGTACATTAGAATGAATGTGAGTTTATGATGTGCCTTTTTGTTTGGAATCTCATCTTCATACATCTGCGGTCAGTGCTAATATTTTTCTCCTGTCCAGAGTATTTTTGTACCATGTCACGTACATTAGAATGAATGTGAGTTTATGTTTCCTTTATTGGAGGAACTTTGCAGATTTCTGTAGGATGCAAAGTCTTTTTTCCTGAGGGGCCATTGCTTGTGCAATCGTTAAAACTCAAATCTGGCCTGAAGCCATTGTGTGCAGATAAAATTGGATGATACTTCTGCCCATGATGGTCAATGCAACCCAAAGTGAAAGCTGTGGTGCCTTTTTGAAATGGCATTCCGTAAAGTACTTGCATAGTTCCATATGATATTGTCTCGGATCAATTCAATGAGGGAAGTGCTATCCTAGTAGATAATTGCTGTAGGTTTGGACAGAATACCCCAATTTTCTGTGTCTGCTATTCCAAGTTTGCTAATCGCTTCATTTGCTTGCATATTAGCTAGTTCCGGATACGTATTGGCTGATTCACTAGTGATATGGTGATTCTTGACCAATATGGCCAATTTGGCTGCTTTAAAGCTCTTTTTTTGTGCTGATGACTTTAATTAAGTCACAACTGCGATTACACTGTATCTTGATAATGCGCTTTATAACCACGCTTCTAGTGCCAAAATATTGCGTCTAATATTAACACTCTTGTATCTTCGGATTTATTTATGAGCTCATGGATCACCTATTCAGACTGGCGGACTCCATTCAAACTTTTTGGACAGTGACCTAAAATCATAGAATAGACTGTGTAACCGCAATGCTATATTTGATTTAGCCGTTACTCGGTAGGTGTAATAAATTTGTAATAGCCATTAGGTATGATAGATTTGTAATACATTTGACTTGTGTTTTTGAGTTCGTCAGATTCAAGTAGATGTTTGCAAGTGCATATTAGCGAATTGATGATGAGTACGAATTAAAAACTTAGTATAAGATTATAGAGGGTACAGTAGCTTGGATATTCTCAATTGGTACTCTGATCAGTTTAACCTATAGCCATCTAGAAGGAATAAGTTGCCATGTAGTTACTTATCAAAAAAAAAAAAGTTGCCATGTAGATTCTGCATCTAACCTATTGCTTTCCTTCAGTTATATGCTAAATGAGTGTCTGATGTATGCACAATTAACAACTTCATGTGAGTTAAATTCTACCTGAGGGATGCCACAAGCATAACACTGCAAGGCTAAAAGAAGACTGACTAGTTGCCCTTGTGTTCCCGACATCTTCTCAACTGGAATATCTTAATTGCCTTCAGGTTGTTGAGAGTGGGGGAAAGAACATTGAAGTTGCTGTGATGACCAAGGATGGCCTGCACCAGCTCGATGAGGCTGAAATCGATGCAGTTGTTGCTGAGATCGAAGCGGAGAAAGCAGCTGCTGAGGCAGCAAAGAAGGGACCTCCCAAGGACACATAATTTACTTCATTTTCGCCTTGTTCCTTTAGTGGATTGTTCTCCATTCTGATGATTTTGTGACTTGTTTGAGTTAAATTTCTGTTATTTTCTGGTTGATGTGGATTAGACTGATGTTGGTCGGCTTTTTTGTGCCGAAGTATTCCTGTCCATTTTGTACTATAACTCTTCCCCTCTGAATGGCTTGAACTCTACGAACTGATCTTTTTTCTTTCGAATCATACTTAATGGTGGAAGTTGTAGCAAACCGGATGTGTAAGCATGGGGTTTTTTATTTTTTCCTGGGGAAAGTTCCAACAATGATGTGGTTATTTGATTGATATGGTTTTCTCTTTAATCTGAGTCGGTACCTTTATATTTTCTCCAAAATACTCATGCTTCATGTCCAAAATCTGCAAAGTTAAGGGTTCGCTCTCTTAACTGAAAATTTCACTCAATGTCTGGGACTTAAGGATTTGTTCCCTCTTAAGTTTCATGTTCGAAATCACTATGGGTCGGTTCATGTGGGACTTTTGCCCGAGTCTCCCGACTCTAAACAAACGGCTAGTGGCAATGCAATTGGCCCTGGGAATCGATTGGGGCATAAGTTGGGCCAAAAACTCTTGAGCTATTGAAAAATAAAATAAAAAATCCAACAATGCCAAGTCCTTCGTTACAAGTGTAAAAAAATTTACAGTCACTCCAGTGTCAATTAGTTTACTTATCGAAATTAGAGGTGTGAGTTTAGTCCCAATGGGTGCTCCTTGATTGGCTTCTTGCCAATTAAGTGATTAGATCTCGGGTCCTTGGGCACAGGATTACTCCTAAATTGAGGAATTTTTGTTCTTAGATTTAAGAGTACGATGCCATCAACCCTTGTTCCTTTAATCTTTGTATCAATTTCAAATATTATAAAATTTTCTTTTTGCCGCTCAAAAAAAAAGTTTACTGATCGAAAACAAAAAATTACTGACAATAAATACTAAAGGAAAATGATAATATCAAAACTGTTTTTGTTAAGTTTTGGCATTATCACAATATAATAAATAACCATTGTTTCTGGGTGTGTTTTTAATTTAGTTTGTAAAAAGAATCAAAGGAGTGGTTGGCCCATGCAGGTCTCGAACCTGCGACCTTCGCGTTATTAGCACGACGCTCTAACCAACTGAGCTAATGGGCCGGTTGTTCTGTTCTTACGATTTAGAACTACTCTACCCTCGATAAATCCGGCCTATTAACCTAAGCCTTCAAAGAGAGAGAAGTCTTTGGGAAATCCCGCCAAGCGAGAGGGAGAGATTTTGAAGCTGAAATTCTTTTGGACTATCAATCGGACGACACCACCATGAAAGAAGATTGCGATTTGAACTTTTCCCGCACCATTTTCTCCTTCTGAATGATTCCAATTTTTATTCCAATTAAGCGGATTGTTCTTTTCATGTGTAGATGTTCATGGAGTGTTGTTAGGTTGAGTAATCGACGAGTCTTAAAAAGATGTTCATGGCATATTATTAAGATGAGTAATCAACGAGTATTAAAGCAATGCCTTTGGATTGACCAGTGGTGTTCTTGTGCTAGAGCGTGTGTTCATCAACATATAGTTGTAACATTCATGGTTTGGATATGTTTGTGTAGTGGCGGTAGCCAAGCGGTAAACGACTCTCACTCCCTTGTGGGTTTGGGATCAGGAAGTGATTGGTCCCTCATGGGGCCCGTTGCGAACCTAGGGTTCCTATGGTCACGTCAAGGAGAGGTTGCTATAGTTGATCGATGACTCCACCCTTTTGGCTGACTAAGAAACTGTCACTAGTAAAAAGGCTTGTTCAGTTTACTTTTGGGATATTGTTTATGCGCCAAAATATGGAGTCACGATTGAGAAGAAGTACTGTGAGTCTGTGACTATATTCTCATGTGTAAAAACTAAAAATGTTTAATGCATCTTCTTGTTCCTGTTAAGGAGTTGGGGACACCACAATGTGGTTCCATGTTTCTGCAAGGTTTGTGAATTGGGACGTAATTCCTGAATGGACCTTTGGGTTGCTGAGAAACAAAAAGTTTTGAATCTTCATATCTTTTGGTTCCCGAGGAGTGTCATGGTGCAGATTTATTTGTGACTGCTTTTGTGAGAGTTTTCTTCTTCCACGATGTTTCTCATTCCTTAGGTGCTTTGGTTTCAGTACTTTATGCCTCTCATTCTGAAAGTGCAACTTGCTACTTCCCACTTGGATGCTTCAACCATTATAAGCTATGTTTGGATATCTTGTGTTTCTTGTGAACAATGGAATACCATACATGGTTTTGTAGCTGCGGGCACTATCTGCTTATACATTCTTCCTAGATGTAATTGTGCTTGAAAATGTGTAAGAGAACCTGATTGTGACTACACATGTACCAGCGGCTTGAGTAACTGGTAGGTGCGAGGCTCATGCGAAAAGACAGTGCAAGTTTTGTTATTGGACCCAGCTAGTGGTCATTATAGTGGTTCCTTCAATAAGGAACACATCCTTTTCCATTAATGTAATCTGTAACCTGTGTTCTTACCAGCACACAGAAAGAGAAAATTTTGGTGAAATGAAGCGGAAATGTCTCTAAGTCACCAAAATAGTGTTGAACACTGTTGCTTCCCATGGAAATATATGCTCCTTGTAACATCTAGCAATCAACCCTTATGTGTGTCGAGATTTTGTTGCCATATCCATCTGATTAATCACATTCAAATTGAATGTGGGAGATGGAAAATTCATAATAGGGCTATTGAGTCTAAACTTGGTAATTTTGTGGCCTTACTGAATGTAACTTACTTTTGGTGTGAGAATTGATTGTGGACTGGTCTGCACTTGTTACTTTCTGTTCGGAGAAAAATCATCTTAGTTCTCTTTTATGGGTTGGTAGTCTTTCTCAATTTCTGTTCTCATTGTTCATAAATTACGCAGATTGAAGAAAAGAAGCAGGCTGCTGCCGATGTTTTGTATCAATACTCACAATTCGTGATGGCATGTATGGAAAATCAAGTTCCGCCCTGTGACTTGAGGTTGCATTTAATGAAGGTAATCTGATATTCATGCTCATTTTGTATTCTTACTTCCATCTAAATTTAAGGTAAAAGTCAAATCTTTACCTTTTGAGTATGCTCGGCTGTAGGTGGTATTGGTAACTACTATGTCAGGTGGTGACCCTGTGACTAGAGTTTTTCGTCTGGAATGTTGGAAGGTGTAATGGATCATGCAGTATGGGAATCAACCAAAACATGGTTTGATTTCCGAATCTGTCAATTGCCACTTCTTTTGTCTGAAAACTAGGTTCTCTGAAAACTAGGTTCTCTGCTCGTGCAAAGCACGAATGCCATGCCCGTTGAAGGGAGAAAACTATGTCTGGGGCCAGCAGTTTTCCTGGGTTATGAGTGGATTGGTGGAAGTGTAAGTGGCTGGTAATACCTATCAAGGGAGAGCATGTGTATATTGTTGAAAACAACAAAAGCATTCATTGTTGCTTGTATATGGATTTACATAGTGATAGTTTGCAGCGTATCGACTGCTGTTATAGGAGCATAAGTGCTGAAAAGTTTGTCTTTGTTGTAGGCCGATAGTTTAACAGTCATGCCGTTGGACCTCCCATAAACAAAACTCAAACTTGACTTCTTCATGACATGACCAATCCAGACCTACATGGGAAAAGAAAATTCAGTACACTAAATTAAGTCTGAAACATTTACTGTAAGTTGATAGTGTTACAAACAAACCTTTGGAAAATTCAAACTCAACAGATATCTGATCACACAGCTTTTATTAGCAATCTCAGTCAAACCAGTCATCAATTTCTTTTTAACAATACTCAATCCCAAGTTGTCCTTGTTACACTCACAGTAAACTAAATTAAATCCAGCTTTTAAAAAGTTACCATTAGTTAGTCACCACCAAAAACAATAGTTGGTTGCCAATGATCAGAATTACTGACAAATTTGTAGTACCATGTGACGGTATCCCTGCAGGAGCATAGAATAATTCCCCCCCCCCCCCCCCCCCTCAAAATTCTACAAACTTTAGAGATGGAGGACAACTCGGATCATATAGTACACCCCTGCACTAAAGGGGGACCGGGTGGCATGTTGCACACCTAGTGCACAGCACTGTGCTGTGCGATCTCAAACTGTCTAAAAGTGTTATAGATGGTCCAGATTTTAAAGAAATTTTCCGGGGAGGAGTTTAACTCTTTCCCGGAAAAATTTCATTTTAATCTGGACTTACCGAGACGGATGGTTTAGATGGTGCACAACACACTGCACAGCACAATCCCCGTTTCCACCAAAGGGTCTATTAAGAACAATATCAGCATTCAACTGTAAACTCAGACTCTTAACCAATCGCACTGATTTCCTGTGCTTCAATATACCTATTTCCATTATTTTTTTCCCTCCAAATAAAATCAAATAAAAGAAGCCCACGTCTGTCGATAACTGCCGGGTAGCTATGCGAAGATACAAGGATAACTCCCAGGCTTTGCATTCATGAACAGGTAAGAGGATACAAACAGGCTTTACCTCTTACAAACAGGTAAGAGGACACAAAGCCACAAAACTTTAGCATGCTTTTAAAATAAATATTAGGTCAAAGCTGTAACGAAGAATGGAAACTTAAAATTGTAGCAAATAAAACATTAGTGTGAGCCAACATCATTAGAGAACCTACATTAGTACAAAATTTCATTTTAAGAATTTGTTGGCTCATACTCATTTTGCTTTTGCCCTTGCATGTTCATGTAGTCTCCTTATTTGCGTATGATCAATTCGATACTTGCTGTGTTGTGAGAGCATCTTCAATAGACTCAATCCAATTCTAGGCCAAAAGACTACCCAAAAGGCCAAAATTAGTGTTTAGCTTACAAAAATCCAAAACCCAGCAGCCTAAGCAATTGGGCTATTCAAAACCCATTTCCAGCTCTGATAAAAAGAAAAACGACCCATTTCCAGTTTTCCGCGCGCTCTCTCTCTCTCTCTCTCTCTCACACACACACACACAACCCACAATTTGCTACTTGCATGTTTCCAACGAGACAATCATCAATAAAAAAAAATTAAAAAATGATTGTAATGAGCTGCAATAAACTTCACACACCAAATCTTCTCGACTAAGTGTGCTTAATTCTCTAAGGCGGTGTCTGGATTTTGGATTGTCTTCATTCTTTTTGCTATACGATTAATTCCTTTCATGCGATAAATCCCTTCATAAATCCACAATGCATACGTACAAAAGCGATATGGTATTATGAACCAATGCTCCTCATTTTAAGTTCATATCTCAGGACAAGGTAAGATTGCCAAGTGAAAACTTCAAACAAGCTCGAAATGACATAGAGTCACCAGCCATACCACAATATTGATTAGCATAAGCTCAATCACAAACACATTAAATTGCATACTTGTGTATATTGCAATAGTCGCAATCGAAAATTACAACACAGTAGAAGAAGCACAAACCTTCCGCTTAGCGATAAACATCCTGGAGCTAGTTTGAACCTAGCTAAGCTTGCTCTTTCCAGATTCATCGCCGGCAACAGCTGATCTTTTCAGCTCTGATTTCGCCTGAATACATTCCAATAACCAAATTAATGAACTCAATAGTCCTAACAACCACTTCGGATTGTGAGAAAATGAGTGATAAGAATGGGGGAGCCAATCAAAAAAAATATCATCTTTGTACTTTTCTCTCTATTTCTCACCAAATTATTCATTTTACTCAATCCAAATGAGTAATTTGGCAAGAAACTCTCATCCATTCTTTTCTTTGCTTATCAAAATCCCTCAATCCAAAGAAGCTATGAATCAAGTGTTTCTCAATTAACCCAAATCAAGAAAATAACAAAACCCACAAGAGAAATCAAGTGATTGCACTCCTTGTCCGTGAGAAAACCCTCATACACAAAAGCTCTGCAATTCACCAATCAATTGAAACCCAGTAAGCAAAAATGAGATTCAAATTGGAGTCTCTTTCATTTGTTTTTCCTGCATTTTCTCATAAAATCAAAAAAGAAATGCAAACCTTGGTTGGGATGAAACTTGCTTGGCTTTAGATGGATTGATGATCGAGGAGCTCAAAGGTTCATATAGAATTGACGAGATCAGGGCCAAGAGAGTGAGTGAAAGAGGCGAAAACCGAATCATGGGTAATGGGTGAAAGGGAAAATAACAAATTCTTGTCAAATTTTCCTGGGAAAATCTTGCGTGTAGTTGTTGAGTCTGATTATCCTCTTTTTAGCTGTCTCTGTGATGGATGAGATTTGTCTGCGTCCAATGTCGACCAAAATCCGTTCGGCGAAGGTAGGGTTGCTGGAAAAGAACGACACCGTTGCCTCCCAATTGCATTGCACTACTCCAACATACTAACTGAAATTTAGAATTTTGTTCAAAATTGCTTCTCCCTTTTCTTTTCTTTTTTTAGAGATAAAAATCCTCTTCACTGGCACCGCAAACCCACAATTTGTTTGGAAACCCAAATCAAAATTAGCGCTCTAAACAGGTATATACATACACATCCATACATATCCATACACAGGTACAATCGAAACCGCCAAAAATCGAGTCTACAAAACCCAGAAGAAATTACCTCCGATGCAACAGTTGCGTCGCCGCCGTTTGATTACTCCTGATCAACCCCACAAAAGTCCCACAAATCCCACGTGCTGAAAACCCATATCTCGGATTAAATCATACAAATCATAGAAGAAGAAGAAGAAGAAGAGAGACAGAGAGAGAGATGGGTTAACCTTTCTTACCTTCGCCAGAACAATACGATTGCAACTACGCCGATCTGCTGGCTGTGCAGGCGAGGAGAGGGGGAGACAAAGAGAGGGGGAGAGAGAGAGAGCAATTGTGCGTCTGTGTTGTGAGAGAGAGAAAGGGGAAGAGGCAGAGAAAAACGTGGCCATTTGTGGTCCACATGCGACAGAAGGGGCGAAAAGACAAAAAACCCAACCCTCCAAGTGTGTACTGTTTGCAATTGAGGGGCAATTTCGTCCCAAATTGAAAAATTACCTCCGAAAAACTCTTCCTTTATATATAGGAGGAGGAAAAGATAACGGTGATTATATTGTACTTCTTGGAGGAGAATTAGAAGACGCAACTCCTAAAATGATCACGATATCAGATTCTTGCCTTGATTTTTTTTTTTTCGCAAATTTCTTCAGGAGATTTCAGGTTTGCCAACTTCTCTGAGGAAGGAGTCGTCCCAAAGAACAGGCGAGTCATCAAGCTCATATCTTCCAGAATTACTGAAGTAGATGGTTTTTGAGTAGTCTGAAGCATATTTTGAGCATGTAGTTAATCTGCTTGACCTCCATCCCCTTTCTTAGGCCCCCAACACATCTACAGTAGTACTTTTCTCGGATTTGTGGTGTATTATATGGCATTCATGTGCTCAGATTTACGGAGTATTAGTTTTTCAAACTAAGCGTGAACAACTTATTTTTTCTGGCTAGACTCGGTTTACTACTATAATTACATTGTGCGTGGTAAAGTATATCGAGTCAAATGTAAGGATCCCAAATGTAAATGGGAATATCGGTACCAAGGATCCCTAGCCGTATTTTTCTAAGAAATCAGAAAAGTAAAATTTTGCGGTTGAAATCTCGAAACATTTGGAACAAATGTCCCATGCTTCAAAACAGTGAATCTTTGAAGTTAAACCTCAAATAGTTACGTCTGGGAAGGCTGGAGTAATAGTTGTTACTCTCTTATCTAAGGTAAGAAGACGGATAAAATTTTCTTTTCTTTTCTTTTTTTCCGAAATGAATATGCAAAGTTAAGGTCGGCATATGCTGCATAGATCCGGATCCTCTATGAAGATTCTCTTTCAAGTCGAGAAGCCTTGTGTCAGATGCATGGCCTATTTCTAGTTCAAGTCGAAAGCCTCATATCAGGGTCACTCTTCGAATGAAATATTGTGAGCCGTTTTCGATCTACGAAGGTAATGTAGCATAAATAGAAAATAGTGGATATTGTTATGGATTAAAAAAAGCTCACATATGCTCTCTAGAATAATTTTGGTTGATTGGCAGGCCGTAGAAATTGAATGGCTCCCACCACAAACTCACTATTTTGCAATTTTGAGGAAGGTAATTTTGTCAGAATACTGGATAAGGTGGCAGTTGCCCTGAAATGCTCTCTGTTGCCTTTACCCGTTCCTTCCCTAAGAACGGTCTGCAATTAAAATTGCAACTATTCAATGGGTACAAATTTACACCTGGGCCTCCTAGTAGTAACATCCAAATTCTGCCAACTCAAGGGTAATAATGGGGTACAAAACTTGCAGGCCCGCCAACTTGCCTAGTACTGCAATTATAGCTTGGCAATATCACTTCACTTTCAATTTTTGGTTTGTTGTATTTTTTGGAAATCGGCTAATGCATGGGTGCACAGCATCATTTTGTGCACCTCTAGACCGTTGATTTCGACAATCAACGAGTCGGATATTTACAACGCCGTGCATAGCACGGTGCCGCACAATAACTCGCTCCGAGTTGAGTTTTGTTCACCCTCCATTTAAAAGGGTAACACTTTTTGGTAAGTACGACATCACTTTGTGGTGGGATTCACGTAATTTCAACCAATAAAAGGGAGAATAATGTTCACCATTTTTTAAGGAAGATGGACAAAATTGCACTCGCTCCCTTGTGTCCCTTGTTAGATAAGTCTCGCGCGTAGGAAAATTTCCAAGGAAACAAATACTCCATCCCCATAATCCCAAATTTAATTTGGGCATCGAATGGTATCGAGCTCGTGCTCAACTGTTAAAAATTTAACATTTTCTAAAATTCGTTAAGCTTTTAAACTAAGCTCAATAAATTACTACTTAGTTCGCTCGGCTTACGGTGTGTAAAATATTCATCTATGCTAGTATATAACAGTAAGAAAATCTAGCTTCCAAAAAATAAAATCAAGTTCTCTCTTTAGTTCTCTCCCCCGTGTGGCATTCTTTTAAATAAATTCATGTTCTCTTTTTCTTAAACTTCTCAAATATCACACGTTAGAACCAAAAAAAAAAAAAAAAACTTTCAAATTTCCTTCTATGCTCAAACATACTCTCATTAAAATCTTTACGTTTTAATGTTAAATCATAAATAATGAGGAAAAATGAAATAACAAGACTTCATCCGCAATTATAAATAACATTAAACATACTTCGTAATATTTTGTAATTTTTTTTCTTGATGCCGTGCATAACACGGGTATGATCCTTATACTACATAATTTATCTGATTAAATCTCGGTTGAGTTCAACTCTTTATTTGGAAAACCAAACTTAAACATTCATATAAACACATGAGTTTTTAATCGACTACTCAGTAGTTAGTTTGTTTGACTCTTTTTTTTTGTTTGACTTTTTTTTTTCACACTTGAGACACGGGTAAAAAATATACTAATTAAATAGTAGAAAAATAGTAAATACATAAGAAAGTTACCCTTTTTCTACTATTTTTTTATTAAATACATAACCTTTTTTATTAGGTAACTTAATAAAAAAATAGTAGAAAAAGGGTAACTTTCTTATGTATTTTTTGTTTACCTCCTCCCAATTTTTTTCCCTGCAACATTCAATTTTATCGTTTCCTACCAAACATGTACTATTTGATTTTCAAAAAATTACCTCCCCTCCTTTTAAGATGGGAAAAAAAAGGGCGCCGCTATTCGCAGCCCTCTATTTACTCCCGTAGCCCACTACATTTCGTTAAATGATTGTTGAAAATCATAAATAACATTTCGGTAAATTGCTGTTGAAAACAAGATTATGTTTCAGTAACTACATGTCGAAAATATGTTCAACTTTCGGTAAACAACTGCCGAACATGCATTTTCGGTAAACATCTGTTGAAAAAAATATTATATTTCGGTAATTGGACGCTGAAAATATATCTCAATTTCGGTAACTAACTGTCGAGTATAATTGAAAATTTTTAACGGGCTACGGGAGTAAATAGAGGGCTGCGAATAGCGGCGCCCAAAAAAATTACTCCCTACTCCTTATAAATATGCCTTGGCAATATCAGTTACATTCGTCAAATATCATTTATGACCCCCTCTCTTTTGAAGAATTTCACTACTTACCATAACAAGCTGGTCATGGCCGTTGAAACTTGGAGTTACCAAAGTACCCTCGCAGCTTCCCATATCAAGCTGTTCTCGTACCACTTTCCACTCGTTTGACCCAACTGGATGTACTACCACTCCTAGCCGGTGTTGTCTTGTTCCTGCATAGAAGCCTACGCTGTAAATTCCAGTCAACCAGAAGGGTAATATCGTCATCGTATTTCAAATATAAAATTTTTGGCACTCTGCCCAAAACCCAGTGCTCCGTGTATGTACCTCTCTCCAAAGTTGTGCTGTACTATTCATCTCCCCCCACCACATCTAGAGAGAGAAACACACATTCAGAGATAAGAGATAGAAATACAGAGAGAGGTTTCTTGAAGTTGCAAGAATTTTCAAGGGTGTTTTGAAAGGGTGCTCTTTCTCAAATTAAGATTCTTGTTGACAAAAGATTCAAGACCGAAATTGTGCAAGGGACATATATAGGAGTATATAGGAAAATAGTACTACTAGTACGAGTACTTGCAGTTGTACTGGGGTCTCCATTGATGAAAACATCAGAGGTCAAAGCCATGCTTATTCTTCTGTCAAAGTACCAACAGAACCAAAATACTCCTACTACTTTGTGTTTTCCCATTGGGTTTTGAGAAGAAGAGTTTTTAGAGAGAGGGGTTGAAGAAATCTGAGAAAAAGGAGTTTTTTTAGAGAGAGGAAAACAGGGGGAAATGGGTTGCTGTTATTCAAGAATAGAGAGAGAAGAAATGGTGTCAAGATGCAAAGCAAGAAAGCGTTACATGAAACAGTTTGTCAAGGCTAGACATTCATTCTCCGCCTCTCACTCCATGTACTTGAGATCCCTCAAAACAACCGGCTCCGCCCTCCTCCAATTTGCCACCGCCGAAATCCACCACCACAACCACCACGCGCCGCCGCCGCTCTTCCCTTCCCCGCCGCCGCGACCCATCACTCCCCTGCCACCGCCACCTCCTCCTCCAATGAGCCCCACTTCATCCACGTGGACAACCACCTCGACCACCGCCTCTACCGCCCTCCCTCCGCCGCCGCCTCCTCCGCCGCCGCCGCCGCCGGCGGAGTCGGGGTGGGACTTCTGGGACCCTTTCATGCCGTCTTCGTCGAGGGCGGTGGCGGAGGAGGAGTGGGAGGCGACGACCGTGACGGTGTCGGAGGCAGCGGTTACGACGAGGGTTGGGGCGGCGAGGGCGGCGCCGTTGTCGGTGGTCAGTGGGTATTCGAAGGACACGTCGACGACGAGTGAACTTGCGATGGTGGTTTCGAGTAAGTCGAAAGATTTGGTTGAGATCGTCAAGGAGCTGGATGAGTATTTCCTGAGAGCAGCTGATGCTGGGGCCCATCTCTCATCACTGTTGGAAGTTCCAACTTGTGGTTTTCCTGATCAAAGATCACCAGGTAGTCTACTCCCCAACATATACATACACCTCCTCTGTGTGTGTGTCTCTATATTACATCGGCGTCGTGCTGCGGCCCGAGCAGCGGTGGAATGCTCGAAAACATGTAGCTATTTCTTGAATAAATAGTGTTCATAAGAGTTCATTGTAGATTAAAATTACAGAATAGGCTCACTAGGTGTATGTCAAAGTTGCGTGTCCGATACTGATACTTATTTTGTGCATTGAGGAGGGCCATGTAACGTAGATCACTAGAGAAAGGCGGATCATATCGCAAGGAATTGAACGGTGATATATAATAGCCCTTGTATATATGCACACATGGGAACCAACTTGGTTCCTTTTGAATTTCAAGGGCTGAACTTTGTTATTCGCGATTTTAATGCGTTTAGGGCAGTATATGCAGAAGATTGCTTCAGTTAAGAAAGCATAATGGAAGGTTTTTTAACTGAATAGTGGATTGACCCGCCTTCTCTTAGAATGTCTTAACATTCGATATTGGACACAGAATTTGTGAATAGCGAAAAGGAATCACATTGCAATGGAGTGAAAAATGGTGATAAAAACTTGTGGTATATTGTACCAGTAACATATATGTATGAACCAACTTGATTCTGTTTCAATTCAATTTCACCACCAATAGTCAAATTCACTCATTATTTCGAGTTAAAATCCTTTGTACCCAAATTTCTTTATACACCTGCTGTGATGTATTTCTGGCTGTTGGATCAAGTTGGAACCTTTTTATCTTTTAAGATTCTCATGCAATAAAATGGATAAAAATGCACCTAAACAGGGGTATAGAGAAATTTAGGTACAGAGTATTTCAAGGGGTTTAAGCTAGTATATATGTAGAATGGCCTACATGTAATGGATGATAGCGAAAAAGCCTTGGACACCCTCGTGAAAACGTATGATTTATTGTATATATACAATTATATGTCCTCTTTACTCAATTCCATGTCTTTTGTTTGCAGCCAAGGTTTATGGGTATGGGAAGAGTTTGAGTCCATTGCTGTGGACGTCATGGGGTACATGTCAAAAACTGGAGGGGTTTGGGGAACTGGGTGGTGGAAGCAATTTTGGTGGTGGAGATTTCGTCCGCGGGAGTCACTGTTCTACTGTGGAGAAACTATATGCTTGGGAGAAGAAATTGTATTTGGAAGTCAAGGTATTATTCCTAATTGCTTTCCACAATTTTCAATTCCCATTGTCTGTTCACTTTTCTCCTCGTCTCATTCTTAGGCTGTGGCCACTCTCCTTAGTCCTTGCAAATGAATCCTAATCTTCGTCCCGAGTTATACACACATAGAATGATGTGGCATTTTGTAATTCTTACACTTCAAACCTTGAGGCGCGTAACTTCATACGATTGCGATTTTTGGAAATTTGTATTTGCAATTCTTTATTAATCATGCTAATACGGTGCTCCCAAACCAATATGAGTGGACACCTAACCCAACTTTTTGTTATCTAGGGTGTAAGACTGGCCCAGCCATCCCTTTTTGTGATACCCTTGTTGGTTAGGAGAGCATCGCGTGCACATGCCATATGGACAGAAAATATCTGAAAGAGCAGTGCTATGGGAATAGATGTCTGGACACTGATATGGACAAGTTTCAGATGTGCCAGAGCTTCGATAAAATGTGGGCCCCACATGATGCACGTGGAACCCACATACACCGAATGGTTCCGGCACATCAATGTCTCAAGTATTATCCTGTCTAAAAGATTGGTGATATTTAAATTATGGACATGAATTAAGGAGAACATGTAATTGTGCTAGTGTCAGTATTATATTGTGAAATTCAAACACTCGACTTTTTGATGCGAGTAAAATATTGGACAAGTATCCAACAATGGAGAGATTTAGTGATATTTATGTCCTTTTGCTTCTTGTTTTTTGTGGGGTCTTAGAATGCTGAGACTTTAAAAATGGAGCATGAGAAAAGGTCTGAGCAGCTGAGGAAGCTAGAACTGAAGAGGGCGGACTATGTGAAGATAGAGAAAACCAAGAAAGAGGTTGAAAAACTAGAATCGAGAATTATGGTGGCTTCCCAAGGGATTGAGACTACCACTGTTGAAATAATCAAATTGAGGGAATCTGAGCTATATCCACAACTTGTTGACCTTGTTAAAGGGTTAGTTTTCTCTCTCTCTCTCTCTCTCTCTCTCTCTCACACACACACACACATACACACACACGCACGCACACACATATTTGGGCATTTGCAGGCATTGAGGGACAAACGGGTGGGTGGCTAATGAATGGCGGTAGGGGTGCATCTCGGTGGGTTCCACCGAGATCCCATTTTGATGATCTGAGCTGTTCATTTTTATGGATTTCGGTGAGGTACACTACACTTTTTAGTGTAGTAGCGCACTACTGGGACACCTTGTCCGCATTTTTCAAGGGGTGACCTTATACTGGTGAATTTACTGCATGTGACTCCTTCACCAACTCACATGGCTTTGAGTGCACCCCCACCTAATGAAAGGAGATTCTTAAATCATAGATTATGACTGCAGACAGCTGAGCTTTTGTAATTAACTACTCCAAGTTTGTCTTTTTAGTCACTGTTAGACTCAGGAGAATGAACAAGTATTGGAAAGACTATACCATACAGGAAAATTGAGTTAAGTGACTCTGTATGATTAATCTATCCTTTAAGTTGATCATGGCGGATTAAAAAAATTTGTTGTGTGGATGCAAACATCACTAAGAAGCGTGCATGAAAATTTTCCTAATTAGCAAGTAGAAGCAGTACTCGGGGATAGTAAGTAGAATGAAAACTACGATCGACTAATAAGAAACTGATATATCTCACCTTAATGATGCATGATGAACGGAGTGCTACAGGAAAAAATGTCTTTATTCAATATACACAATGAAGCTATTCATCGTTTTCATCAGCTTAGGACTCGTAAAGAAGCTTGCACAATCGTGATGGCTGAAAAATGACTTTGAAGAGAAAAGTGCAATTTTCTGTGCTCTAATGTGTCTGATTTTACAGACTGATGGGCATGTGGAGAACCCTATACGAATGCCACCAAGTCCAGACACACATAGTAAAGCAGCTCAAATATCTCAACACCATCCCATCCACCAACCCAACATCCGAAATTCACCGCCAATCCACTCTCCAACTCGAACTAGAAGTCCAAAAATGGCACCTCGCCTTCTGCAACCTAGTGAAGTCCGAGCGCGACTACATCCAGTCTCTCTCCGGTTGGCTCCGCCTTAGCCTCTTCCAATTCAACAAAACCGCCCCAGTCCCTAGAACCCTAGAGGATTCTGCAATTTACTCTCTCTGCGAAGAGTGGCACCTTGCGATGGACCGTTTACCCGACAAAGTGGCGTCTGAAGGGATAAAGAGCTTCTTAACGGTGATCCATGCCATTGTGGTTCAACAGACGGAAGAGCAGAGGCAGAAGAAGAGGTCGGAATCAGCATTTAAGGAGCTTGAGAAGAAGGTGGTTGAACTCAGATCACTCGAGGCCAAGTATGGCCAATACTCAATGCATGGAGCCTCTACTAGGACTAAGGACCCGATTGTGGCGAAACGGGAAAAGGTGGCGTGTTTGAGGGCCAAGGCCGAGGAAGAGAAGGGTAAGCATGAGAAGGCTGTGAGTGTGACAAGGGCAATGACGATGAACAATCTTCAAATGGGGTTGCCTCATGTTTTCGAGGCGGTGACGGGTTTCGCAAACGTCTGTATCCATGTGTTTGAGTCGGTATGCAACAAGGCCAAAAATACGCACGGAATGCATGACGTAAAGAGATTACTCTTTTAGAGAATAACCCGGCATCTAGTTCCAGTGATTAAACAACACGTGCATCTGGAAATTGAGGGTTTTGTATAGATGTTTGTGGGTTCACCTTCAGCATGGGCTAATCGAACCCTGGAATTTTTGCGAATGTTAGGGTTTCAAATCGAGCAGGTCTCTCTGCGAAGCCTGATGCTGTCTTTTTGGGAAGGGGAAACAGATGGTGACTCTCATAACTTCATTTAGCCTGGTATAAAAGTGGTTGCAAAATGGTAGGTGATAGGAAAGTAAGAGTCTTTATATATTTATGTCTTTTATAGTTTGTTCTGTGGATGCGTTGTGACATATTCTAAGTGCTTTTAGTCTAGTTTTGAGAAAGTTAATGTGAAAATAGTTTTGGATTCAGACTTCTGTTTTGTGCAGTTGGATTCTACTGTTAAATTCAATTGGAAGGAGCTTCTCTTCGGTCGGAAGACAATTGGACAGGTCCAGTATAGGGGTAGAAGGAGCTGAGCCAAGCTTATACAAACTAGTTGAGTTTTAGAACGTTGAGCTTCATTCGTTTACTACCCGAGATTCACCTCGAGCTTGAGCTCAGCTTGACTACTAACGAGACGAGCCCGCTCAAGCTGCTCGCAAGTTACTCTACTTGGACTGTGCAACTTACTTGAGTTTAAATCACGGTGAATCAATTAGTAAAATTTTACCCATTAACCTGTTTCGTAAGATTTTCCAATCATCATAAGTCCAAAGGGAACTGAGAGCTCATTTGGTTAACAGTATTATTTGCTTATTTTCTGTCGGAATTTAAATGAAAAATAAGCAAAAAATTATAAATAGTATAAGTGGGTGTTTGGCACAGGTAATGAATTATAGATTCTGAATTATAAAAATCTCATGATAAGAATCTTTGAAAAATGTTTAGTAGAGGTGTGAATTAGTACAATCATCTTACTATTAGATTCTGAGGGATCATTTGACCATAAAGCCCTTCATATTACGTCTCTTTCTATGTTGTGGAACAAAAATCCCAAAAAGACGAAATTAATATCAAACCAAAACAGTTATCGTATACAGAAAAACTCATTTATGAAGTACTACGTAAATGTGTTTTTACGGAGCTCAATGGTGAGCGTCCAAAAGTGTTTTGAATAATTTGAATTAAAAATTAATTTTTATTGGTAAAAGATATTTCTTACCAATCAAAATTTAAAAACATATCTCAACTATTAATTGTCAAAATAGACAATTACGATTGCACGATTTCGTGAATAACTCATTCATGGCGCTATCGTATATGCTCCATCTAACAAAAGTTTAGGAAGAAGTAATTAAGCTGGTTAGATTTTGGGCTGGGTGCTGTGGCAGGCAAGTCTGTATCCGGACCTACAGGTATACTCTCCACCTACCACCACCAACACTTCCCTCTCCTCTCCTCTCCTCTCCTCCTCCAACCCAAATTCCCCAAAACCCAATTATGTAAAGCCAAACCAACCCAACCCACATCTCTCTCTGTCTCTCTCTGTGCCCAATTAGCACCAAACCGCATGGATCCCTCCTCTCTCTGTCCAAGAAATGTTATTTCTCTCTCCACCCACCGCGCCTCTCTCTGTCCAAGACGCGATTCTCTCTCTGCTCGATTTCCTTCTCTCCCTGCGCCCTCGACCCGTAACGGTTTGAAATTTGCTAAATTGCAGTTGAAGGTTTCGGCCAGTTCAACTGCTCAGGTGATGGAACAATCTCCGAGGGAAGCGAGTTCAAGTGTTCCGACCACTGTAGACGTCGATTTGGGTAACCGGAGCTACCCGATCTATATCGGGTCTGGGCTTCTTGATCAACCCGATCTTCTCCAAAGGTATTCAGTTTCTCTCTAAGACCCAATTTGGGCGAAATAAAAATATGTTTTTTTTTTCTGTCATTCCTTCTTTTTTTTTTTCCCTTCTTTCTTTACTTTTACTGTTTTGCGTTGCATTTCTGTGGATAATCGGTTCAACTAGACAATAGCATTATAAAGAGTTAAGTTATGACAAAAGTCTTTGAACATCCATACCGGTTTCTCTTCATTTTGGATCAAATTATTTTTTAAAAAGTCAAATTATTACTTTAGCAGTTTAGCTACTTATTTTTAAAATATCTACTATATCACGTTCTTTAGGCTCACTTTTTACTCAATTAAATATCCATACTAAAAAAAAAACCCAAACCCGCAAAAACCGAAGAAGAAGAAGAAGAAGAAGAAGAGCAGAAAACCAGAACGTTGGAACCAAAACCAGCAAACCCCCCCCCCCGGGTCTCCCCCGCTGGGCTTCAAAAGCAACAGACTGAAATTCCCAAAAACTCTGATAAAAAAATAATTCTGTTTGGAAGCTGATTAAAATAATGGATGACTTGATGAACAGTAACTCGTGGGAATAAACGGGTTACTGTAGCAAAGTTAGAATTTTTTCAAAGTAGAGAGGGAGGAAGATAGCCTGATGAAGGGGGGTTTTGGGGGGCTTTTTTTCTTTCTTCCTGTTTTGGCCTTTTAATTTAGAGCATGTACACCAATAAAAATGTAAAAATGCTGATCAACAATGCACTTTTTTTATTTTACCTACTCACATCCCGCTCAACACTACACCAATACTATCTATTTTACTTAACTCCAATTAAAGTATATATTTTTTAGTCATTTTTTATTATCTTTATTGTTTAAAGAGAGAAAGGAGGGAGGAGAGAGAGAAAGAAATAATAAAAAAAGAAAAGAGTATGAATAGTCCATAGGTAAAAATAGAAAACAACTATTCATAAATGCATTTTAGCTCCTCTTTTAGCTCATCTGGTGTAGACTATTTTTTTATGTTTCTCTTAGGTAAAATAGCAAAAAATGTATTTAAGCTCATCTAGTGTACTTGCTCTTAGTTTGAAGAGGTAAGTAAAGAGGCAGATGATGATGCTCTTACGAAAGTCCACAAAAGTCTTTCGATGAGTTGGTTCATATTTTTTATTCCTCTCGTCAGGATGAACTAAATGTCCGATAAAAAAAGTTCAAGCAAAACTAACAATAAGGTTAAAAAAAAGGGATAAGAAGAAATAATCCGAGAATAAAGTTAGGTCAAACTTAGTCTAACTCTTCAAGCGACAGAACTAGCATTAAACTACTTGAACAGCTTTCTAAACACCATGGTCTTTTGCTTTGATTGAGTTTGAAATTGATTCAATTCATTATTTTGTAGGCATATTCATGGAAAAAGAGTCCTTGTGGTCACTAACACCACCATTGCACCGATATACTTGGATAAAGTTGTTAGTGCCATAACACATCAGAACCCAAATGTTTCGGTTGAGAGTGTGATTCTACCAGATGGTGAAAAGTACAAGAATATGGTATGTCTCATGAGGTTTTGTTTTATGGTATTTCTGTGGATTTTTGTGGAGAAGTTGGGGTTGACATGAATGTTATACCATGATAGGACGTTCTAATGAAAGTGTTTGACAAGGCAATCGAGTCACGGTTAGATAGACGTTGCACGTTTGTTGCCCTTGGTGGTGGTGTCATCGGCGACATGTGCGGATATGCTTCTGCCTCCTTCCTCAGAGGAGTTAATTTCATTCAGATTCCCACAACTGTTATGGCGCAGGTATGTCATCATTTGCAAAACCTATCATCTTGTACGCTTTTGTTTTCAAAGGCCACTTCATCGTTGAATGTTTCTTCTGTTCCAGGTGGATTCTTCTGTTGGGGGAAAAACTGGCATAAATCATCGTCTTGGGAAAAATTTGATTGGTGCTTTCTATCAACCTCAATGTGTGCTTATAGATACCAACACATTGAGTACTTTGCCGGAGAGAGAATTAGCATCAGGATTTGCTGAGGTTATAAAATATGGGCTCATTAGAGATGCTGAGTTTTTTGAGTGGCAAGAGAAGAATATGAAGGCATTGATGTCCAGGTGAATTATACATTTGCTCTTATGTCTGGCTTTTTGTTGATTGTGAAAGTGATCAATATTTCTACAGCATGATCTCACTCCCTTGGAGTCACTGTCTCTTGTTGCGAATTGATGGGATCTCTTTGCATAGCCAAAAAGAAATGGAAAGAACATTATGAAGGTTCCTTGTGGTGACCTGACTCATAGATGTAATCAAACCAAAAGGACTACTTGTTAGAAATGAAGTTAGAAAGTAGAAACTATTAGTTTCTATTGTTCCTTTTAGAAGCAAACTTGATGTCATTGCTTTCAATGTGGTGTGCGTTTATAACACGTGTTGGGGCCTACATAGACTTTGGTTCCGGTATGGGGTGTGGGACTGTGGGTGTGCGTTACTAGATTCATCTAATTTTGATTTCTAAGGCAGGGTACCCAGCAAGTGTTAAATTGCTATTTGTTTTTATTATCTAATATAAAATGGTATTTGTAAATAATGTCTAATAAAGAGAATTGCATACCTAATTTGTGAGCTTTAAACATAGTTGTGCACTTGTGTAGTAAACTCGAATTGGCAAAAAGGTTTTTTTGGTGTATGGCCAACCTGTATCCCATGATCTATACCCAAATCTTGTCACCTTTAAAAGCGCCCATGTAATCTCAAGATGACACAAAAAGGACATGAACTTGTCCAAGGTTGAAGTATTCTGGTTGCAGGAAGAGGTTGTGTGGGGGTTTATCCCTAGAAAGGGAAAAAATGGTGCCCAGGTGCATTCATGTTTATTATGGATTTCTACATGAACCTTATGCAGAACTCACTGGCTTGCTCCTTTGCAGGGACCCCAATGCACTGGCTTATGCTATCAAGCGATCATGTGAAAACAAGGCTGAAGTTGTATCCCTTGATGAGAAGGAAAGTGGGCTGAGGGCAACATTGAACTTGGGTCACACTTTTGGACATGTAAGTTGTGTGTTCTTTGGAATTGCATAGATCAATGTTCTGGATAGGGAAATGTGCTTGTTTATGTAAATTTTCGGCACCGCTGCATGAGCAATTTGTCATTCGTTATGTTGAGTTTGAAGAACTTTGAAGTGCTTCAACAACTTCATAAGAAAATTTGGTTCCTAAATCTTGTAGAAGACATTGAACATCATTCGTATTGTTCTAGCAGATGTACACAATTTAGCTTGGTTTTTGGTTAGTACTTTTGTTGGATAATCTTCATCTCATTATTTTTTCCTAGTATATATTCCTTGTTTTTAGATGACGAAAGCTGCAATATTAGAAAATTTGTGGGCTGCTTAGTAGGTTGTCAGAACTAAAATTTGAGCTACAATTGGTGTGGCCAACATCTAAGAAATGTTTGCAAGTATATACCTGACACTATTGCTACACCAGTACTTTGACTCATGAACTTACCCTTTGAGATTGGCACCCACGCCCACCAACCCCACTCCGCCCAAAAGAGATGAAGGAAAAAAAGAAGAGTGAGGCTGAAACGCCATGGTTAGCTTGTAACGTCTGCTGCTATTTCATCATACCTCTCTCTTTTCTAACTTCAGGCACAATGCCTGATTGTGGGCATACTCTCTTTATTTTGGTTATTTTGTCATTATACATTTTTTTTTCCTTAAAAGGAATTTTGAGCTGTTCTTTTGTTATCGTACGGGACGTGCTATTTTACAGGCTATAGAAACGGGTTATGGCTACGGAGTGTGGCTTCATGGAGAAGCTGTTGCTGCGGGCATGGTAATGTGTTCAATATTTTCATCACCACGCAGGGAGAGAGATAAAATAGTTGTTTTGACATGCAGCGTGTTTATGCTGAAGGTGGTTGAGTGCATTTTTCAGGTTATGGCTATTGACATGTCATACCGCCTCGGCTGGATCGACGAATCCATCATGAAGCGAGCTAGCAATATCTTGAAGCAGGCTAAGCTACCCACTGCTCCTCCTGATACAATGACAGTTGAGATGTTCAAGTCTGTCATGGCGGTAAGATAAACTAAGTTGTTTGGAAGCTAAAAACAAATACTCCCTGTGTCCCTTAATTTTGGCCATCTTGGGGTATTCTACTTGTATTTTTTTGATCATCAGGGTATTCTACTATTTAAGGGACAAAATTGTTGCACTTTAAAAGTTACAACATTTCATAAATACCCTTTTGTAACCCATTGTGAGTTTGAAACGAAAACACTGTCAATAGTTGCCCATCCAGTCATTGATTTTTCAAAGCGAACAAACAAAATGGTATAATGGACTAAAATCAAGGGACAGAGGGAGTAGATTTAGGTCTTAGTATACCCCTATGAACTTTAATTGTCTCTCACGATTGTTTATCTGCATAGATATATACCCATTTATATATTTTGGATCGCAGGTTGATAAGAAGGTAGCTGATGGGCTATTAAGGCTCATCCTCTTGAAAGGTCCATTAGGCAATTGTGTGTTCACAGGGGAGTATGATAGAAAGGCTCTTGATGAAACCCTCCATGCTTTCTGCAAGTCTTGAAACCTAAGCTTTAGCAACTATATTAGATTTTGTACCAAATCTTCGTTTATGTAGTTACATCATTGCATTATCAAGTTTCCCGTGTATTTTAAGCAGTTTTTTTCCGGCTTCCTTGTGTCCCAATGGTACGAAGCCTGCCTACCACATTGTATTCTATGGCCAATTAGCCATGCTGCTACTCGTTAAGCATTGGCCTTTATCAATAAAAGATTTGACATGATTTTTGCATCTTCACCTTCTGTTCATCCGTACCGTGTCTTTGTTTTCTTCTTCTCCAATCTATTGTAGTCATGGTTGGTTTCAAACATGGTGCAGAAATGAGAAAATTGAAGGGGAACCATGCTGAAATTTGCGTCTCTAAACTCTAAAGTGACAATCTCAGAAATATCAGCACTATTTTCTGCATTTTCATGGAAGCCCCACAGATGTCACTACTACTTTGAATTTTCTGTCGCATTGTTTTGTGTTAAAGGACTGCAACATTTTCCCTGCGGTCAGTCTCCCTTCTGGAAATATAGGCTTTCCTTTTCTGTGTTTTTGTTTTCACTTGTTAAGCGCCCCTCAATTAATCACTGGCGGCCCAATGGGCCAATCCCGCCGGCTACTATGGGGGGTCTGATTAAAGCCGGTGCAACGTTTCGTATGGATTGATAACACACGTGCAAGATTTCGAACCTTAGACCTTTGGAGGGAGTAAACCTGTAAGTTTCAAGTATTCTCAAAGCAAACCCTCAGGAGCTAGTTTTCCCCTTTTTGGTCAATGTTTCTGAAATCGAATGATGTGCGGACCATATGCTTTTGCTGATCATGGTGCATCTCTCATAACTGTAAGTTCAATTGGTTAGCTGCATGCAACATTAGTTTTCAACGGCTATAAATCGTGTTTAAATTCTATGAAGCCAAGAGAGAAGGTTTACGTCGGATAATGCGAAGGGCTGTTTTTACAAATGCTAAAGACAACCCAATGGACTGTCGGTTAGGATTAAAAAGTGTAAAAAATACACTGGAATGTGCATTTTTTTTTTTGTTGTTGTCTTTTACTTTGCTTATTGGGAAAGAGCTTAAAATAAGCACAAAAACAATATAAGAAGAAGCAAAACGATTTGAAACCTATTTTGATTGTTTGCTTGTTTAGAAGAGAAAATGTTAATATTTGAAGTATTAAGTAGTTAAGCAACTTAACTCAGGTAAATCAGGTTTGAGAAATTATTTTCTCCACTTAACTCAGGTAAATCAGGTTTGAGAAATTATTTTCTCCACTTAGCTAGTTCCATTTCCGGAAGAAACCGGGGTCAGGGTGTAGTGCATAATCCAAGCCATCTATCTCGACTATTAATAGTTTAGGTTTCATCTCAACCCTGTGAATTGTTATGCACCCCTACACTGCATGAACCCTGGTTACAAATAAGACTAAAACCAAACAGGCCCTATTTATGAATCGTGCTATAACCTAACGGTTGGCCTGATGTTCAAAATTTGGTACCAAAAGCTATAAATTTTGCTCCGGTCTCCATCCGTATGGAATTTTGCTTCAATTTTAGTTCAGCTTCCCTAATGATCGATGGAGTTGGTTCTTCAAAATTAGTCAGGATGGGCTAGTCCGGACACCCTGGTAATTAAAAAAAAAAACTTGCTCTCTTTTTTTCCGGGATTCGATTGTTAAGGGTGTCTGAATCGGCTTACGCGCACTTCAACTAATCCCCACCCTAGTTTGTTCAAATGTATGCCATCCACACTAAGACCACCGGATTCACAAGAAATTATGTTATTGCGGTCTGACACCAATAATAGTACCTTAGTTTAATCGTGCGGGAGCAAACCCACCAACTAATCCGACTAATCTCAAACCAAACACTCTAATTATAAAGAAAAACAATAATGCTGCGTACACTCCTACCGACCACTTCTCTCTCACATATGTGTCAGCCACATACATTTAATTGTAAAATGGATCCCACTATATATGAGAGGGGATTAATCGGTAGTCGTGCCCGTAGCATTATTGTTAGTGAATGGGAAAAAAAAACAAAGTCGCTGAGATTACGGAAAATGCGCGAAGACAGCCAATGAGAGCCAGTAAGAGTGCGGTTTCGTTGGGCAGGGAGTTGGTCTGCCCCCAACGAACGCTTCAACGGCATTCTTTCCCGGCTTAAAAATCACACCACACAACAACTATACATACAACACACATACACATACACCTCTCTCTCTCTCTCTCTCTCTCTCTCTCTCTCCACAAATTCATCATTTTCCCTTCTCCATTTCCAGTTTATTGCCCATTAGGGTTAGGGTTGGCGTTAAGCGCGTAATGCTCTGCCGTTCTCTGTGCACGTGTGATCGGAGTTGCTGAACGGAAGGGGGAGATAACGGAACGCACATTGGTGTGAATTCTTGTGATCAGGTCTTCTGAAGAAGATCTGAGGGATTTTTTCTTTGTAGGGCTGGAAAAATGAGTGCTTCGAGGTTCATCAAGTGCGTGACGGTTGGCGACGGCGCCGTTGGAAAAACATGCCTTCTGATATCTTACACCAGCAACACTTTTCCCACGGTGAGTCGCGGATTTGTATCTCTAGGCTTCTTCTTCTCTGCTTCAATTACGTTCGTCATTTTTTGAATTGCTTAATCTTTTGTGATTTAATGTTGTAGTGTAATCAATTGCTTCTCTCTGTTCCCCACGCAATTGAACGGGGTTCGATTCTTGGCGTTAGGCCGCAAGAAAGTTATTTCTTGTGAATACCCTAGTCCCGGCGTAGATGGCCTACGTTTGACCGGACTGGGAAGGGGATAATTTGGGGTGCGCATAAGCTGGCTCGGACACCTGACCGTCGAACCGAAAAGCAAATTTGCTTACTTTGTCGGGTTTCATGATTGTTTGTGGCTGGATTTTATGATTGGATTCTGCATTGCCATTTTCTTCATGCATCTGTTTTGGGAAATAATAAAAGGAGCAAGGTAGGATAGGCATTCCAAAAGAAATGGATCTTTTTGTGTAATGGTTATTGTTCCCATACAATTTGGGGAGTAGATAGAAGTTGGCAATGGAAGGAATTGAATTCAATGTTTGGGTATTTCAGAAATTAAGTTACATGTGCGCTAAAAGTTACTTACACTGTTCATCAATGCGTCATTATAGTATCGCTTGCATAAAGGTCGTAAAAGGAAAGAACCAAGAGAAATTTTTGGAGGGATCATGGGTTTCTTGGATTTGATTATTGTGAATGGCTATTGGCCTTTTGTTAGTCTATGTTATGAGTTTTTTGAGTTGTTAATCTGTGCGGCTGTTTTATGTTTTAGTGTAAAATTCTAGCCATGTATTTTGGTTTCCGTGTGCTTTGTGATTTGTGGAACCACCGGAGAATTATTGTGATTCTGTTTGTTGTCAGAGAGTTTAGACACCTCTTACAAATTCGATTTTTTCAATGGATGGGAACAGGATTACGTGCCGACTGTTTTCGACAATTTCAGTGCTAATGTCGTTGTCAACGGGGCTACTGTCAACCTCGGGTTGTGGGATACTGCTGGTATGTTTCCAATATCAGTAGCAGGTTTCTTTGGTTACACAGTTACACTTGTATCAACACACGGTAGTCTGATTGTAATTTGTAGCATGAAATACTGTATATATATTTTTTAATGCATGTGTGTGTATTTGTATTCTTATGGGTCTGACTTTGTTTTCTGGAACAGGACAGGAGGATTACAATAGATTAAGACCTTTGAGTTATCGTGGGGCAGATGTTTTCATCCTAGCATTCTCTCTCATTAGCAAGGCCAGCTATGAAAACGTTTCCAAAAAGGTGAGGAGTTGATGGTTTTGTTTGAGACAGCTCTCTCTCTCTCTCTGATTCTATCGATAAGAGACCCTGCAATTTATTTATTTATGATGAAATGCTTGTCCTTTTTTCCTCTTTTATCGCAGTGGATTCCTGAGTTGAAGCATTATGCCCCTGGTGTCCCTATAGTTCTTGTTGGCACAAAACTTGGTTAGTCTCCTCTTGATTCGTTATTGATCCTCATAACTTGCAACACCTTTAACCTTTGTTTCTTGTTTCTTTTTTCCCTCGAGTAAGTTAACACTTTTACTTAACATCGGATTTCCTGAAATTGAATTTGCTCCCATAAACGATCATGTGTAAAAAGTAAGTGCTGCATCATGCATGGTTTCATACTTTCATTTACTTTCCCCTTTTTGTGTGTGGAAGTTTTTGAAGATTGCGTAATAAGTTTCATGAGTTTTGGAGGTCATTATATTCCGAATTGGTTGAAGCGTTCCGGCCCCTTTGGCTTGTGTTTAGAAAGTTACCTGCCTCCCAAGTCCCAGCCACACGGCTAATAGGCTACCTGCCTTTTATGAAGAATGAGAAAGACAAAGAAAGAATAATCATTGATATTCCTGTGATGCATGGAAGTGTTCCAAGCAAGTGAGAGTTTGTTGATGCTACCAGAATTGAAGCAAATAATTACTCTCATTCTTTACTCAAATGAGGGGAAGGTTTTTTTGCAATCTATATTTGTCTTTTGAAAATTCGACTTACACCTTTGTGATATCCTTGATTTGAAGCTTGTAACTGTTTCTGCTGGCAAGCCTTCTTTCTTTCTGTAGCATGAGTGAACCATTTTACTCACTTTGGTTTGATGTCTTTATGAAAGCTTGGGAGTTGGGAGTATTAAACTACCTTGTCCGATACTTCTTACATTCTATTGTTTCGGAAGGAAATATAAAAAGTTATTCTACAGCTGTTTAATTATTCAAGATAGGAGTAACTTGGTAGTAGGTTGAGAGGGCATATTAGAGGACGAGAAGGGGGAAAAAAAGAAGAAGAAGAAGAAGAAAGCTCAACCAGGATGGTAAGTTGGTCACTGGTTGGATGTGATTCCATTTCATGGATACGATGCCAATGTTCAATAGACGATAAATGTATATTCTTCATTGTGTTTTTGGCTGTATGACATCCTAGAATATGTGAAGAGATCACATAAAAATTAACATTGCCTTGCGATCTAGGGGAAGCTTTGATCTAAAGCAAAGGTTGACCTCAGATTGAATTCAAATCAAGCCGGAACTTTTGCTTAATATCAGTCTAGCTCAGTCCCCATTGCGTTTTCATGCTCATTTGCATGCTGTCATTCTGTTTTAGTCAGTTTGTTTGAGTACATGATCATCATCAATGAATTCACACAATGAAGTGGTATTTCTCATACTTTGTCATCATAACCTCAGATCTTCGGGATGACAAGCAATTCTTCATAGACCATCCTGGCGCAGTGCCAATTTCAACTGCACAGGTAAACACTACAGACTACTGCTTCTCGTGTTCTTTTCAAGTTTGCATGGCATTTTCTTACCTCTGCTTTTCTGATATACTGTTTCTCAAACTCTTTTGTCTTCAAGGGCGAGGAGCTAAGGAAGCTGATAGGGGCACCTTCTTACATTGAGTGTAGTTCAAAAACACAGCTGGTATGCGTAACATACATCAACCTTCTCTCCCATTTCCGTCATTTTTTCTCCTCGCTGAAGTGTTTCTCGGAATGTGTCCTTTGTTGTGGCAGAATGTGAAGTCCGTTTTCGACGCTGCCATCAAAGTCGTGCTCCAGCCACCCAAGCAGAAGAAAAAGAAGAGTAAAGCACAAAAGGCCTGCTCCATATTGTGAACAATATAACAGGTCAGAAGAGATGATCACCCTCCCATCCATTCCATTTAATCCCCTTTGTATCCTCTTGTTGACCCCTTTTGTCCAATGCTATGGACCGGGGATCGATCTCCTTTAGCTGTGGGGGTGGAAGGTGTATTTTGTGCTATTGTGTTCTGTATTTCTAGAGCCACATTATGTTTGATTCACTTCATTTTTCTCCCCACCCGGTTTTGATTCGTTCTCTTTATTGGTAGTGAGGAAAATAGAAGTTGTGATAACGAGTTTGTCTATTTGTTGCACTTTACAGAGTCCCGCAATTTACTGTAAAAATGGAAACCGAAACTTTAACCAATGCACCGGATCCAGGATTTCAGATCTGTCCAGAACCGTTTGATGCTTGTAATGTCAGAAGGTCTCGAGAACCATTTGATAACTGTTTCTTTGTATTGACGTGAAATTAACAAAAAGACAATTTAAAAAAGGACTACAAAAACAAATGTATTAGGCCAAACACCTCTTAGCTGCACACATACCCAGCATTTTCCTGCATAATTCATTCGAGCATAAGAAGTTCCGAAACTATCTAGCCTGGTAAGTACAGTTACTTCGTTTTCAGAAATACAAGTGGGAACATTTGTATTTAAGATTGACATCCGCTTTTCACGATTAAAGGCGAAATAGAGGACGGGTTGGAGTTGCTCTTACAGGTACTTCGTTTTTAGAAATCCAAGTAGAAGTGCATAGATTTAGAACATCTGCAATTAAGATGGACATCTGCTTTGCACGATTAAGGTGAAACAGGAGATGGGTTGGAGTTGCTCTTACAAGTACTTCATTTTCAGAAATCCAAGTAGAACTGCATAGAGTTGGAACATCTACAATTAAGATTGACATCCTCCTTCCACGATTAAGGTGAAATAGAGGATGGGTTGGAGTTGCTCTTCCTCTATATTTGAAGAAATAGAAGGTGGGTTAGAGATGCCCCAAGGAAAAGTCTATTAACACAACACTTTGCACAACAATGTACATAACATGCTTATGTGACACTGTATCGTTCGGCACCGTATAATAGCATCTCGTCCCTTACTCAATGATACAGTGCCACCTAACTATGTTGTGCATGTTGTATCATACCTCATAAAATAAAGCATGTAGAATACCTTGAAATTAATCAATTTACTGTTAATCTGGTAAGATTATCAATCTTATAAGAGGTAATAATAACACTATCAAACAAAAAACTCTTTACAGGAACCCTGCTTACAAGACAATCTTCTGGCATATTTTACAAGCTACCATTCGGCCACCACAACACAAACCATGTCTGCTTATCGTATACACCTATTACACAGATACGTATAATCACATCACTGAGCAACCAGTTGGATTGTCATCACTGAACGCAGTAATATACTTCACTTCAGTAGAGCTAGCCCTTGCCAGGCGGGTGATCTGAGGATCCGGCACCAGCTCGACGTTCCTCACGTACCCCGGCGGCGCCTTCCTGTCGTAGACCCCCTGCACGTACGGGTGGTCCACCACGTCGTACGGCACGTACGGCCACATCTCGGCCTTCTTCCCCGTCCTGTGCCGCACCCTCCTCAACACCTTCTTCGGGTCGACGTAACCGATCACCGTGAGCTTGTGCTGCTTTGGGTCCACTTCTATCTTGGATGCTCCTTTCATGCCTTCCACTGATTTCCTCACCTTCTTCTCGCACCCATGGCAGTCCATTTTAATCCTTATTTCCACTGTCTGATACCATCACAAATCAAATATACAATTGCTATTACAAACTTTGAGTTACATATATTTTGTGAGCAAAAATACTACTATCAATTGATGAATTCTCACAGAATCAAAAAAATTTTTTTTACTGTATTTACACATCCATTCTTCTGAAGAAAATTACGGTAGATTCATTATAATTATTCCGGTAATTTTTGTCCGTTCATATGCCTTGTTCGATGCGAATTGTGAGGCATGACTTGAATTGTTATGGTTGTATAGGCCTGTTTAACAATCCAACCTACAATTCGGTGCAAATCGAACACACCTGAGTGGACTTACGACTTTACTACTAATTCTTACTCTCTACCAGTTTCAATCTAAATCCCGATTCGAGTTCCTTCTTCGCTATCAATCTCTTTCAACCTCTACCACACACCAAACGAGGCCGTATAATACACAAGCCTAAGTGGTTTTCCTGGTAACAAACCAACTACTCCCTCCGTCATTTTTTAAATGTCCCGTTTTGTAACTCCAATTTATTTAAAAAATATTATCATTACACCTTTCAAATCAACTTTTACCTTCACTTTCTCTATTAAACCTCTATGGAAATATCATCATTATATTTTTATTAACTTTTCAAAATGAAATCTACTTTTAGAGGCAAAATAGGCAAAATAGAAAATGTATCAACTTTTACCCACTATCTTTACAAAATAAACATTTATTAAGACAACCCAAATAAAATACTGAATTTTAAAAAAGAGACGAAGAGAGTACAAAGCACAAGAGCTAGCTAGGATCTAATACCATACTCCATTTTCCCCATTTGTTGGTTCCTTTTGGAGATTCCAATATAATAAGGGAAGATTCCAATATAATAAGGGAACACAAGCTTTCCTTTTTAATCACTGGATTTTCCATTTTACCCATCAATGAATGGAAGGGAAAAAGTGGAAACTCAATAACTATTGCCCATTTAATTTTGGAGCGAAATAATCTTTTGGAGACAACAAAAAGTATTAACTGGGATCAACAAATAGGAGCACAAGGAGTATATATATGTGTACGTAGTAGTACCTACCTGCAGTTGCCTGTGTCTCTTGAGCTTTTTCCTTCCATAATAACTAGGAGGGCAGTGTTTTAGAATATCGTCAAGAATACCCATCTCCACCACCCCTTGAATATTGCAAAATATTGAATGTCCCAAACGGTCTTTTGGTACAAATGAAATGAATTGGGATTTAGGTACACATGCTTCAAGAGTTCATGTGTATATATAGTGATGGAAATCGGCAGGCTAGCGGACTATTAGCTAAGCTGTTGTGTCAAAAGGCTTCCGAATCCGGTTTGTACGTGTGGCAAGCAAGGGGTACCGAAGTCAATGAAGTCATAATGATCATCCAGCACTTACTGGAAGTCCGAGCCTTATCTATTATCCATTCTTTGGGGTTTCAGGACAAGTGTGGGTCAAACACTAACAACTCAATTATTTACGAGTACTGCTATTGGTACAGATTGTATCGTAAAGAAAATGCATCGACGACCATTGGACGGCCGTTTTCGGCCACCAGACGGCCGATCCGAGCCATCCAAAAATTTTAAAAAACAAAACTGAGTGGGCCTGCATGAGAATCAATGGCATCCGAGGTGTGTAGGATACTTGATCCGAGCACCCCTTTTTCGTCTATATATGTATATACGTGTATATACACGAAAAATGGGTGCTCGGATCAAGTATCCTACATACCTCGGATGCCATTGATTCTCGCATGAGCTCACTCGGTTTTGTTTTTTAAATTTTTTGCACGGCTCGGATCGGCCGTCTGGTGGCCGGAGACGCTGTCCAGTGGCCGTCGGTGCATTTTCCCTACGGTACCATCGGTACCAATAGGATTTTCGACTATTTACTCGTGTGTTAATGTCTTTGGGGCTCCTATAGGAATACGGCCACCGCCCCGAGAGATTGATTATCTAGTGTTATACATTTACTTGCGATCGAGTCATATAATTGTGTGTGTAAAAGTGGATCAGAACGTCGCATGACAGTGTTGTAAAACCTACGCCGCGCGCCACGTAATTCTTCATAGATGAATCATTCGCTTTCGTTAACCCTGCACTTTCCCTCTCAATCAGTTCTCGCTCTCTTAAATTTTGTATCTTGGAATAATTTGAAAAAAATGTGCTTTCACGCTCGGACCCCAGCTCGTGCGTGCATGCGACCTACCCTACCATAGAACCATCCAATTAAATTTCTCCAACTCTACTAAGCTTTTTTGTAACTTAATTTTAAACCTCAAAAGTTCTAAACTTTAATTATTTATTCATTTGATTACGTATGTTCGTTTTTAATTATTCATTTAGAATAACTTAAGATAGTGGGTGATATGGCCGATGATGTGACGTATATTCCAAATCGACTAATTGTTAGCCATAGAGGTAAATATGTAATAATGATACCTGCAGTTGCTTGTTTATCTTGAACTTATTATTGCTTTCATAACTTGAACGACAGTGTATGATATCGGAGAGTGCACCCATCTCCGCCACCGGTCCACCACCACTTGAATATTGCAATGTTTTGAATATTGTTCCAAAGGGGTAATTCTTTTCCGAAATGAAAATGAAGGGGATTGACTGATTATATATGCATTATATACTTTATACAGTATATAGATCGAGTTCATGTGCGTATTTTGTACGGAAGTGGTATAAAGGCTACCTAAGCTATTCAGCAAGTTATACGTGTCACCGTCTGGAAAGCTGGTTTGTACACGTGCCAAGTAAGGGTACCCACGTCATCATTAATTCTCCAGCACCTACTGGAAAGTCCCAAGCCTTTTTCTCTCTCCATTCCTTTCTGGAAGGGCAATAGTAACACTGTGTTTGGTTCACAGTTTTAGAATGAAAATTTTAAATTAAAATGTAAATATATGTGATTGAATGTGAAATCTCAAAAATAGGTGGGAGACGAATAAAAGGAAAAAAAAGTCTGTTCAGATTTGATTTTGAGCGGAAATAATCTAGTGATGGGTCCCTTGAAAAGCAAGGCGACCGTCTCTCTCTCCAACCGTGGAATTTAGAGATGTCTATTGACTCGATTCTGAACCGACCTTTTTTTTGTCCTTTTGAGAGATGTCTGTTCTACCTACTTTTTGGTCTCACAACTTTTCAAATAGTTTGCATTCACAAATAACTTTATGAAAAAAAATTTGAAAAAGAGGAACCGAACACAGTCTTGCAAAGAATAGTCAACTTGAAGGGGCAAGGGCGGAGCCACCATAGGTCTGCCGGGGCACGGGCTGCCACTGCATTTTATTCTTTCCGTTTTAGTTTTTTTTATTGGTAGTTTAAGTTTTACTTTAATCAAATATATTGATTTTATACAGTTGAGCCAACTAACTAACACAATTAACAATAATACGTGGATATATCAAGAAATTTTGTCAATAAATGAAAATATGGTGAAAATTATTTATTTTATTTAGAATTCATACTTAGATCCTCCTTCAATAGTCAAAGTCATTTTTTAACATTTTAATCGTTTATTAGAAATTCCGAATTAAGTACTTAATCAAACTATCTAACTTTTTTTTGCAAGACCATGTTATTCAATAAAATACTTATAGAAAATAAGAATGCACTACTCTACATTTTTCTTTTGACGATTGTAAAATCTCTATTATATGTTAGACTTGCGTGGAGAGTTCTGAAATATTCTAGAGCTGTAAAGAAGAAAATATATTTTTAATGAGAATTCTAAAAGGAGAATGTGGGCTATTAGATTAAAATAATCCTAGCCATTTATTGAGGAGGTGGACGACTATAAAAAGAAAGTGTGTACATGTGTATAAACTATTGTAGAAGTATTCGTCCACCTAATATTAATTGGAAAAATTTGCACCTACTTTGAATTTTCAAAAACATACGAAAGTATGAAGTTTGTTTATATGAATTTGCACCTACTTCATGAGGTGGTGGCCTTATTAGGTGAAAATTTTGATTCGATGTAGCAGTCGTATGGTTTTGGTACATTTGTTTTGAAGTTTATTCTCAAAATTACAATAGGCGTTTTGAATTTTTTCAAGACAAATGTATTTTCTTCGTGTTGATACGATTTCATATCAATGCACGTAATTTTTGACATAGACAACAAACACTAGCTTTACACTCGTAAGAATTCTTGTACTTGAAAGTAATCGAAGCTTCTTTTTTTTCATAGATATGGAGAATTCTGAGTTTGATTGGACAGACCCAACTTCTATTGTGGATTTTATGGGTAAGTTTTCTCTGCCTATGTTTAGTAATGTTGGTCTTTTTTCAAGATCCTAAGTATATGTCTGTGGACACATGCACGTCTTTTGGATATCTTTTAACCACTTTTGTCAATGGTATCAAGTGATACAAGGATGGATGGTTCTGTCAATGATGAAAAGGAAGTGGATGAGATGATGCAGGATGGTGTAGATGAAGTGGATGCGACGAGGCAGGATGGCAGTGAAAAAGAAGTGGACAATGCGAGGCTCAATGTAGGTGTGACGGGGCTGGATGATGAAGTGGATGCGACGAGGCTGGAAGAGCATGGTAATGTCCCTAAAATCCCTCTAGCTGCTTCGTTTTTTAGTATGGCAATTTTACCAAACTAACCTTAAAAATCAAAAGAATTTAGAGAACTTACCAATTTAAAATTGCCCACCTGTTGTTAGTTTTAATTATACACGTGTACCAAAGGAACCTCCACAAAACCGGTTTGGGGTATTGCCCACCTCTTGTTAGGTTTCACATGCACATGTTTTCTCCTCAATTGATTCTAGGGTCTCTGGGAATTGGTAATGGAAAATATGTGATCTTTCAAAGGGATAAAGAAATTCGTTTTGGCTCCTGGTACAGAGAACATGGTTCTCTTTGGCTTGCTAAGTGAGAATTTTATCATGTATGGTCAGGCTACGAAAGCATGTTACATCCAAGTAACATGTTAAACAAGTTATCCAAACAAGTATTCAAGCATATAAGTACATGTCTGTGGACACATGCACATCTTTTGGATATCTTTTAACCACTTTTGTCAATGGTATCAAGTAATACAAGGATGGATGGTTGTGTGAATGATGAAGAGGAAGTGGATGCAATGTTGCATGAAGGTGAAGATGAAATGGATGCGACAAGGCAAGATGGCAACAAAACGGAAGTGGATAATGTGAGGCTCGGTGTGGGTGTGATAAGGCTGGATGGTAGTGAAACAGAAGTGGATAATGCGAGGCTCGATAGTGGTGGTGGTGATCCATCAAGGCTGGTGGTGGATAATGCGAGGCTCGATGTGGATGAGACAAGGCTAGATGTTGAAGTGGATGCGATGAGCGGCGAAACGGAAGTGTATAATACGAGGCGCGATGGTGGTGGTGATGATCCATAGGGATGGCAATGGGGAGGGTCGGGGGTGGATACCACTATCCCCGTCCCCGATCTCCGAACTCAAATCCCTCCCCATCCCCGCCCTAATCCCTACCGGGGATTTATTTTTACCTTCCATCCCCGCCCCAAACGGAGAACGGGGATCCCTGTGGGGAATCGGGGATCCAAATATCCCAAAACTTTTTTTAAAAAAAGTCACCTGCCATAAAATACGAACTAAGAAACTAAATTCAAAAAAAAAAAAACAATCTACGCTGCCATTACAAACCAAATGCCAAGGAAAATAGCCACAGTTGCTGTCATAGTGTCATTACAAACCAAATCAAAATGAAAACAGTCACATCTGCTGCCGTAGTGCCATTATAAACCAAATTTAAATTAAATCAATCACATAGTTGTTGCCATAGTGCATTACAAACCAAATTGAAATAAAAACAGTTTCAAACAAACAAGATGAGCAGGCTAGTGGGGCTGGGGATTGGAGACGTAAGTATCTAGAATGGCGACTGGGAAATGGGAAACCCTAACTTTTCTATATATATAGTAGGCTAATGGGGCTGGGGCGGGGATCAGGAACCCGAAGTCCCTAACTTATGTATTATATATAGTAGGCTAGTGGGACGGGGATCGGGCGGGTACTACCTCATATCTACCCCCTACCCGTTCCCCATTTTTTTAAAAAAATTATCCCCATACCCTACCCGATCCCCAAATAATCCCCGAATCCCCTACCCATTTGGGGTGGGGAACGGGACGGGTTGGGTCGAGGCCGCCGGAATTGCCATCCCTAGTGATCCATTAAGGTTGGATGGTGGTTATGGTCCATCTACAGTCGGTCGGGTTTGGAGAGGAACCATTGTATACCGGAGGTTTCGGAAGCGACCCCGTCGAAATCCAGAAGAACAAATAGCCCTGCCAGAACATAACAAGCAAAATTCAGTAAATCAGGATGGTCCATCTACAGTCGGTAGGGTTTGGAGAGGAACCAATGTGTACCGGAGGCTTCAGAAGCGACCCCGTCGAAATCCAGAAGAACAAATAGCCCTGCCAAAACATACCGAGCAAAATTCAATAAATCAAGAAGAACATCCAAAAGAACAAATAGCCCCAGAACATAACAAGCAAAATTCCGAAGGTGTAAAGCAAAATTCAGCACAAAGTGAGGTGGCCTGCTCGGTATAGTTTTCGTTCAAATATTAAGGCCCCTAAAGGCCTTTACTCTAGGGATCCTCCATATTTAAGAATGCATAAAATGAGGCGAGAGAGGGTATTACTGGCACGAGAACGACAGTTCAAAGCTTCCCAGAAGACTGTCGGTTTATTTCCTGATTGAGGAGTTTAAAATTGTTAACAGCATATACTTTCATTCTGCCCCTTTTGTATTAGGGACATGCATTTAGATTTTTGAATTAAGTAAAACTGGCAATCTCAATTCATATTTTAGAACCCGCCCAGAGACAGTGATAAAGAAATTTTCGAACCACTTATAAACAAATTTGAAAAATAATTTTCTTTGTATATTCATTTGATAAACGAATTATTGAGAAAGTTTAAAAAAAGGTAACACTAATTTTCAATTTGGTTTTGGTCTAAATTTTTTTTGAAGGTATTGCCTGTGAATGTGATAGCAAATGCTGCTGATGATGTGGGTCCATAGGGGTGTAGCAATTAGTATTTTTAAAGCATTTTATTACTCTAACTGATTTTAATTTTCTATTAATTACTTTTCTGTTTTCTATTTACAAGGGTACAGTTGTCGAGATCTGAAGTCCTCGAGGCACTCGAAGGATATGGCCAGAATTAGAAGTGGGATTGATTTGTATTAGGATTGAGTATTAGGGTTTGGTAATCAGGGGATTTGTAATAAATTTGGATTTTGAACCACTTATAAACGAATTTGGAAAACAATTTTCCTTTCTGTATTCATTTGATAAACGAATTTGTGAGAAAGTTAAAAAAAGGTAACACTAGTTTATTGTGTGGTAAACTTGTGAGAAAAAAGTTTATTGTTAAATTTTACTTGTTTTTGGGGACAAATTTTGAAGAATAACTAATTCTGATAGGATAGTTGAAGACTCGATTTCTACAACTTTTTTTGTTAATTGAACGGTCTAACATCAGGAGGAGATATCCACCTGGAGGGTTCCGGACATAGGCAAATTCAAAGCCAATTGCGACGAGGCTTTTCCAATGCCTGGAATAAAGGGTAAAGCTATCGCAGTTCTTCGAAACTGGATGGGAAAGGTGATGGAAGGCGTAGCTATGTCAGTTCATACTACATCTAGTCTAGAGGGTGAGCTTTTTGCCATTAGAGCGGCGTGTGAAATGCTTCACAGCTTGGGCTTGAAAGAGGTAGAAGTCGAGTCTGATAACAAGCAAGCAATTACCCTTAGCGTTTCTGAGTTGGTTCCCCCGTGGTCTGTGGATATTCGTGATTATGCAAAGGAGGGTGCTCTCTTTCTCAAATGGGTGAAGAGATCGGCGAACAAGGTGGCCCATGAAGTTGCATCTTTAGCTTTAAGAAAATCTCTACCTTGTAATTGGGTTTTTAATCCCCCTACTTCTCTTGTAACAGTTTTGGAAAAGGATATTAGGGGGTGTTCCAACTCTAAAAAAAGAAGGTTTTGGAAAAAGGAAGGTAATTTCAAGCTCAAAAATCATATGTATATACAAATAATTTTCCTACCAATATGGATCTTGTTTGATAGATTTCATTGAGATCTTTTATACGATGCGAGAAAAATCAAAAAATTATTTTTTAGTTTTATTATATTTGAGTTTGAAAATTCAAGAAAAAGAACTTTTTAAAAAAGAAGGTAAGTTGGAACACCCCCTTAATGAAAGCCTCCAAGGCTTTTTTTTCTGATTAAAAAAAAAAAAAAGGGTCTAACATGTGATAATTAAAAACATATAAGAATTAAGCCTGTATGATTTGGATTTTGAGAGAGGTTTTGGGGTAATAAATGAAGAGAAGAGAGAAAAAATGATAATAATAATTAAAAAGAAAACGTATTGAGAACCGAGCACAGAAAAATGGGTTGTTTAGACTCAAAGCGAACAAGTTCGTTTCTTGTAACTATTTTTTTTTCTCCTTTCTAACAACTGAAATGGGCCTTATTAAGACGAAAATTTAGTTAAGATCCGGACCCAAGTATTCCAAATCCGAACCGTCGACGGACTTTGGCGGGCATATGTTGACGCCAACCAGACCTCTTCTCTCTCTCTCTCTCTTCATTTCCCACCCTGCAGCTTGTCCATCACCTTCCTCCACCGATTCAATCTCCACCATCTCTCTCTCTCTCTCTCTCTCTCTCTCTCTCTCTAAATTTCCTCCTCTCACATCCTCAAATCCCCCAATCACCACAACCCAACAACCGATCCCCTAAGAGAATCCCAATATGCAGCAAAGCGATACACCCTCTTCCTATTACCAATACTACCAATCCCACCTCCAAAACCCTAACCCTAACCTCATCGATCCTTCCTTGGCTTCTGCCCCTCCGGTTTCCTCCACTTACTCTCCCTCCGATTACTCCCCTTATTCTAATCCTTCCACTTACCCTCCATATCCTCAATACACCGATCATGCCCCCAATTACCCATCAAATCCTAATCCTCAACCCTATGATTTCCCTCACCTCAATCCCCAGACGACGCCGTATTACCCGCATGATCAGAATCAAGCCGCTGTGAATTACGATAGACCGGCTCTGAATTACGATCAACCCGCGCCGAGTTACGATTATACAAACGCTAGCTACAATGATTCCAATCAAAATTCGTCATTTTCGTCGAATTTGTATTCATCGGTCCCGGATTACAGTAACTTGTACGGGAGTAGTTCAAATAATGGTATTCGTTGTGCTTGACTTCGACCTTTCGTGTAGTTTATATAGTTCTACCCTCCATCCAGGGATAGAACTTTTTTTTTTTAAATGTCCTTTCTTGTTTTCATTTCTTAATGATTTATTTCTCATTTATCAGATTTCATAAATCTGGAACGAACAAATACAGGTTATGGAGATGAGGGTAAGCAGAGGGCGGAGATTGGATCAGGGTATGATTATGGAATGGATGGTGTGTATGCATATAAGGGGGGAAAGGTTGCACCTTATGGTGCTGGAGGAAGCGGGTCTGGTTCGGGTCCAGGTTTGAATTCTTCTGGTGTGATTTTTGATGATTATGGGAGGCCAATTGGTTTGGCAAATGGGAAAGAGAAAAATGGGTCTGGAATTTCGGGTAAGGTTGAGAAGGCGATCCCGAAGAGTGTGGCACCGGAGGATGTATATAGTGGTGTGCAAAAGTTTCGCGTCAAGTTATTGTCGGAAGGGGTGGGTCAGAGTGATGTTGATGTTCTTTGCCAGGTTTGTGAGTTTAAGGATTCCATGTATTTTGATGTCATGATTCTTGGAATTATGGTTTCTAGTGTTTTGTCTGCGGCCATAAGTGGTTTTGCATTTCGTTTTTGGTGAATCTGTTATGAGGGTTTTGTTTTCTGAGTTGATTCCAGATTGGATTGGATGGGATCAGAATACTTGATTTAGCAACTAGTCGAACACTACGAATATATCCACTAGAGACAGTGACAAGATGTGAAGTAAGCTCCCTTATTTGTCTTTTGGTGTTCATGATTTGAACTGCAACCAACTTGTAGAAATGATGATTGAGGAATTTCCCCAACTCTCTTTCAGGTGCTAGATTCGTATATATTTGCCTTTTGGGCCAAAACCTCCATTGACGTTGAACCGAGGCGTATCAGGCTTAAATCTAACAGTTATACCACAAACAACATTCTAGACACGGTGACAGCAGCAACTTTTCAGGTAGGGGATGTTGTATTATTGTTTGCAGGTTCAGGGTTTTCAATTTTGTTGGACTTTTGGGTATTGGAACATACTGGGTATTGGAAGGGTGCAGCTACTAAATGTGCTAAAATGCAAATGCTGTAGTTCCCTCCTTGAAAGCTAATTTCCAATCTTGGAAAGCCGTGTTGTACTGCTTCCAATCTTGGAAGCCGTTTTGTACTGCTTTGAATTGTTTTATGCGATGCTGGGATTGTTTTTGGTGTCTCACAGAAACAATTAGGCTTTTTTGAGTTTGGCACAGTTTCTAGTTCTGAGGCATGGTAATCTGCAAAAACCAAGCAGATTATGTATAGGATACACAATGCATCTCATTGATAGATGCATGTTGATTTAAGAACAAGTGAGTAGGACGAGCTTTATAGATTTAAATCATAGTGGACAGCATAATAACTATCCTCGAGAGCTCCCATCTTAAGGAGGTGGCTAACCAACTGTTATACACAGTTCTGTTAACAGGATGTTTAATCATTCACAGGTCATATCATTCACATGTCGTAACATATTCTACCAATCACAATCAATCATACAAAATGAAAATTTTGAAAGAAATGGGACATTTCTGATGTGGGTGTTGGACACGTTGGAAGATTGTCTGACACTGGTTCTTAACCTCTGCCGAGGTGTCCATGCTTTATACGTATGCACCACTGGGACAAGAAGGAGGGATGATTATACATGGCTTGTTGCATGGATCTTTCTTGTGGCACATTATGACATGTTTTTTTCCATCTGCTGATGTTTTAAACAACTCCTTGTTCTTTCATTGGTAAACAGATCAAAGAGATGGGTGGAAGAAATAAACCCTCGGATATTTCCAAGGTCTCTGAGCAACCATCTGAGAAGAAGAAAGGCTTTGTTGATTGGGTGAACTTGATGAAGCCAAGCACTGAGGAGAAAGATCACTGGGTGAGATTTCTAATGCCATTGTGTTGATTTAGTAAAGGTTTTCTTGTGTTGTTTGCATTTTACAAATAATCAATTGTCTCTCATGAATTCCAAATTTTTATTAATGTTTTCCTTGTGTAGATTCCTGATGAAGCAGTTGCCAAGTGCAAGTCTTGTGGGACAGATTTCGGAGCTTTTGTGCGAAGGGTAAGAAGTGATATTATAATTTTATTTTCGTAAGTGGCACAGCTTGATTGGGGCGTGATTCATGTCTCCTTTGATTTGATTGTCATTCTGTTTGCTTTTTTTGATGTTGTTGTCTCCATTTTCAGCATCACTGCAGAAATTGTGGGGATATTTTCTGTGACAAATGCACCCAAGGTAGAATCGCCCTCACAGCTGATGAGGCTGCAACGGTTAGAGTCTGCGACCAGTGCATGGTATGTAATGATGTTGTTTTGAAGTGCTTTTATTTCACATTACCAACACGGGGAAAGTTCCCTCTCTCTCTGAACTTATTGGGTGTAACTCGAAGGTCGTGAATTCCTGAGGAGCGTAGAAAAGATTTTTTGTCAAGGTTGGTCGAGACTTTTGGAGGCAGGATAAATTATCTGCATTGAAGACAGGACCTTAGAGAGAGGTGGAGGAACAAGAATACAGGGCTTTATTATCCCAGCTGGTCGATGAGGCTTTGAATTGAGTCCTTTGGTAACACATGTGTGGAGTTTGAAGGCTGTCACAAGGATTTTAGTACACAACCAACAAAAGAACTCACCCAGATTTAAAGCATATATTTTTTACCATGTTTGGTCTGTACTTACCATGGCCCGGGCTGGCTTTATGGGAGCAAAGCGTCAATGGCACGCGGAGCACATGCTGGATGGGCAACCATTTATGTGCGGGCTTTTCCATTACACAAGATAAAACCAACTCAACTGTGTTTCATCTCGGTCGGGGGTCATTGGGGTTTTGATGCTCCAAATAATGATTATGAAGTTCTGTTTGTTGGGTAAAACACGGAAAGAATAAAGGAAAGAAAGAGGAGGTAATGAGGATTGTAGGACCTTAGGATGTTATCCTTTCAGAATGTAGGTACAACTATTATGCGCATGGAAGGTGCCTCTGCACGTAAGAATAACTGTGATTAATTTTTTTCAGAAATATCAGTACCTTTAATATGACAATGCGAGTCCCTTTATTTCAGATACGATTTTCTGCTGGGTAGATGATTCCTTCATTTGTGGCTGTACGCTGCAGCTGTTTTCTTCTTTTCGGGAATTTAGTTTCAGTATTCTGAATTGATACTTTTTTTTTTTGAACTGCGAATTTTTTTTATTTATTAATCTCTAATAAAAAGATTTCAGAGATTAAATGGGCCCAAGGCAAGATGCATCACAATGCTGGCCAGAACTGGAAAAAAAAAAAAAAAAAAAGAGGATGGCAAGAGGCCAACCAAGAAACAAAGAGAAAAACGCCTTTATCCCAAAAGAAACCACACCTAGAATCCACAAAAAAATGCAAAAAATCTAACTCCTGCACCTCTACATAGATCCCCAAAACAAGAAGCCTCTTCACCAATAGAACACAATCACTCAAATGAAGATGCAACAAAGGACCCAAACTAGGACACCACGCTATTGATTAGAGCACCTCTAGAACACCAGCAAAAGCCAGGGAGGTTTCTCTTTTGACTCAGGAAGTTTGCCTCTTTTTGCTTCTGTCTCATGATTAGCATGGTATTGATACCGAAATACCTTTTCCCGTGCCTGTGTGTTCTTGCAGGCAGAAGTTACCCAAAGGCTGACCAATGCAAAGGAAACAGCTGGAAAAGTCGCTGCATTTCAGAGTCACGAGGATCTTGCAAAAACACTTAAGGTGAATGCAGTTTTTTGTCCTGAATATTACGTTTGAATATGCATTCCAGTTTTCATTCTACACATCACATTTGCATTCCTAGTGACGCCTAACAAAGAGCTTTGCTTCTTATTCTTTTTTAATATATGCTTACTTCACATTCCTAATTATTGAGAACAGATTTAGTTATCGCAGAAGTTATTCAAAGCTAAATACATGTATCTACAACCAAAGGCTTGTCTTGTTGTTCTCAATGGTATGAACGTTAAATATGTAATGACTTACACGGTGTTTAGATATTCTTAAGTTTTCTAGAATTTATGAACAGATTTAGTTATCGCAGAATTTATTTCAAATCTAAATATGTGTACCTATAACCAAGGGCTTGTCTTGTTGTTCTCAATGGTATGAACATTCAATATGTAATGACTTACACGGTGTTTAGATATTCGTAAGTTTTTTAAAATTTATGGGCATATTTATGTCTAATAACAGAGAGTTTGAAGTATGTAGTATGCTACATAATTGGCAGGCAGGCAATTTGGGATGTCACAGTTTGAAGCTATTTCTTGTATATTGATACTCTTGTTTATTTGTGTTCCTTGAGAACTTGGCACATCATGAAAGAAGGTGCCAAATGGTGTTGTTTCAGAGGAATATTTCCAGAAAGGTCACGGTTTAGGAATTGACCCCTTTCTTGTACCGAGCTCATTGTGGTACTCCTGATATAAGTTAAACTTCTTTATGAAGCCAACCCTATCAACTTTATGGATAGAAACGAGGATCGAACATTTAAGCTTATGCTTAGTGTTGTTTGGAAATAAGTGATTGTTATATAGAACACTCTCCCTCGCCCCGTCGCCTGAATATGCGGGCTTCAGATTTGCTTTATTAAGTTGAATACAACAATTGTACTACCTGTATTCAGGCTTCAGATTTGCTTTATTAATTTGAATACAACCATTGTACTACCTCTTTCTGATTTGCTTCAGTATCATTGTTGTTATTATTTCCTCCTTATGAAGTATGTGAGGTAGTTAATGCACTGCTGACATGCTTGATTATTTCTAACAGGAGGAGATGGAAAAGAATCGCAAGACTTCCACAGGTAGTCATCAGTTCTGAAAGAGTTGTCTTCCCAATTTTAGAGGCATTACAATCACATTTTCATGTTACTTAACCAAATAAAAAACGAGCTTCAGTCCCAATCATATGGGTCGTTTTCTCTAAATGCATGTGATCCAGCTCCCCTAACCTTGCCACTTCTGATTGCGATTCTGCTTAATTGGATAGTTTTCTCTGTTCTATTGCTGACACCGAACGACTGTTAACAGGTTTGACATTCAATGGATCTGGAATGCGGATGAAGGAAGTTGCCTGTCCCACTTGCACAGTTCACTTACAGGTTTGCATCCACTGCCCCTCAACAATTCCATGAAGATTTATTTTTCCAATTTTACACCTTCCTGCTGGCTATAGGGTATATGGATTTTGTATTTGTGGGCTAGATTACCAAGAGAGTGGAAAATAAAATGGGAACCAAACAAATAAAAGTTACTTTCCATCACGTTCGTTGTCTTCTTTTATCTATTTGTTTTTCACATTTTTCTCTCCCTTAATAAATCCACAAACCCATCATCCAAAGTTCCAAACACAACCGTTTCGTTTCTGGAGTACAAATGGAAATGAAACAGAAACCAAAGAACTTTCTTCGGCTTTTTGGTTGATTATTTGCTTGTTGCTCAATTTAATAAGCTAGTCTGGCTGGGGCGGATGGCTTTTTTTTTTTTTGATTAAAATCTCCACTCTCTGTCCAAATAAGCAAGGTGAATGCCAAACTGTTTTGCCTATTTTTTTAATGTGAACCAAACAGGGTCACTCATTTTCTGTCTTTTCCTTTACGCTTCCTTCTCCCATCGCATGTACCCATGATCCAGACAAGGCTGTAATATTTCTGGAAAATGGGGATCAATGATAATAAGCAATCCATAGCCAACTCCTGCTCTAGCCTGGACAATCAGACATCCAACCCATAGTTGCATTCAGCTTGACAATATCTTAAACAGCACACATCAATGGGTTTTTTCTGCAGGTCCAGGTTCCTGCCTCTGGTTCTGAAACAATAGAGTGCAGTGTTTGTCAGCATCCATTCCTTGTAAATGCTCATTGATCTACAATATCTTGTGTTCCTGAACGGGACCTTATGATACTGCCACGAACAGTTTATGGGTTCTTATTGGAGTTTCTCTAATTAAGAAGAATGTGCAACTGGGGTTTTCTATCAATGTATATCCAATAATGTGTTACTATTATTACACATGAATCTCAGTTGCGTGTGTGTGGGCTTGTGCATTCTTTATTTCCATTGAATATTTCTTGTTGGCAGGTTAGATGACCTCGTGTAATTATTAGTCCACGTGAATCTCGGTTGTGCGGGCGTGGCCTTGTGCTTTCTTATTTCCATTGAATATATCTAGTTGGCAGGTTATATGAATTCAGACCAGTCCACATGTTGTCTATGAAGATTTGTTCAAATATCTCTTTGCCCGTCAATTTTGCCCCGTGATACTATGAAGGGGGTCATGAAATTTCCTCATCTTTTGTTTAGTCCATGTTTGATTGGCCAGACTAATAGTGTGAAGATACATAATCTCATGACAAGTTATCGACTAATAATCGAGGATCAATACCTCCTCCTCCGAGATACTGGATATTTCATGCTTCATAGATTTGTTTGTGAAACATGCATGTTCTCTCTACGAATCACTGTATTGCACTGCCAGAAACGCCTCTCATGGTATTTGTGGTCCTATGAAGAAGTAAACAGGAATTGAAAATTTGAAAGTAATGACTCCATAACTACAAGCTGTTTGAGGCGCCTACTATTTGAGCAATTGGCATATTAATGCAAGGGTATTACTTCGTCTGAAAATAACATTCAGAAGCAATATTCTAAACGCCAACTAGTCGGCTCCCGAATCTGGGCGTTAGACCACCACTCAGATAGCGAGCACTAGTTGGCCTAGGCAGACGACTTCTAGAACAATCTTCAAAAGGCAAAAAATATTACTTTTTGCCAGCAAACCTAGCGAATGAACTCCTTCGGGTGGAAAAATTATCCCCTTCAAATGATATTTTACACTGAAAAATAGCAATCGGAATCAATAAAACATAGAACAGGATTACAAATTCTGCCTGAAGGCTGAAAGTAAACCATAAGCAGCAGTAACAGACGCAGCACACAAGAAAATATTCCCTTGTGCACCTGAAATACTTGCACAATAATAACATAAATTAATACCAACTCTGTTACTAATACTGAGTTCCATGAACAACTACCATTTCCTAAAACCAAATATACTAACTATACACGAAACCAGTTTGAATGCATTATTTGCATAACAAGCACCCAATCCTTCAAATTTCTACCGCAAGCCCGAAATCCCAATATAGCCTAGGACTGCTCCACCAAAACTGCAAAATTGCAACCATAGTCTACTCCAACTAGTACTAGAAGATATAGAAAGCAGAATATACACATCGGAATAGAGATCCATAAGAAATAAAACTACCCCGAAAACCAGAGATCGATACGAAATCAGACTGCTCCATGAAGAAATCAACGAAGTTTATTCTGAGCAACAGCCTGACATAACTCATCCTCGTAGAATAGAACTCGATTCCGATTGGAAACCAAGGATTTGCATAGGGGCTTTGCTAAAACAGAAGGCACCATGTATCTTGAAGGGAATGTGGATTCCTGGAAAAGAACAGCAGCTATCTGGCGCATCTCGGTGCACTTGACACGGGTAGGCGGGCGGGGTCCATGCTTTGGTGCTTTAGGGGTGTGTGGGCTAGGAATCCAGATACCCTTTCCATCTCTCTTGCTACAAGAAAGAGTATAAGACAGTCAAACAAAGTTAAGGCTGTCTTTGAAACAAGGATTTGGGTGAGCAAATGAAAAAAGGTATTCTGATAAAGTATCTAAACTGTCTAACTCTTCGGGATTCCATTTCTCCATACCATTCTCCTTACATGGATACCGTGATCCAAATACAGCCTAGTAGAGTCATACTAGTAATTTCGAGGTAGACAAGTGTGATATTGAATATTACCCTAGAAAAGGCCAGTGTTCTGTGGGGAGTGGAGTCATTGCCCTTAACATCTCTTGGCGAGACCGATCTGGAGTAGTGTAGTTGAAGTGGAACTGCCTAGCTATCACAACCTGATCCAACAGCATGAACGAAAACATCCTTCTTAGCCATCAGCACATAGATAACAAAATGAATACCTTAGCCACAAGGATAGAGATACTAACAGCCTTTCTGACTCTCTTGGAGACATGGAAAACTGCTCGGAGTTGGTCATGGTGCAGGTGGCAGAGTATTTTGACCTCAAATCATGAAATGATTAATAATTAGTTTCCTCCAAGACTGTTTAATGCGCAGCATAACAGATAAATGCATGTGTCACTAATCCAGATTCAGTTTTGCAGAAAAATGAACACGAACAGTTGCATAAAACACTGAATACCATGTTGAGATGTCTTCTATAACTATTTTTTCTGTTGGTGGTCATCTGCGGTTAATAGGCAAGTGGCAAATATCTTCAGAATTGATCATTAAGTGGCTAAGCTTCATTTGAGCACAATTCAGAAGCATCTCTTGCGCTAAGCAAATATAATGCAGGCAACTTTTAACTAAGAATGAAAAATGAATAGCACAAACAATAGCAAATCTCATCAATGGAAAATCCAATTTCCAAAGGACCAAAGTCTGTCAACTTAGCAAGAAGTGTCTTCAAAGCCTCAAATAGGACCATGGAGACAGTGTTTGGGGAGAAAGAACATAATGAATCATAACAACTTTAAGCGAAAATAAAACAGCATGCAAAAAATGGATTTTGGAAGGAATGGTTTCTGCATATCATGCAGAATTCAGAACCCAACAAATAGTTCCCTAAATTCTCTAACTGTGATGTGAATCTTTTTGTTTACAGACAACGGCAACTTTCTGAAGTGAACTTCACAAAACAACCAAAGCACAAGTATCCTCAAATTCAATCAAAATATGGAGTAGCCCCATACTCAATGGTATCACCAAGCTACCAATTGCTAATGAAAAGTTGATGCACATCAATTTATTTGACATCAGCTTTTTAATTTCACATGAGATCAGCAACCAATTAGGGAAGAGGACGTTAAATACCAGTAAATCAATTGGCAGAGACTCAAGCCTTGAGTCGCACTCGTACTCTTCGGCACAAGGGGTTTTCGGTGTTGTCAGCACATCATTCCTGTTGTTAATCATATCAAATGGTCCAGCCACCAGACTAAACCCAAACCTTTCAGGCGATAACATCGAAGGGCTCCCACAAATACCCTTGTTCTCAAGCGCTAACGAATTGTCTGTCTCTGGGCCATCCAACACAGCAACCCTTTTCTTCCCGAGATCTGTACAAGATTTGGCGGCCAACGCTTTATTGTAACGAAGCTGAGCAAGAGCACCTGGCTTCAGATACTTGTTGCTTGAGTTTCGCATCCGCCTTTTCTGTTTTGGAGTCTTTGATTTCTTATCTTTCAGAGCAACTTTTCCCATCCTGTTTGTTTCAAAATTCTCTAGCTTTAGGAGTACTGTGATTTCAAGTTTTCATCCTTTTTTCCTCAACATATCTTAGTTTTCATTCAAATAACTTAATAACCCCTACCATTTCGACCTGAAACTTACATATTCAATACACACCAGTTAAAACCAAGAAAAACAGATCTTTTCAGCAGAAAATAACATGAAGTTCTAAAAAAACACCATTAGGGCCTAAACGAATAAATCTCCCATTTACTACCCCAAAAAAGGGAACACTTCTTTATGGTGTGGAGGTGAGTTCGAGCGGGGAAAAAACTGCCCAGAAGGACAAAAAAAACTAATTTCTTCTCCCCTCTTTTCTACTTTCACAAATCAGGTTTCATTAGAAATTGATTACAATTGAAGAGGAAAGGTTTTTCTCCCCTTTTTTTCTACTTTCACAAATCAGATTTCATTATAAATTTATTTCAATTGAAGATTTTTCCTCTTTTGCATAACACGATCTGCAAACATAGTGTGTGCCCGAGCGTCTCGTATGATAAAAACGTAAGGAGAACAATCAAAATCAGATCTTTGCATCAAAAAACCAAAGAGCAGTTCCAAAATACGACGGATACATAAAGCACTGCACAATAACTTGAAATAAGCTTGGCTTGAAATGAAGCGTTAAAAACAGAAACACAACCCGCACTTACATGACTCAACGTCACTCCCGGCCAGAAACAGCTAGAAAAATCATCAAAACCCCATAAATAATCAGGAATCGAAAACCCTAGAAGAGCACTGAAATCAGACGGCGAAGAAAATCTCCCTCTTACCTAAGCAAAACAGAACAGAGCAAAGCAAAGCGAATCGAAAATGAAATACTATTCGAACCTGAAACCGACAACGGATCGGGGAAATCAGAGAGGTGCGAACTCCACAGCAGCTTTCATTAATTGGCAGTGGCGATAAACGAAAAACTCCAAAACCGTAGGAAACAACAGGGCAAACGCCGAGAGAAACTAGAGAGAGAGAGAGAGAGAGAGAGAGAGGGAGAGGGAGGGAGGGAAAAAAATGGGGCCTAGGGTTTTGTTTCGGAGTGGGGGAGGGTTTGAATTTTCTAGCAAATTTGCCCGCCAAAATTTTGCAAGTGAAGTGGAGAGTTATTAATAGAAAAATGAGAAAAAACGCAGACCGAAGGGTCTTTGAAGAAGGGGACACGTGACTTGTGTGGATTGGAGCCTACTTCTCGAGAAATTTTCCAGTGCCGGGTGGGTACCACGTGGTACCCGCTCGGCACATCTAGACTGTTCATTTCGATTTTGGACGGCTCGAATTTGGAGAGGAAAAAAGAGAGAGAGAGTGGTGGGATGAGATAAGAAAAAGCATTTCAATTTAAGCCGGCTAACGTACTTTTGAACGGCATAGACGGACTACTCGGACACGGCCACGTGATACCTATCCAGTACGCAAAAATTTCTCCTAGTTCTCTGTTATGTGTTCTTGGGGAATCCTAGGTAGTATTGGATTCTTTATCTTAGGCCGGTGATTGCGGCTGGATAAATTTCGTGACTAGATTTGATCACTTAAAATATTTCAAATTTATTTTTTTAAAATAATAGTATACAGTATTTTAATGGGATAAAGAAATTATTTTGTTATATCCTTGTTGGTTTGTTGTGACATACTTTGTCCTAAATTGGTGGGGTTATTTTTCGTAGTAGTTTTTTTATAACTTCATATTCTACACTGCCCTTGGGGAAAGGGAAGTGGGATGGGGTGTGATTCGTGAGAACTCACACTCAAGGCTACCAACGAGCAAGTTTTGTTGTGTTTAAGTTCGGCTCGTTTACTGATTGAGTTAAAAACTTGGGTTTCGTTTGGCTGTAAACAAGTTGAGCCCGATTTATTTACTATACAAGTCAATGAAAACCAGCCGAGTCGAGCATTGCAGTGTTAAACGCGGCTCCGCTCAATTACTAAACAAACTCTAATGAGCCAAACCTCAAGTTGCTTGCGAACATCTCGGTTGTTTTAGTTCGTTTGCAGTCCTACCTTTACTAGTTAAATCAAGTTCCGATAACCTGCTCTACCAACTGAGTTAGGAAGTAACTTCAAATTTGGTGGAGTTGGCCTTTACAAGTAAGGGTGAGTTTTTAAAAAAGTGCTAAAAGTTTTTTTTGTATTCTGTGAAAAAATACCCCATTTTTAGTGACCAAAAAAATACATTTTATTACTTTTAGCAATTTTTTTTTTTTTTGGGGGGGAAACTAGGGCTATAAGACTTGCTTTCATGGGCTTGGTATGTAGCGAGGCTTGGACTCTATCCCGGGATGGTGGGCTTTCGGGTACAGCACATATGTCGAGAGTGCAAAATGACTTGATCAGAACGTTCAGTTGAGGTGTCGACTAGGTTAATTGAATATTACTCAATTAACTCAAGCTTCCGGACTAACTTACTCGAAACCCGACTAATCTTTAAAGAACTAATCTTACTATTTACTAGTAGGGGTTCAATTGAAATCAAAGCAAATTTCATCGGCCCGCAATAGTTAATTGGACTTAAAAGATTTTGAACCTAAAATCTAAAAGAAAACAAATTCTGAAGTCAATGTCTTGTTCACCTCACAACTATATTCAAAGATATTTCTCAACTCAATCATTACTCTCATTTTTCTTTTTAACTTTTCAATCATTACTCTTTTTTCTCACTCTATCTCTCTCCACTTTTTATATCTCTCTCCAATTATTACTCTCATTTCTCTCTCCACTCATTTTTTAAAAATACTACTCAAATCATAAACCAAACAAAGCATCAGGCGTTCACCACCCAATCTCCCTTTGTTTTCAAGTTATTCCATTAAGATATTACTAGGCATTCAATTTGATGAGACGGGCGTTTAGTTTGGGACCCAACCAGTTTTATGATTTTGAATTCTAAAATAGTGAATTATAGGATTTGAATTATAATAAGAAAAGATTACAAGTCTACGTAAGTGTTTTGGATGACATATGTAGTACAGAACATATTTTGTATCAAAGTAGTGATTGGGGTAAAATAGACTTTCTATTAACAAACGTAGCCCCTCTTGATTTAATCTGAATGGAGTAATGAATAACATTTGTTATCGTTTTTAACTATTAACAACCCAATAGCTAAGAAAATGACCACAAAAAAAAGAAAAGAAAGAAAAGTTCATTTATACATTTTCACACACTTCAATAACAGTGCAGTGGGCTATGCTAATGTTTAGCATTTTCCTTCTCAAACTGACAAGTTTTGCCTCTATAATTGTTCAGTTTTGAGATTACTCCCAAACAGCCACAATTCCATAATAATGCAAAATGGAAAATGAGATATTGATCCTCCCAAACACCCCCTAATATGACCATGTGACCATTAACGTATATGTTAATACTAATAGACTTGATAGTTTAAAGGGACGGTCAACTCGACAAGCACAACATCATATGCCTAACACCGCCAAGGAGATTCTGGTAACAACTAAAAGACTAACTAATAAGCACTCGAAAAGTAGTACTGTAGATGAAAATCTACTGCTTTTCTGCTTTTGACTTATGCGGCCCTGAATTCTTCCAGGCTATTATCGTCCAAGAATTTTACAGGCAGGAATAGAAAAAAGCGAATCAAGTACACAAATAACTTGTCACAGCTTCCGAGCTTTCAAAATAGAACACTTATTAGAAATTCTTCAAATTAAATGATTATACGGCATGTCCGGACAGTAGCAATGGCTCAAACCGGACATTCCACGGCTGATAGGGAGCTCTTATGATCACGCCCAAAAAAGGTTGCTATATTGGTTGCCCCCTCCCATCCTTTTTTATTATAAAAAAAATGATGATTATAGGAGTAATTTGGTTTTAAAAGTGAGCACAACAATGAACAATGAGCACGTAGTGTCAACACTACGTACGCATAGGTAAAACTTATGCAAAATATAGCACCAACTCACCAAGAATACCCATAGCTATTAGCTATATATAGCACTTCATATATCTCACTCTTGGAGCCCAGATTTTGAACATAGTTGCTATATTTTTTTGTATAAATAGCAGATGTAATAGCTATATAGTATATACCGTTGAAGACGCTATCATAATCTGCCTATGTGTACCTCGCAGATAAATTATTCACGTTTGCCTAGGTGAAGGAACAATTGTGTTGTGTGTAGGACTCCAGTAGGAGTTATACCTCGAGCCCTATGCAAACCAACCTATAGATACAAATGAGCTCTCTCTCAATTGACTACTATGCGAAATAATCTATTACAACCAAAGAGCTGCCAATAAAATGAACCTCACTGGGTCCTGGATTGCAAACAAAGGCAAAAAAACAAAGAAAGAAAGAACTTAAAACAAGGGTTCCCCTTGTACCTAGACCGTGGATTGCTAACAAATGCAAAAAGACAAATGAAAGTAAACCTAGAACAATATTCCCCCTGTACCTAGACTTTTAATCCACAAAATAAGTATGAAATAGCCATGCAGGAAAGGAAGGTTTGGCACCCGCAGAGTGATACCCATCCATCACTCAACGCGTAGCACTCTCAACCGCGGAAAAACCAAACTCACAATTGGTCCTGGGATAACAGTATTCGCATAGTTCTTCCCATATCTGGCGTGGTTAGAAACTGTCAGTAATCTTGGAAACTGTAAGAAGAGTAGTGCTCATCAAACATCTACTGGAACAACTGGGTGGGATGTTGTTTCGGAGCTTCCTTTCCTTTTCCTCTTTTTACTTTCGGCTTGTTTTTCACTACTTTATCCTTTTCACTCCTGTTGGACTTCACACTTATAAGACCGCCGGATGATATTGTTGCGCAACTTTGGAGGGCGTCCTTGAACCCAGCCTCACGGTCTGCAATAGAATATTGTTGCAGAGAATCTGGATTTAACAGGCCTGCATTTTCTGTTTCCATCTTCTCCTGAATGGAAAGCGCATTATAGAAGTAGTCTGAAGATATCGAACCATTTATCTCTCTTTTAGAAACAAGACTCACCATTACTTCCTTTGCACCATCCTCTAAATCATCATCCACTGATATGCTGTGAGGCATCAATGAAACCTAATTGTAAAAATGAAAAAAGAGAAAAAAAGAAAAAACAATGAGAAGTCGCAGAAGATCAAGGAGAAATCTATTCCAGGCACCAACCGTAAAACTGAACAAGCATGTGCAACCGTTTGGTTCACTAGAATGGAATTGTTATGCTCTTGAAATGGCTGGTCCGCCAAAAAAAATTACAGAATGCGTTTCAAATAGAATCACCAGTCATCAATTTAGTTCACTGGTTTTGCCTACGGGAGACCAAATAATATTCACTCAATTCCTTGTTAAAAATATAAGTGTCCTGAACACTGCCCTAGAGATTAAGTCCTGCAGAACCTAAAATACTAATTAACCAAAAAATTTCAACACAAGTGACATCTGACAAACTATATCCAACATATTTATACCACTACAAATCTATATTGACACTACACAAAATGAGAACAGGTGTATTCCATACACATTCCATCACTAGTAAGACCCTGGGTTATGATCTTAATACGTGATCGACTTGGAGAACTTGTTTGTTACATGGATAATTTCAATTCTGTTTATATATCGACATCGTATACAAAATATAAAAAATTGATACTTCCGTCAAGACAAAGCATTAAAAACAGAACACTTCAACACATCGACAATCAACCATGTCCATGTATCCAAATCAATCACAATGAATTAGTCAAGTAAATAATTTACACACACAGAACCACACCAAGGCTAAAATAGAAGATGCTAACACAGTAAACAAGTTTGGACAGGTCAACCCTGATTTCAGCTTGATTGACCCAAATTTGAAGCCTTGTTAGGTATGGGCTGAAGCCTGAACACACTCCAACCCTGATTTCAGCTTGATTGACCCAAATCCTCTGTTGCTGAAGTACCAAAAGAGAAGCGTAATGTAGTTTTCTCCTTTATTAATTGTCTACTATAGTATATAAGTATGTCACCATTACTAGAAGAAAAGTAGTTCTATAAACCCCGCTATGTGGGTTAAACCTTATGACTTATGTTTTAACCTTTCCTCAATAAGCAATCAAATAATTTTGCAATTTATCATACTCAAACGTTGTTTAGCCACGGCCCAGTTTCACATGGGCTAACTTGGGACCAATAGAATGCAGGCTCTGCCAAAATACTCAAGAAGTGCAAGAAAAAGAAAAAAGAAAAAACTAGCGGGTGATGCTCCACAAACAGAATTTCTATAGATAATTTCAACAGAAAATGATGTCCCTTATTTTTAATCCTATAATTTTCTATCAAAAACAACTACCATTATGTTAATAAGTAATAACTAGAAAAACTTTAGTATAACAAGTATTAAATCTATAGTATAAAAAATTCTGTATCCCAACCCGGCCAAATATATAATGACCTAAGTTAAGACATAAAACTAAATTCTGGCTATTTTTCTACCATGAAACCAAAGTTTGATTTACTCACAGGCTAGGTTTCTATGATAGCACTACTTAATACTCACTTACCTCCCTTCCTTGAGGGAAACTTGAGACAAAATCTTTCATTAGAACGTCATGAAAATATCTGGACATTTTTTTCATAACTTTCCGAAACAAAGACAATATTTGATGCTTTTCTATGTTCATCCTTCCCTGTCATGAAACAAAAACAACAAAACTTCAACAGAATGTCCAAATGGATCAACCACAAATAAGAATGAAAACAAAACTCCTTTTGTTGCTTTAATTTACGAACTATATAATTGAAACCAACAGAATACAAATCTCACCCAAATGAATTGACATATGTAAAATGCAGCATCATGTTTTCAGCCTATGATGCATGGATACGGACACGGGAATTCTAAAAAAAGGGGGACACGGACACGGTGCGGGGACACGCCATGTGTATATTTATTTATATTTATTTTTAATTTTTTTCCAAGTTTAAATGGCAAAATGTGGACAAAACAAAAAATCCATAGTTCTAATACCATTCAAACAAAACAAGACATACATAAGTTCAATACAACCCTATTGAAAAATTACAGTTTGACCCCCAATTTTTTTTTAAAATTACACTTTGACCCCCTCTGTCCCCAGCCGTGTCCCTCTCAAAAATTTAAATTAAATTATGGGACAAGCCATACGTGTCCCCGCCGTGTCGGACACTGCAATACGTCAACCTCTAGAGATGTCGGTGCTTCATAATTTCAGCTATACAGCATTTGCACTCGCCAATGACAATGGAGATAAAATAAGCAAATAGATCCTCATAGGTTAAGAAGTTGATGGATTGAAAGTAGACAACAGAGGGTGCAATTCATGATGAAAAAGGCAAGAGGATACCTCTTCTAACATAGGATAAGGAACGTACTATGCTTGAATAATTAAGTAACTAAGATGGAAACAAAGAAGTTCAGGCTTTCAAAGGCCTTGGACAGAAGCAAAAGATATGTAACCAGATAATTGTCTTCATAGAATAGTTTAGGAAAGAGTTTAAACAAAAGCATCCAGTCATCAATTCTGCCGTTTCTTAGCAAAGGCTGAAGGAGAGAAATAGAAATTTATAGCGGAAAAAAATGCTTATGTGAGACAAGCACAATCTTGACGCCTTTTGGTTGTGGTGCGTGTTTCGGGTAGCCTCATGCATTGGGATTTTGGTTTGTACTTTTTACTTCATTTGATTGCACTCCTGGACACAATCTCTATAAAAATTTCATTCTGTTGCTGATAAGAAGAATTGATGCTTATGTCAGTGTCCTATATTTAGACATCATATCAACAGAGTGCATACTCATTGGCTAGAGTCACTTGCACTTAGCTATGGCATCATAACTTTGAGAACAAATGAAAAGAGATGGCATCATATCACCGTGTTCAGACCTCAATATATGCAACATCCTGCAGCAGCAAGCCCATGCATAGTAAAACAGAAGCTTCTAGGTGTGATAAGGTAATGGGAAGATTCTCCAGAAAATAGAACAGAGCAACGCGTGTCGCCAGATCCAAGACCTACACATTGGAGTAAAATTAAACTTCACGACCTTGAATACCTGTTGACGGCATCTCTTATGAGACTTAAATGGCATAAGTGAAATGCACAAAAATCCACAAGAATAAACCTATAACTGGGGCACGGCAATATACTGGGAAACTGAACCAAGGAGAGCAGGGAAAGGTAATCCATGCTTTTGCCACCTGAACAGGGCATGTTCTAGTTTCCCTTTATCACCCAATGAGTATGAATATCTTGACAATCTGAAGGATAGCACAATATGGGTTTTTTGACAACAGTATGATACAGAACATTTTACACTAATACCATGTTCCCATCTATTTATAATGCATTTGGTCCCACTGTGTAAATGGATCCTACGATAAGCACAATAATACCATACAAATTAAGGATCTTTTCAAAAAGAACTGATCTGATGGATCTCCAGTATAGTTCAAACTTTTAGACCGAATAAATAGTCTCTCTTTGCATAATTATAACTTTTCAAGAAATCCTGGCACCTTTTAACTGTAAATAGAACACCTTGATTCTCATGGTAACTTGTGTAACAAAAGAAACAAATAAACTATCCACACTAAATTAGCGGGTAAATACAACTGATAATAACAGGAGAAGTGAACGATAACCAAAGGCAAAGATGCATCAGTAAGGACCACATTCAAATAACTTGCAAATTAAAGGTCAAACATCATGCATCCATTGGACAACACTCACAAACCAACTACAAGAAAGTTTATGACCTCACGATAACTGGTATAAGCTTCCAACCGCTCTAAATCATCTGAAGAAATAATTAACTTCATCGACATTGTAGATTCATCTTCTGACGATATTGATGGTTCACCTTTAGAGAAGTTAAACTTTGGGTCCAAGATGCTACAAGAGAGAAGATTGACACATGAGTAAGTTCGCATGCAGCATGTGAAAACGGAAGTCGGTTAGAAATTACCTCATGACAAGCTTGTAATCTAATTCCCTAAAGTGCACAGTCAAACTTCCCACAAACCTTCTTTTGAAACCTGTGAAAGATCAGAAAGGACCACCTAAATGTAATGTTTTTGCCTTTTCTTTTCGGCTCCATACCTAAGATTTATTCCGCATGGAGCCGACACCGCAGTATGTATGGCATGAAGTTAAATGCACAATCTTGAAACAATCATGAAATGAAGTAAGAAAAAGAAGTTCAACCAACACCAAAAAAAAAGGGGAACAATGAAAAAGAAAATGTCCATAATTGTTAAGCAATTGAAAACAACTTACGCTGATAAAATGAAGAAAGAAAACCCACTGGACCCTTTTCACTGTTTTCAATGTCAGCAGGGTTCAAAGGCTTAAGGACGATGCAGCTGTGCTCTCCAGTCATGTTATTCTGGAGTATCAAAATTTCTAGTCACTCAATTGAAATTAAAGATTCTTTAGTTCTGAGCCAAATTATACAACTGATGATATATTTACTTGATGATCACAAACGTAGAATGGATAGAACTTATGTTTCTTCCAGAAACGGAAAAGATCAGCACTAAGCCCGAAAGAAGCACCAATATAATGTAGCCTTTCAGGCAAGCGTTGCCGAAGATGAACAAGCAGAGGGGGTAAATTCTTCCTTGGAGTTATTGTTTCAAACAGCGAAACCTGCAAGTTTGGTCAATTTTAAATGGATATAACCATATATTAACATAATTGAAATACACAAAACCCAGAGAAAACACCCACAACTTGAAAAATCAGTGCATTTCTTTCAGCACAACCACCCACATGCCTGTGCACACACAGAGAACGAAATACCCCAGCAATTTAGGAAAAATATGCTCCCCCAGAAAAACATATCCATCCACATTGGATAGAGAGGGGAACAGAGTGAAAAGACATTAATTTGCTGCTCTGTAAGCTATGCTCTCCTCCCAAGTTCCTTCAAATTAAAGTATTCAGCAGAAGACAAACCTCTTTGGCAGCTTCTCCCACATTGACCTGGACACTTATATCATCAGCTTTCTGAATGTGGAATTCAGTAATATCAGTTAATTCACCTTCATAATACCTGCAAAGAACAAAGTCTTCAATAAATACACCGATCAATCAGTTCTCTGAACAATCATGTGAAGAAGAGGAATGCCTTACAATCAATAGAGAAGAAGATTAGAGGGTTAGAATAAATCACGTACCGCAAGCCTCTAGCTGATGAGTAATAACTAAGGTTTTTTACCTTATTCAGCGAACATAAGGACTGTGTTCGCTTTGGGTCTCTAGACTCAACCCCTCTCTATGCGCACGGCCTCCAATAAATCTTCTCTCCAATTATTACTCTCATTTTTCTATCTATCTATCTCCCATCACTACCCCAAAAACCTCCCTCAAAACCCAAATCAAAAAGGGCCAAAGAGCCTGTACTGTAAGTTACATGTACTTTGAAGAGTAGCAACAAAGTCTTGTTCCAAAGGTGTATTTATATGCTCTCCGTATTTACATCTACTACCCTAAATAGACTAACTCATAGTTTGTACTGGAGCCTCTTGCAATACTTACTAATCGAACAACTGAAAGACTAATATCTAAGAAGTAAATGTTCCATTTTTTCACCTTTGTTTCTTGTACTCCTCAATCCTCAGTTCTTTATTGGTGTCTAAAAGTTCTTCTTTCAAGAAAATAACCAAGGGCCATTGCTTGGAGCAATGGTAAAACCTCAAGCTGCAGAGCACGAGAACTTGAGAGCAGGCAATTGGTGGGAATAATTGGGAAAGGTTGAGTTTGTTACCAGCAATCTGCACCTCCAATAAAATTGTTTTACAGGACCAAAACTAGGTGATGCCCCTTTTAGTTTTGAGTCTTTACACAATCTATCTATAACCATTGAAATACCAATGTTCTAAGTTCCACATATAAGATGCATTATTTGCGTCCAAGAAACTATAAGCGCTTCTAATCCTTTCCCAAAGCATAAGTCACAACAAACATCATATATAATTACCAAAAGACAATATACACAAGCATACAACATCTGGAGAGAGAGAGAGAGAGAGAGAGAGAGAGAGAGAGAGAGAGAGAGAGAGAGAGAGAGAGAGAGAGAGAGAGAGAGCCCTTTTCATGATTTCTAAGAACTTTTCCATTCTTCTGCAAAAGGAAAAATTAAGGCTTCACTTATGGCATCATATTATTGAGTACTTGACTAGCTAGAATTAACATTAAACCCGCCAGTGCAATCATGCATCAATTAATCTTCACAAGAAACAGTGCACAAAAAATGAAGTTTGCAAATTAAAAGACGACGAGAACTCCACATCTTGTAGGCATCCGATGGCTTTGGCAAAACTCAAGGAGTAAGATGAAAACAAATTAAAGGCAAGAGTCAAACCTCGTCAGTTGATCCAAAGCAGCTGAGCCGTATCCAAGCTACAACCATAACAAGAGAAGTCATTGATGGGTTGTTGGTATATTGTATTGTATTTGGCAATTGTAAAAGTGCAAGGCTTGAAAGATACCCCTAATGCATATGGGTGCACTGCTATTCTTACTATACGAGCACCTGAGAGAGTAGGGAAACCGGGGTCTTTAAACACTTCACTAATTTTCCAAGAGAGGAGATCCCCTGAAGGTTGGCGACCCAACCGCAAGCTTTGCAGTGCAGAATCCCGAGAAATCTGTCCCTCCAGGCAGACCTGTTTAGTTGATGATCAACCAATTATGATTTTCTTCAAATATTAGACAGTTTCAAGAACAATATCTGGTGAAAAGTTGGAAAATGAATTCAATTTAAGTAAGTCAATGAAGTAAGGAATATGTTCTCATGCAATATCTTTATTCCAAAATGCCAACATTATCAGGAAGGCATTCCAATTATTATTAGCAAAGAAAAAGCAAGTCATTGTATTTACAACAAACTAGATAGCATGACAACACACATTCTATGAAGGGGAAGAAGAAGAACGAATCAACTTATGCTACAGTTATGGTATTCCAATCAATAAGGGCTGACATGAAATTATGCTACAATAAGAAATTGTATCTGCGGCTGAATTTGTGAATGAACCTTAATAGTCCCAAGTAAAAGAATAAGACGAGAAAAATAAGGCCGAGTAAGGAGACAAACTAAACAGTAACTAAAGCTCATAAAAAATTGTGTATCAAGATACCACTTACTTGAATAACACAAAGGATATCAGGAAGAATGTTCTTCGATTCATCAACAGGACCTGCATAAAATTTGTCTGTGAATGCTATTGTCTAAAAGATAGTATAATCTCATTGGGAAATGATACAGAAGAAATATACCAAGTAACACAAATAGGTGGTGTGCTGGAGCATCAGCCATCAATTGTAAGTCATTTGGAGAATTTTTGTAGTGAGATGCAACATAAAGGGCAACCATTCGCTATAAAAGTTCAGAAACAAAAAGAAAACAAATCCATAAGTAAATGTTGGTCATAATGAAAGCCAAGTAAATTGGCTTGTTTTAAGATGTTGCCAAGGGTTTTAGGTACCTGGAGTAATACTTCACTTTCTTTGTGGAAGGAGAACAGAGTATCTCTATTAACATAGTACAAATTGCATTCACTGGGATGAGGGAACCTAAAAGCACAACATAGAAAACACAGTTACCACTGGAGGAACAACCAGCTTTTTATGTGATGTTAAACAAACCGATGCCAACCTGCTAATTGGAGGCGCCGAATTGGTAATATCCAGGCAAAGTAAACTGTTGAGCCAAGTCTCTATAGGGTCCCCAGAAGAATATCTGATGGATTCCTTAAGTTCCAATTTCTGAAAACAACCTAATATAACAAGAAGGAAAAAGTATATTAAGTTCAAGGTTACCACAGTAAAGAGCCAAACAAATGATAACATGCCTTCAACAATACATGCACATTGATTCATACCATTTTGACTTTCATTAGTGCTGGAACCCTTAATCTGACTTTGCTTTTCCAAATGACTAAGAAGCTTCAGCGACAACGAACGACCAGTGCCTTCATATCTGTTGAAAAAAAGCACGAGAAAGTGATTCAAAAACAGTTCACATAATACACCATCAAAACCACAAAAAGTGGAAAAATAACCACTGAGTTTGCTATAAAGTAGACATGTGTGAAGAAAATATAAGCCAAACTAAAAGAAATACATACAACAAAGAAGTCATGGGGGAGAGAGAGAGAGAGAGAGAGAGAGAGAGAGAGAGAGAGAGAGAGAGAGAGAGAGAGAGAGAGAGAGAGAGAATCAATGGGATGCACATCATACCCGTTCACTGTAGATGACAGAAAAACCAAGTAAGGCCCCAGCAAGGACTTGACAATTGGTAGAGGAATGGCAGCTGCTTCATCAATAACCAAAAGCTGAACTTGGGAGAGTTTTAAATGACAACGAGGCTCAATATACTGTTACAAATACACAATCACGTAAGCGAAGCAAAAAAAATAAAGATAGAAATAATTTCGAATGAACATGCAGCAAAACACCCTTCCCCCAAAACGAAGATCATACCTACTACAACTAACAACAAGGGATCCATACTTGGTATCTACTTGTTTCCTTGCAAAAGCGAAACCAGTCAGCAAATTGTGAGTTATCTGGCCATCCTAATTACGGATTTGATCACAGTACAGCTATTCACCACCATGTGTACGCTTATGAGGTTTGAATTAGTCTAGAAGAGTCCAAGACGCCAAGGAACAATGGGTATGGCATAGAGACATTTTAGTTGTAGCAAGTCAAACATTGAATGTTAAACGTTAATTGACAAAGAAAAATGTTAATTTGGGGAGACTTGATAAGAGCATGGGACAGTCATAGAAAAGGCAACAGAGATAATGGTGGTTTAGATTATGGCGGCCCTTAAGCACGCACCATAGAGGGGAGGGGGGAAGAAGAAGATAATTGAAACTCTCAAAAATGTATTGGACTAGTAACTATCCGAAATGGCATCCTCTAATCTGCATTTTGTTGATAACAATTTAGTAAAAAAAACAAAATCACAACGCCCTTGACCATGGGTTAAGATAGTCAGCCACCGCCAATCCTGGCACATTCGGACGGTACATAAGAATATAAGATAAAGAGACTGATTAGAATCCAAATCGACAACGAACGCCAATGAAGGCGCTTCCTTGGTTAATTAACATTCAAAACTTGCCCGTGCAATTGAGCCAGGTGTGACTTCTTTCCTAGTTTCTTAACATGCTTGGGAATTTACTCTGCAGACTGTTTATGTCGTTCTAAAAACAGAACAAAAGAAAGGAAATAAAGCAACTGAATTGGCAGGACTGTAGGGGAAAATAAGCCAAAGCAAATAGGTTAGGACCAAATGACTGGTTGATCACTAAGAGAAAGGCTTTGAGATGTTTCTGAAAAGATATGTAGAGTACAATATTCACAGTAATCGGTGTGGTGTAGCCTATTTTGTTGAAGGAATTCCTATTGTAAAATCCAACAGTGCAGTTACCAAATGCAATTATGGTCACGTCCAACTTGAAAAGTAGTTTCGCCATGATTCTAACGTACTTGATACACTGGACTTAAATAATATGAAAACCATCAAAACTTGGAATCTCGGACAAGGTATGACGTGGAGGTGTTTGGGTGTTCATCAGGTCAAAAGAAACCTCAGAAACGTTGAGTAAAGCAAGAGGAAAAAATAACAACAGAAAATGCACCAAGAAAAGGCACACACTCTCACATTAGTTTTGCATGTGATGCAATCTTGAAATGTGAATATCGTCTGCAATTCTGCACTTGTGTTTGGAGGTTCACTCCAGAAATAAGCAATTCAACTAGCAACAAAAAAGATCAGAAATTACGTGCAGCATAATACCTAACAAGTCTGCTCACCTGAACTGTTTGCATATTCTGCTTGTATATGTTTATCTGAGTTATTGATTTGCGCCACTCAGGATTACTACTCCTTACCAAATCATAATCCAAATGCTCCTGGAAGCCGAAAAAGAAAAAGAAAAAGAAAATTCGTAAAAGCTTATAAGCAGTTACTTGAGTCTATATGCAACTGGCCTACTACAGACACAACATTCTTGTCATTGCATTTGTCACTAATCGCATGAGGAGAGATAAACCTTGTAGTTCAGTGCATGTAATCCCCTACAAACGAACTCAAACAGAGACTTCAAATTTTCTGGTGTAGGAGCTGTTACATAGATATTTGAGTACCTACACACATTCATAAACTCTTCAGTGAGGAACATACAAAAAGAAACTATAAAAGGCAGCTACTCACTATAGCTGTCCCATCATGTTTCACGCACCCTGCGGCAATAGCTCCTGCAATTCCTAAACCAAGAGCCGCTGATTTCCCTCGCCCACGTGCCGCAGTAAGTCCAGTAGTGCTCTGGACTTTCTTGTTCAAGATAGCATCAAGGAATATAGAAACTGCTTTACCCTGATTGACAAGAACAAACAGATAAGCATTGCCATTCCCTTCAATGAACTTGCTCACATGATGACTGTCACATTCAGATCTACCTGATCAAATGTTGTACACATCCCAACCAATGGACCAACAGGAAAAACATCAAGAAGCTGCTCCTTTAAACTCAATAAGTCTTGCTCTGCTCCCGGTAGAGATGTGGGGTCCTTCATTACATAGATGTAGAGGGGGGAAAAAAGAAAGCAAACTGAATACATGGCATACCAACAATGTACAAAAAATCTCCATATAACCAAAAGCAAATAATTAAAGAAACCAATAGTCAATATTTGATACCAATGTAGGTTATACTTCCATAACTATAAGCAAATAAATTTGTTGTACTTTTTCTAGTAAAAAATAAATAACTTTGATGTAATATCATACCACAAAAATAAAGCAATACGGTATAGGTTGTAGCATAAGCTTGCCTCTATAATGGAAGATGCGGTTGTTAACTTCACATGTGATGAGATCGGTAAAATATTAAGCTCATCATCCATAACCAGGCATGCTTTGCATGATGTAATAGAAAGCAAAAGCCGTTCATTGAAACGAGAAACTATCTCAGAATGTGATTCTGTTCTAAACCTCTTATGAACATCCTGCAAAACAGCAAATAATATCATAAAATGAATGCAACTTGAACATTGATATTAACAATAAATTTGTAAATTCCTCTATTGAAAATCAAAGAATTGCACTTGATTCAACTTGTTATCAATCAACTTAAAACCTGAAAAAACTTAAATGATTTGGCGAAAGGAGTGGGGGCAGAGAACAGTTTCAAATGACAACCAAGGAGGATTTTGCAGAATAAATAGCTCTTTAATAGGTAAACATGAAGAGAATAAGATAATTCAAGTTGGACTAAAGACCTTTGATCTGATTTTGGATGCAAGACCTTTGATCCAATAGCTATGATTTTTGGTACAAGGCTGACATAAGTTGGAAAATAATGACATGTACATGCAATCTTAGGTAGAAACCAGAGCACACTGGCTCATTGATGAAGAGTTGGAGACCATTAAGTGCTACAAGAGTTCTTCGTCTGCATGTTGGTAGTGTGTGGGAAAACTTCATCGGCATGTGGACAAAGCTTGAAGAAGCTATGAGAAATTTCATAGGCACAAAAATAGAGAGTAAAGGATGAAGGACGCACCAAAAAAAAGTTATGAAAAGGACTTACAAAAATCAGAATTTTATCAGGAAAGATAAATCATTTCAGAGAAAAGGCCATGTTGCTGGCTTGATCGCTTAGTGACCAAGGCTGCATCATCCACAAGCATGCTTAAAGGTCTAGACAAGGGAGGTAATTTGATTCACCACACCTACTTATATCCCAAAGATTTCCATGCAAACGGATTCCAAAAACAAGTCACTTTCCCCAACACATGCACTAGAAGTGAGGAATGAATCATAACAAATTACTATGTAAGGTTTCTAGCAGGTAAAATCGACATAAACTCATGCGTATTAATCAGCTCTTATACGCTACCGTCAACCATCTGCTATTATAAAGTTAAGAGACCCAAGGAAGGGCCAATCAAACATGTGTTTTGCTGAACTTAAATTCTATTTTTACTAAGAGTCAAACATCATGCAAACCTGAGAGAGAGAGAGAGAGAGAGAGAGAGAGAGAGAGAGAGGGAGAGAGGTAACCAAACATATATATGTCACACGACAAGGATGAGGTTAGTAACCAACCATAACCATGGTGCAGAGACTGCTTAGTGAAGTAAGTGAACGGAGAAGCAACACCACCAAACCACCACCTTCCACTGTCTCAATGGTTCTTGCAAGGATATTAGGTGTCAAAGCCTCGAAGTCCTGAATACATTGCAACAATATATAGTCAATCCATCTATAGCTTCACAAACATCAAGTAAAGTTTGTGTGTTCACACACAAACATGTAGTTAACTAGAGACCGAACCTGTAAGATGCACATGCTATATGTGTTGCCAAGGATTCTATCAGATTCTCTGTACAAGCAATGAGAAATGGCCCCACTTTCTAGGAAAAGTGAAAATGGATCAACCTTTTCAGGATCAAGAAGACCCCTTTGCATTAACTTCTTGACCTGCTTTGCACGTTTTCTTTTGTGGCTGATAATAAAGTAACAGAATCAGAACATTACAAGATATTCCACTAGTAATATGACAGTTTTTAAGTACCTGCTTAGTTCTAGTTTCTCCTTGTAACACCATAAGACAGTTGGGCGAGATTTAATAACTGCCTTCGTCAACATGTAGTGGAGATTTACAATCTGAAGGGGCAAAAAAACAAGGAAAACTAATAAAGCAAACATACAGCAAATGTACAAAAGAGCAAGGGCGGATGCAGTGCTAGGCAAGGTTGGAAAAAATCCTTTACAAATACTTATAATTTCCACTAGTATTTTACACTTTTGACACCACACATAGTAGAAATTCATCCTAAAAACCCCGCTACAATCATGAATTTTTCCCTTTTATAATTGCCATATGAGGCTCCAGATGTTTGATCTCACTGCCTAGAAATCTTGGCTCCATCCCAGAAAAAGAGGACACAACAGTCACAAGAAAAGAAGATTTGAACCTGATCCCGAGATTTGTCACCAATAATGACAAACATGGACCGATGCCTAGTCTTTACCCCATTTTCAATCAACGTCCTGATGCGATCATCAACCTTCTTTCTCATGTTGGACCTGCAAAAAGATAGATTTCTACTTGTTGTCAATTTTATTATTCATTATCTATGCAGGTAGGCTAAGCACAACTCTTAACTCTTTAGATTATCGTACAACCTCTTCAGAATATGAAGTTGCTTCCAAAGACAGTACCAAATTGTAATGCATAAACATTAGACACTACGAGTAAATTATAAACAGCTTTATTCTGTTTTCTTCTACCAACTAAACACAACTCGTGGAAAAAAAATAGACTTTACAATCGAAATATGCAGAAATCCTACTTTTTTTTCTTTCTTTTGCACATATTCTTTGGAGAATATCAGACAAAATTCCTGGTAAATCACGATGTAAATGCAACAGAGAAAAAAAATCCAAACATGACATATATCCAGATTAGGGTATGATGGCTAAATTGTAAACTAAAATTCCAGAATCTAGAACATCATGTACTTCCACTGTCAAAACATACTGCGGAATACATAAAAGGATTCACATGGAAGTTACTAACCTGAGCCTATGTAGACATATAAGATAGATCCAAGCGTAATAGAATAGAACAGATCCAACCCTTAATACAAGAGCAAGCTTTTAGAAGAAAAAAGGCTTCTGTCTCTGTCCCCTCTATACAATATGTTCAGTTTATGTTGCTTACATTGATAGGAAAAAACTGAACACATTCCTTAATAGGCAGAGGGAGGACCCACTCCTCTCAAGTTCTTCATCTCCCTATCTACCATCATCAATAGTGATAATGCAAACTGATCATAAGGGTGTGTGCATCAGGTGGGGAACATATGAGGCACATTCTTACATAAATAATTTGACAAAAACACACTCCGGTTCCCACTTATCGAGCTCGAGTTGAGCCCAAATAATTGGGCTCAAGCTCGGCTTGTTTATCATCGAGGTGTTCGAACTCGCACTTGCTAGCTAAACGAGCCTTTGTGAAAAAATTGAGAGTACTCAAACTCGCACCGATTTTATAAACGAGCTCATGCAACTTGAGCCCGGGCTCGGCTGGTTTAACGAGCTGCTCGTCTGTTTGCAGCCCTATAGCCGTTAACTTATCGACCAAACCAAAGAAACCAAAAAAAAACGTCCAAGTAAGTAAGATAACAGATGAGAAAACAATTGCGAAGTAGGAAACAGAAGAAAGCATCTTAGATTACATGTGGATGGGAGGGGGAGAGAGACGCATGCGAAGAAGATAATCACCTGCTGCCGCCTTCTGCAAACTAATGGAAGCTGAGCTTTAGGGTTTGGCCGCCTCGGCGGTGGTATGGCCCTATGGCAGTGTGGTCGCCGGAGATGGGAGAGAGAGAGAGAGAGAGAGAGAGAGCGACCGTAACGATTTTGAGGAGGCAAAGTTGGTACTTATAGGTTGTGGTTAAAATTGTTGGGCTCTCTATGGGCCGAAGATGGTTGTTCTGTACTCCTGTCCTGTAGGAGGCCCATGATTAAACCACCCTTATTTAAAAACCACAAGGGAAAATGACGGTAAATGACGTGTTTTAATAATTAACGCCAAGGACATTTTTAGTATTAACAAATATTCTTAACTTGTTTTTGGTGAGCATTAATTATCAAATCAAGTTCTAGGCCGTCATTTTCCCAAACCACGGGAAAGAAAAACCCATGATTAAACCACCCTTATTTAGGCCTATAAAAGCAAGACCTATGATTGAACCACCCTTATTTAGGCCCATCAAGTTTTTTTTTTTTGGTTATGGTGTCCATTCAACTATTTTCAATTGTCCAATGAAACTAGAGGGTGAATCCTACTCTCTTTTTTTTAATTTTTCCAAATGGTAGGAGAATTACATGCATATTTTGCAAAATAGGTTATAGTGGTAGCATCTCTTCAAATGGGATTCGGATGGGTTCAGCTCGTTGATTGTTGTCGTTCCATAATTAGATTTTGTTTGATAGGTAAATTCATGATTGTTAAGACATTGAGAATCACATAATTAGAGTGTACACTTGACTTCCATTGACTCTAGCCACCATTTTTTTCCACAAAATATGTATCAGTGGCAGTCGTCGTTCAATTAGTATTGGAGTGGGCCAAACAAGCAAGCAATTACGTTGTGCCTAGCAAATCTGCAGCCCATAGGGCTGAACACTTGCGGTGATCTAACAGTTTGGTTCTGTTTTTTTAGTAGCCTTGTTTGGACATGGTTCACAAAAATATAAAACCGTTTAAGATGGATTTGGTTCGAGGTTTTAATGCTTGTGGTTCTGGGCTGGAAGTGCTCCGAACCGTTACTATTTAAAAGTATACGTTTCTATGTAAACTGAAGTACTATAACCTAGGAAAAGAATGAAGACCGTCTGATGTTGCTTCTCAGAGAGAGGGGCAACGTCTGTTTGATTGAATTCTGTTTATTTTAGTACTCTACATGATATCGTCTGTCTGTCTGCCAAAATTATTACCACTTTGCTGAGTTTGTTTGAACTTTATTAGTAGTTCCTATACTTATCTTAGAATCAGTAAAATCTACTAGTACTTGGCAATTTATCTTAACGCAATTGTATTTCCGTATAACCTACAGGAATTGGTTCAGCAGTGGAAGCTTAGACGGTCATGACAGCTTGTGTACGGAGGATCTTTGCAATTTTTCAAACTGGATGAAATTTTTCGAACTGGATGATGACTATAGGAGCAATTTGGTTTCAAAAGTGAGCATGACAATGAGCAATGAGCACGTGGTGTTAACACCAAGTACGCATAGGCAAAACTCGTGCCAAATATAGCACCACAAATAACTATATAGCTAGCTAGACATAGCACTTCGTATACCTCAAATGTTGACTCTAGCTGCCATTTTTTTTTTCACAAAAAATGTATCAGTAGCGGTCGTTGTTCAATTAGTATTAGAGTGGTCAAACAAGCAACACAATCAAGTTAGGCCTATCAAATTTGCAGCCAAATATATAGGGGTTGAACACTTGCAGTGAACCGAATACGTTGGGCATGCACGATTGTGCCGTCTATCACGCATCAGCCCAAATGCGTGAATTCGTGGAGCGAGGCCGATCATTCAAAGTCCGTGTTTGAACCGGAAAAGTTCAGTTTGGTCACTTACCCGTCACACGTCACACGGCACTCCGTGTGACACATGCATCATGTTACTCCAGGAAGCGAGGCATGTGCCTTGTACAAGCTTACTTGGGATCTAAGTTATGTCTAGGGGTGAGGAAAAAATTGTTGATTCGTGAATGTAGTCCGAACTAGTCCAATCTAGCAGTTTGGTTTAGTTTTTTTTAGTAGCCTTGTTCGGACGTGAGTCAAAAAAATAGAAAACCGTTTAAGATATATTTGGGATTTGGTTCGAGGTAATTTTAATGCATGTGGTTCCGGGCTGGAATTGATCCGAACCGTTACAATTTAAAAGTATACGTTTCTACGTAAACTAAAATACTAAAACCTTAGGAAAAGATTTGATTTGAATAATCCAAAATATGATAGAACACAATAAACCTAAGGAAAAGATTTGATTCGAATAATCCAAAATATGATAGAACACAATACTAAAACCTAAGGAAAAGATTTGATTCATATGATAGAACACTACAGACTTCTCTAAAACTTCTAGTAGTCTTTTTTTTTGACAAGACTTCTAGAAGTCTTTAGTTATGTGTTCTTTTAGAATTATCCATAACCCTCTATAAAATAGTGAGGGATCTCTTTCATATGTGTTCTTTTAGAACTACCCATAACCCTCTATAAAATAGTGCGGGGTTGAAACGACCCATGCCAACTGACCTACTAACCATTCACCTAACCACGTTCACAATCTCCCCCACTTAGGCTTCAACGTCCTCGTTGCATTAGCTCAGCAACATTTCCCTAGTGGCACACTTAGTTCTGTACAGAACAATCTGTTTTACCAGATTTTAGAGGTATCCCCTATCATGTAGACCAGGGTTGTGCTCTGGTACTAACTATAACGACCCGCGCCAGCTACCTGCTAACCATTCACCTAACCACGTGGCTCAAAGGTTAACCTCAAATTATATAGTAACTGGTCGGAATCCATTATATACCATTTCACACTTTCTAAAGTTCCCGATGTGGGACTTACCCAAGAGGTGGGCTGTCACAGGGGTCTCCTTAGGCGGCTGTAAAATACTCTTTCATGTGTATTTGTTATGCAAAGATGATGCTCAATTGTTAGCAGCGACTAGCATACGACAAGTTGATGTCTATGATTTGTCACCATCCTCTCTAGGTGCTTTACAGCCAACCCAATACTTCCAAGCGACTTCATGAACCAAAAGACAAAAATAATCATGCACGTAAAGTCGGTAAAACCTGTAAGCAAGAGCCATTAGTTCTGGTAATAAGTACAAATTAGAAACTAATTTGTGCTTAGTTGATGTAATTAGCAGTTAGTGGAGTTGAGTTGTTTTTCTGTTATAACTGCCATGTGGCAGTGGTAGTGGTGCTTTGGTTTTCTGTTGTGTATAAAAGGCGGAAAAGGTAGCTTGTTCTCATTATCAAACAATTAAGAGAAATGAATAAATCTCTTCTCTCTATTCTGTATTTCCTTTCTCTCTCTAGTTCTTGATAAACTGTTCTTGAGTGATTACAAATTCAGCTTTTCTTTATGGTATCAGAGCATCATTCGACTAACGTCCGTCGATCCTGAGGTAAATATTTCTATTCGATCCACTGCTCTAATTCTCTCTTGAGTTTCTGAGGATTGAAGTTCTGTACGAAATCCTAGGTTGTACGATACCCTAGCTTCTTGATCTTTTTTTACAAATGGCGACCGTAGAAGTTCAATTACCTTCATCACTAGCATTTCTTGTCTCAAACTTTCATTCTCTGGTTAATACAAAGCTTGATGGAACAAATTATTTGTTGTGGCGCATTCAAGTTGAGAACGTCACAATGGCTAATGGCTAATGGCTACTATGGATATCTTGAAGGAACTGTAGCATGTCCTTCATCTCATGTTCGAAATACTGAAGGAGTTATGAGTGTAAATCCTGCGTTTACATTGTGGAATCTCATAGATACTCAGCTGTTATCGTGCTTAACTGCATCTATCTCTCAATCAACGTTACCATATGTTCTTAGATTGAGACATGTGCATGAAGTTTGGGAATCATTGTCTAGTAGGTATAATTCTCTGTCACACAGTCATGTTCAAGAGCTCAGAACTCGTTTGTATACACTAACCAAGACTTCTACCATGGATAAGTATATAGACATTATCAAGGAGTATGCACAGAAAATAGCTGCAGCAAGTAGCCCTATTTCTGAGGATGATTTGGTCTTTCACACTTTTAGGGGGTTACCAAAGTCTTTCAATGGGTTTAAAACTGCTGTGAGAACACGAGGTGGCTCTATTACCTTTGCAGAATTAGTTAATATGCTCAATGGTGAGGATCTGCAGTTGCTTCAGGAATCAGAAGTTGAAACCTCATCTGTTTTGGTGGCAACACATGGCAATAAAGCTGTTACAAATCAATCTGTTGGTGAACCTTTGACACAAGGTTCTGGATCTTCAATGCAGGTCCAAATGTCTTCATTACCTTCCCCGTATGGTATTCCAATGCATTATCCTCAAAGTTCACAGTTTCCTATTTTCACACCATAGATTATGCCCCAAATTATACCACAAACTCAGTCTCATTTTATGCCTTCATCTCAGTTTTCTGTTCCAAACTTCAGAAATTTTCCTAGGGGCAGAGGTAGAGGTCCTAGATTGCCATATGACATCTGTGGAAGACAGAATCACAGTACCAATTTCTGTCATTACAGAGGACAGTTTGGTCAGTTTCAACCTCCTTTTGACATATACTCTACGCAGTGGAGGGGTTCATCATCCTTATCTCCTTGGATGTCCACTGCTAACTTTCCATCAGGCCTTCCTTTGTTTAAAACATCAATGCCAATGACTTCTGTCTCAGTTCCTGGACCAAGGCAGCCTATGATACATCCATCTCATTCACAACCACAAACACCATTTGCTGGTTTTACTAAAGCTTATACTATGCCTTATATGAACCCAGGGCCTTCATATTCTTCTGCTACTTTCTCTGGACGTCCAGGGTTCAGTGAAGCTTTTAATATGCCTTACATGACACCTAGTTCTTCAGGCAGTTCTCATGGTGTTTCTGGAGTTTTTAATATGCCTTACATGACACCTAGTTCTTCAGGCAGCCCTCATGGTTTTTCTGGCCCTGCTACACAAGCTTCACCTAATGGTCAGGGGTTGTCTAGGGATTTCAACACAGCTTTTTCTGCTGGTTCTGCCTATGGGTCTCTTGCCTCTCAATCATGGTACTTTGATAATGGTGCTACAAACCACATTACTAATAATGTGCAGAACTTAACTCAGACACAACCTGCTCAAGCTGGCAATGGAGTTTTGGTTGGGAATGGATCCACATTACCTGTCCTTCATACTGGCAAAGGTTTACTTCCATCTCCTACAACTAATTTTCAGTTATCTCATGTTCTACATTCACCTGATATCTCCCACAATCTTCTATCTGTTTATCACTTTGCTAAAGACAACAATTGTTTACTCATCTTTGATTCCTCTGGTCTTGTTATTTAGGACAAGAGTACACTCCAAATCTTGTACCAGGGACCCTGTTACAAGGGTCTATATCCACTTTTGAACTCCTTTGAGAAGTCTCATGGTGTGTCGTCTTCTGCTATGTCTTCTGGTGTGCCTTCTTCTACTGCCTTTATAAACACATCGTCTTCTGCTATGTTGTGGCATAAAAAACTGGGCCACCCTAGTTTACCTTTGTTTAGTGCTTTAATAAAACAACATGGCTTCCCTGTTTCAAAGCCTCATTTGGTGAATTGTAGACCATGTCAAATGGCTAAAAGCCATAAGCTTGTTTTCCCTATATCTGTTTCTCATACTACTGCCCCCTTTGAACTTGTTCATATGGATGTTTGGGGGCCATCTCCCATTCCTTCACATAAAGGATTTAGATTTTATCTGTTGATTGTTGATGATTACACCAGGTTTAGTTGGCTTTTTCCTCTTCATTATAATCAGAGGTCAAGTATGTCATAACCAATTTCAAAGCTTATGTTCACAACCAGTTTCACACATCTATAAAAATTGTTAGGAGTGACAATGGGGGTGAGTTTATCAATCATTTCTTTCTTTATTTGTTTCTATCTACTGGAGTTATACATCAAACTTCCTGTCCTAAAAACCCAGAACAAAATGGAATTGTTGAACGTAAGCATAGAAATCTTATAGAAACAACAGTAACACTTTTGATTCAGGCTGGTTTACCTACACATTTTTGGCTTGAAGCCTTGACTACTGCTGTGTATTTGGCCAATAGAATGCCACATACTTCCAACAAATTTCAGGTTCCCTATACTATGCTTTATCAAAGTTCTCCAGATTATGCTTTTCTCAAGCCATTTGGGTGCTGTTGTTATCCATGGCTTAAACCCTACAATGCAAATAAACTTTGTCCTAAATCCATTCCTTGTGTGTTTCTTGGATATTGTGATAACACAAAGGGATATAGATGTTATGATCCAAGTTCTAACAAAGTTTATATCTCTAGACATGTTCGATTTGTTGAGAATGAATTTCCTTATTTCTCTCTTGTTCCAACCTCTCCCTCCTCCTCTCTGAAACCTCATAGTTTTACTATTCCTCTAACTGCATTTGAAGATATAGTCATACCTATGTCTATTCCAGCACCATCTAATTCTACAACACCTGCATCTCCAATTTCTATGTCATCTGAATCTCCTTCTGTTTCTACATCTTATCCACCTGCTACTTTACATACAACTCCTACTTCTTCCTCATTTTCTGTCCCTCAAATTTCAGAGTCTAATTCACAGTCTGTCAGTATTCCTTCTTCTGATATTCTTCCCATTCCTTCTTCCACTCTGCCAATCACCATTTCTACAGTGTCTCACACTTCTGCATCACAACCTTCTGCTACTTCTCATTCCATGACTACCAGGTCCAACAATGGTATATTCAAACCAAAAATTCCTTTTAGCTTAGTAGTTGTTGGAGAGCATACCTCTTTGCCACAGACAAAACCTAACCATTTCTCAGAAGCTGTCAAACATGATGTTTGGCAAAAAGCAATGGCTGAGGAATATCAAGCTTTGGTGAAGCAAGGTACTTGGAAACTTATTCCACCTCCCTCTACGGCTAACATTATTGGTTGTCAATGGATTTACAAGATTAAACGACATTCAGATGGTACTGTAGCTCGTTATAAAGCAAGGTTGGTAGCTAATGGTAATAAGCAAACAGAGGGCTTAGACTTTTCTGAGACTTTTAGTCCTGTTATAAAACAACCAACTGTTAGAGTGGTGCTTAGCTTGGCTGTTCATCATCAATGGCCTATCAGACAAATGGATGTGACTAATGCTTTTCTTCATGGGCTCTTAGAAGAAGAGGTTTACATGAAACAACCCCTTGGCTATAAACATCCAAAATATCCTCATTTTGTATGCAAGCTTGAGAAAGCTCTTTATGGCTTAAGACAAGCTCCCAGGGCTTGGTTTGCCTTATTTTCTTGTTTTCTTCTTCAACAAGGTTTTATCAATAGTAAAGTAGACTCCTCTTTGTTTACTCACAAGAATGATCAAGGGCTAACTGTGGTCTTAGTATATGTGGATGATATTCTGATCACTGGTAGTAATAGCCCTTATGTTTCAGAATTGATCAATGTTCTTGGCTCTAAGTTTGTAATGAAAGACCTTGGGTCTCTCAGTTATTTTTTAGGGATCGAGGTTCTGGATCATGATTCTGGTTTTATTCTCTCCCAAACTAAATATGCAACAGATTTGTTGGTCAAGGCCGGTATGGGTGAATGCAAACCTAGTTCATCCCCTTCTTCTACTAAACCTATAGTGTTGACTCCAGACCTCCCATTTCCAGATCAACATTGGTTTAGAACTATAGTAGGTTCACTCCAATATTTGACTTTAACAAGGCCAGAGATGTCATTTGCTGTCAATCTTGCCTGTCAGCACATGCATAATCCTACACAGAGTGATTACATTGCTGTTAAACGAATTTTGAGGTATATAAAGGGCAGTGTCCATCAGGGGTTGCAATTTGTTCCTGGTTCTTTGAACATCACAGCTTACACAGATGCAGATTGGGCAGGAGATCGTTCGGACAGACGATCAACCACGGGATTTTGTGTCTTTCTTGGGCCTAATCTGATTTCATGGTGTGCTAAGAAGCAACACACCGTTGCTAGATCTTCTACAGAGGCTGAATACAGAGCTTTAGCAAACACAGCAGCTGATGTTTCTTGGCTTCAACAGCTGTTGGTTGATCTTTCTATTTCTTCTACTCTTCCTCATATCATTTGGTGTGACAACTTATCTGCCATCGCTCTAGCTTCTAATCCCATTTTCCATGCTAGAACAAAACATGTTGAAGTTGATTATCACTTCATTCGAGAAAAGGTTTTGAGTAAGCAGATTTTGGTTCAACATGTGGGCACTACAGACCAACTCGCTGATATATTCACCAAGACACTCTCTACTGCATGTTTCCAATTCTTGAAATCCAAACTCATGGTTGTTAGCACACCCATGAGTTTGCAGGGGTGTGTAAACAAGAGCCATTAGTTCTGGTAATAAGTACAAATTAGAAACTAATGTGTGCTTAGTTGATGTAATTAGCAGAACCATAGCCAATACGAAGAAATGGAACTTGGTACAATAGCAATATCGAGGTTACTTCTAAAATTCCCTTATACCCTTCCTTATCCCGAAGGAGCTTTTCTAGATTTAGATCAGAGGAGAAGGAAATCTGAATTCGAAAATCATAAAAGTCGAATCTTAAACCACAGATCTAATGGTGGAAAATAATAGTACATTTTGGAAAATATCGGAAAAAATTTATGTATTTATTGAAAATCCCAGGGGGGCAGAATGAAATTTACCCATTTTAAAAACTTACAATTGATCACGGAGAGTGTCATACACGTGCCACAAAAATAATTCACCGCGGGACGTGGTAGAGGCATTTGGCCTGGGAAGCGCGCATACGGCGCATGTTAGATGATTATATGTATGCACAATTCCTTCATTCGGGAATTGGCACGATCCCCTTGCTTTCATGAGCTGCCGACTTACCCATGGAAGATTCTGGTATTTACTTTCATGAGCTGCTGACTTACCCATGGAAGATTCTGGTATTTATGTTGGAAAGTGATTTTGGCACTCCATTTTTTATCTTTATCCTATGTAAAATTACCAAATCCAAATTACAATCATTTATTTTATTAGTATTCATCCAATTTCTCACACATAGAAAGGTATTGTTGTAATTTCAAATAAGAAAAAGACAAAAAAATAGTGTAAAAACCAATTTCCACGTTTGTTCTATGCGCCGTCCAATAATCAAAGCCCTATTTTATCCCTTTTTCTGGTAATTCTGTTCTATCCAATCTATTGATTACACTTGTTTAGAAAAATAATGTTTGGCCAAAGGCCAAAAGGCTAGTTCGGTTGGTTGGTGAGTTTACTCCTTATTCAGTTCACCAGTGTTCAATTTTTTGTGATTGCCCTGATTCCGGTGTGGATTGTCTTTAACCGAACCAGAGAGAAATTAGTCAATGTGCGTAAGGCGGCCGGATAAACTGACTATCATCAAAATATATATATATATATATATATATATATAGAGAGAGAGAGAGAGAGAGAGAGAGAGAGAGAGAGAGAGAGAGAGAGAGAGGAAAAATCAAAACAAATGTGGCGATACTACAATTAACGGATTTAGTTGTTCTTTTTCCAAAAGTCTTCAAAAAGGCCATTTGAAATGGAGCATCAAAAAATTGATCAGAACTGTCTTTATCAAAATAGAACATGTGATGGGCGCTACGAGCCAAAAAAAAAAAAATGCAAAATTAAGATTGTTCATTTTTGGTGATAATTGATGTGTACCCTCTGCAAAATCAATATTGCCAAATCCATCCTTTTAGCGGGCAAACAAACTTGCATTGGTATTATACCTTCACAGAGTCGAAATCCAAATACAATCTGATGCAGGGAAGCGATTAAGAAAACTGATAATCGAAACGACAAGAACAATCACAAATTCAATAGTTTAGAGAAAGTCTCTCTGACTCTTTTCTTTATCAATAATCAACCGCCCAGCCCTAAGGCGTAAAACCGAATATATAGGTAACAACCCTAACCCTAGAAAACATAAAAAACAATACCAAAATTATTACAGACCCATAAAAAAAGGAAAAAACAAGACTTCAGAAAAAAGAATGGGCAGAAACGGAAATTCCTACGGAAAGTAATAAGAGCGCAAAGAATGGCCCAAAACGGAAACGAAAGGCCCATTGGGAGGCCTAAACGGCCTCGGAATACCAATTATATTACGCATCGAACCCAGGTGGGCCCGTCACCTAAATTCACGGTCAATTATATTACGAAAATACCAATTAGTACAAATAGGCCTTGGAATGTTTAAGATGGTACTCCTCCTCTTTAGCTACTGCATCACAATCCCACTCGAAAGAGTCTCTAAAACCACAGTTGGAAATTCAGAACTCCAAAAAAAAATATTACTAACAAAAGTTGTTTCTTGAGCTGAATTCTACATCGGTAAGTTGATCGACTCTTTAGTCTTTTCATCAAGAGTTCTTGATTTATAAAACAACATCCAAGTCACACGGATATAAGACCACACAAGTCTGAAAGCACACATCCGTTCTACTAAGATTCTTATTTTTTAAGTATTTATTTTTTACTTTATGAAATAGGTCATTCTCTCGTAATACATCACTTTTTAATTCAACAAAAAAAATACTTATTTGAAGAATAAATACTTATTTTAATCAACGGAATGGGACTCAGTTTTGGCTTTATGGCCTGTTTATTCAATAGTGGATTTGGGTCTAATAACAAACAGGTTGTTGTAAATTCTGTGTGGACTCCGGCCCAAAGTTGCGCCCAACACTAGGGTTTTATTTTTTATTTTTATAAATAAGGGGTCTAGACTTGCTTATGAGAATCTCGATTAATTCTGGCGCTCAATTTCACCGCTCACTTACGGGAAGGAGCCCAATTAAGGTCAAAGTAATGCTCCGTATAAACTAACCCAAAGAAATTAATAACTCCCAAGATATTTCAAACCTAAGAACAAATTCCTAAGTCTCAGATCACTAGGCCAACCACTTGAAGTTACAATTTACAGCGTTTGTTCTTATGTGTATATGCAGAGTTCGGCTGCTTTTTTATCCAAACACTTTGGAACGGTCACGATTGGCTCTGTAAACATGTGAAGAAGTTTTTCTCATAAGAGAATTTGTCCAATTCAATCACACATATGGACATGTGAAAAAATTGTGTTTGAAGGCTCCTTTTGTCTTGACGTAAAATATTCTACAATATAAAATATTTATCATTTATAATATTTTTCGTAACAAATAATCGTGTTTTTTATTTCCTTGTGTTTGGTTAGTAGTTGGAACATATTTTACATAATCAAAAAAACCCCTGAAACGCAGTATAAGACGACATACCGGAGAGAGTTCCTAATTCTTGGATCCAGTATGGGCTATGTATGTTTGCCTTCTTCCAAACACCGTCAATGTAAGAAGAGATAAATTGTTTTTCTTTTTATTCGATGGACAGAGACGGGGTGTCCGGATAAATTCACATATTTTGACTAATTTTCTCTCTGATCCGGTCAAAACAGGCCGTCCACACCGGAACAAAGGTATTCTCAAGAAATTACCCCACCTTTTAGCATTCTCTGCTGGTCTTTTCCTTAAAACACACCACCTAGTATTTACTATGATAGTGATTCATTTCATTCAACCACCCAACGACCCATCAAAAGTTTACAACCCATAAGTTTCTCCTCTCTCTCTTTCTCCTCTCTCTCTCTCTCTCTGGTAAAGAAAGACGCATTAATAAGTACCAAGAGTTTTACGGTTATAGGGGTAAACAACCCCAGTCAAATCCACACAGAAACCATTAGCTAATGTACAACTAGGAACGCTATGATTAACATAGAAATCTCCAACCGAAACCGGCACATCTTTTGCCAATGCATCTGCACATTGATTTGCTTCTCTCTCTCTAAATGACACTTCTCAAAATGGTGCTGTTGATGACCGATGGAGCCCGTGTTTCTTCGGAACTTGAGAAGCTGCAGGTAAATATGACTGAAACACACACAAAAAAAGGACTGGAAGTGATTAAAAAAAGATTTGAAATGAATAAAACAGAAACCAAGTGGGTGAAAGTTCTACATACACTTTTTTTATTATTATTATTATCAAGAAGAAACACATGATTTTAATTCAAGAGTGACGAACGTATAAACTAGAGGGCCGTGCCGAACTATACATGTCCTCCTGGCTCACCATCATCGTGAGTATTGTGTGCCAATGCCCAGGTTGAGAACATAATGCATTGCGTGTTTCAAAAAGTCGGCCACCTAGGTCAACTAGTATCAGCCTAGACGCTAGACGATTCAATACCTAGATTAGACAACTAAGTAGTTAGCAAAAGGTATCCCTTTTTCCACCCGATTAGCACCTAGTGATTTTTAAACAGTGGCGTGTTCTCAAAGTGGCTTGCATACATACCCCGAGATCCATCCCTTGTGGGTATTCTGTGAACACATCCAATTGTTCGGCTATCAAATTAGGTTCATAATGTAAGGGCCTAAGGGGGCAACGACCGCAACTCTCGTGTTTAACTGTCCTTGCGCTCATTGTCCCTAAAAGTCCGTCGTTCATATATAAATTTGTCTAATAGGAAAGGCAGGAACAACCTTTCCTGCTGCTGCCTTCTGCCACCTTGAGCTTGAATTCCCTCCCAGAAGTGAATACTTAGCCAGGAATGCCAGATCCAGATCCAGCGCTGACGCTTGAGCCCACATCAAGAATAAATAGCGAATGCAGGTAGTTTTAAAAACGGATTGTTCCAGTGGTTCGGGCGGATGTCCAGACTTTGAGAGTACTCCTCAAGTTCTGAGGTTCGATTCCCCACAGAGTAAGTACTTTGAAATAAGTGGGGAGCCGTGACTAGTGTGGTTACACTAACTCCTCTGGAGGTTTGGGTTGGACAGTCGTGTCCATTTTTAGGGGTCGTTCGGCTAAAAGAATAAGCCAGGCTTTGCTGGCTTCCTTAAAACGAAACATGTGTAATCACCTTGGACCAATAGAAAGCCAAATTACAGTCACACCCCTACACAAGTTCTTATCCTATATTGTATTGCAATTTTTTGTGTAAGGGCATTATAGTAATTTGTTGGTATAAGAAAGAGTCAAAACCATCCAAAAGCCAACATCATTTCCCACCCTGGGTCGGCACCTTGGCTTTTTAAGCCAATAAGCCGAGAAACTTTTTGGTATCACTGGTATACCAAAGCCTGGTATCTCCCTTCACAAAAAAGTAACATGTGGCAAACTATATTTTTTTAGGACTTCATCTATAATTATTCCACTCCAATTCACTATTCGTGCTAAAACAATTGTCTTTTTTTCCGCCTCCGTCCACAAAAAACTAACCCCCGCCCAAATTACTCCTCTGCCTAGCCAGCAAGATGGAAATTCTGAACACGATCCGTTAATACGACACAAACACGACACGAATATGACGACCCGGCAACACAAAAATTAAATGGGACACATACGAATTTGACTCGTGTAACTCGATAAGGACACGGTAACTGATTAATTTTCCGGATTGACACATCAACCCAAATCAACTCGACTCGAATACGACACAACACAATTTACTGTGATTCTTTCAAATTCCTAATTATGACTTGGTTTTTCCAAAATCATACTTGGTTAATTTGTATTGAAAAAAATCAATGAATTACGAAAATACAAGTCATGCATGTTACAAGTCATGCATGTTACTTTAGAACTCATTGTAGAATATTTTTTTTCCAAAATCAAAACCAATTGAATATCTAATTTTCTAATTATTTGAGTTTCTATGCTAAAAAATTCCAAAATTAAATAAACATCATTTAGGCTGGTATTCTAATTACTTTGCAAACAAGATTTCATACAATTATATAAGACCTATGACATAAAAAACTCATAGTATCCCATAATTATTAAGCATCTCTCTCATTAGGGATAGATCATTTAGTTGAAAAAACTCAAGAGTATACCATAATTATTACTCACAGTATCATTTAATCTTTGTGCTTTCAATGGAAATTTTACTATTGTTAAATTTGACTACGGACCTTTTATTTTTTTAGAATGGTTTATGTCCTCAAGATTTATGTTTCACCTTTAAATTAAAGTTTAAAAAAAATGGATGAAAAGAAAGCAAAGAGGTGTCGTTCAAAAAAAGAAGAAAGCAAAGATGTTAGCAGAGATAGGCACACGAGTAATTTTGGCGGAGGTAGTTTTTTGAGTATAGAGGCGGAAAAAATAATAGTGAATTGAGGAGGAATAATTACAAAAGTCCCTAAAAAATTATAGTTTGCCACATGTCACTTTTTGTGAAGGGGATACCAGGTATTTAGTATACCGGTGATACCGATACCAAAAAGTTTCTCAATAAGCCTGGCTTATTTTTTTTAGCCGAAAGTGGCTTGGCCGAAGGAGTGTTCCTCCGTTACTAAAAAGAAGGAAAAAAAAAAAAAAAAAAACTCTGTTCAATCAATCTACCTGTTGTTGCTGTCTTTTTAGCCTAGCATTCTCTTCCGCCAGTTGTGCCACTTCCATCTCCAACTCATTTGTGTAAGCCTGTAAATAATAACCGCAATATAACACATCAAATAAAACCATCATAAAAACAAATAAAAAATCACACAAAATCAACGAGTAATTATTCAGTCATCCTGAGCACCGTAACGGCCCAAACTTTCACCCTCAAAAACATTCCTCCGAGACCCAAGTACTAAATAGTTGACCCCACATAATACGTGATTGTGGAGAGAATAGAAACGACACGTGCCAATGCCCCCGAGCACCCAATAACTTTTCATAATAAAACCCACACTGTGTGCGGGCGGATCGGCTAGTCAGAGGTTCGAGTAGTAGAAACAGCCTCTCTCCGTTGGAGGGAGTAAGGCTGCGTACATTCAAACCCTTTTCTGGGTCATGCATAGCGGGAGCCTATAGTTTTCTTAAACTCATAAGACATAAAACTAAATGTTAGAGAAAAAAGCAAAACAGAGAGACACATTCCTGTTTTCTAGCCCTCGACCGAGCAGCCGACTCCCTGTTCTTAATCATACGCTTATTTCTCTGGTCGCCGGAGCTACTATTTTCCGCTTCCTGGTACCTTTTCCGTCCAAAATCCGGCAACCTCGAACAAGACGAAGCCAACCCATCAAAAGGGTCTACGTTCATAGAGTCAGGCCCATTTGGGAACCCGGGTGGGGGCTGGTAAAACGGGTTTGATCCAAGAGGGAAGCTGAACGGGTGACCGGGGCAAGGATTGAGGCTCAGAGTGGTGGCCGGCGGCGGAGACTCCGACGTTGTGTAGCCGCCGCCGTGGATGGTGGTTGTTTGCGGGTTGGTGCTGTTCAAGGGCCGGGTGAGAAATTCTTGAAAGGTGAGGGGAAGGAAGTTGCTGGTGCGGGACGGGTCGGGCCTGGATCCCGGGTTGTCGTGGAGGGAGGCCAGGTTTATGTCTCCCCATTCGTCTTCCATGGTATTGGCAGTTTAGAGAGAGAGAGAGAGAGAGAGAGGGGAGAGAGTGGTTTTGTCACATACACTGGAGAGAAAAAGGAGGCTATTTGTGAACTTCAAAACTGTCCTTGGTGTCACGTGCCTAAGGCGTGACCCCTTGAAGGCTTGAACTACGCCATGTTTGGAATGGACAAGGGATGCCGTTGAGTATCTCTCTTGAGAGGGATGCTGAGGTGTCGATCCAGCCTTTGAAAATAAGGACACCCAGCCCCAAGGGCTTGAGCCCGTTAAGGGTGTTTGTGGTTTAGGGCTATGTACAGCCTTTAAACCTTCGTAGACTAACTTATTCACTATTTCCTAACTCCTGCTCATGAGTATACCACTTGGCATGAAAAAAACAAAAACAAGCGTCAGTCCGGTTGATTGATTGATTTGTTTCCCACACAATTAACTAAGGTCCGACTTTCAGGATCATGCCGCAAAAAAATGATTTTTTAAGAATTTCTTGGTCTTGACATGAATAACTTATCTTTAACCGGATCAAAAAGAGAGTTAGTTAAAAAGCGGATAAGCCAGCCCATACATCCTAACATTGTAAAACAAAATAGGAGTAAAATAAAAAGGACGGACACCCATAATTGGTCCTTGAAAAAAAGGTGGACGTGAAGCAATAATATGCAGCTTCCATGCCCACAAGGCACAAACCAACCCCAAGCGGTTTGATGCGTACATTCAGACATCATTTCACTAACTACTTTTTTTTCAATTTTTATTTGAATTTTTTTTGCGTTTATTAATTTTATGCCAAATTTTTGTAATTTATTGATTCGTTTCATCGAGATGAATCGGAAAAATAATTTTTTTTTACTTTGACCCAAATATTTTAGAAAATAACTATTTTTAAGTCAAAAAGGTAGATTTTTTTTTTGCTAAAATGTGATTATTTCTCAAAATATTTGGATAAAATAAAAAAATATCCAATTCGTTTTGACAAGACGAATTAAAAATTAAAAAAAATGAGGCGCAAAACTAACAAATGCAAAAAAAATTCAAATAAAGACAAAAAAAAAAAAAGTGAAAAAAAGTTGTCCCCTCTCCCACTTAAAAAGTAACATATACAATGGCTTGAAAATTAGGACACCCATAATTGGCTCTTAAAAAGGTGGGACGTGCAATAACATGCAGCTTCCACGCAAGAGAAACAAACAAACCCACAATTGGTTTGAAAGTGTACATATCTCTACTTGAGAAAGAGGAATGTAGTAGTATAAATTTGTCACAACAAAACTGTTTCCACTTTCCATTTTTTGCCCTTTGTATTTTTGGCTCGATAACATTGCTGCTATGCACATCAGTGAGACGTGTGTGCAACATATTTAATAGCGGTACATCAATCTCTGTCATACAATTAGGCACGCACCAGTGTGGAAACAAACTAAAGGAGACATTTTCGACGAATGGCTAAGTTTGATTTATGGTAATCAAAATGGTTGAGGTGCATCAATTTAGAAACGAGCCAACTCTTCTATTAACAAAGAGTACTCCTGAGCTTTGTTCGTTTCTCTTTTTAACTTTGTTTTACTTTTATTATCATTATTCTATTTCTCTTTCCAATCATTACTTTATTTCTCAAATTATTTTACTTTAATTTATCTCTCTATGTCTCTTTACTTATTATCATTCTTTTCAATTATTATCATATTTCTCTCTTCACCCACTACCAAAACTAAAATACTACCAAAAACTAGCAAATGAACAAGGCCGCATCTTTGAAAACTTACTCTCTTTCATAGAAAAAAAATGCTCCCCTTTCTCAAAAATGGCTTGAATCAAAAAAAAAATCTCAATTCGTAGGACCTTTGGATCCAATAAAATAAGGAGCCCCAAGATTGTCATATTCTTTCTGCTCAGGACTGGACTCGGGTGATGTATCCATGACTAGCTAGGACGAAGTTTTGACTAACAGTTGTTTAGGGGCCGTAGATGGTAATTTGGGCAGAATGCTAGAAATACAAATTCTAGTAGACCCTAGCCATACCTTACTAATTTGTGGATCTCTTCACCATTATTTCAGACGATAGATTGTAATAATATTGGAAATTAAAGTTTAATGTGTAATGTTTCTTGACTAAGTTGAAGAGTATTCTTATGGTTGAACTTTGCATGCAAGGGTAGTTAAATAGACCAGGTTTTTCTTTCTGCTTTTAATAAAAAATAACTAGATAACATTAAATAACATAAATTACAAGAAGCTAGGACAAAACAATAGAGTTTTTTATTGTTTATTTTTACCCTGACTATCCTCAATGTACTCTTAAAATGATTTTTAGAGTATCCATAATACTATAATCAAAAGTAAATGGTTTTAAAAGTTGACAATTTTAGTGCAAAAAATATGACTCACAATGCTATAATCAAACTTAACAATCTCTTTATAAATAATCAAATTTTGAATTTTGGATAACCTAAACTAGTAACCTTTTGACAATAATTAACCAAATTTAATAAACCCTATATATTCTCAATCAAATACACCAATCATTATACAAAAATATTTTATCACTCTTCCTTTTTCCTCACTTTCTTTTCAAACAATATTTTTGGGGAAAAAATATTTTACTAAAAAATTGATTTTTTTTTAGAAAATAGTTTCAAAAACTATCTTCTATTTCTAGTAAATAATTTTTATAAGTTTCAAAACTATTTTCTACTGTTCACAATTTTCATTTTTTTTTTTTAGTTTGAAAATATGACGTGACAAATTTTGGTTATTCAATTTTGATTATGACATTGCAAATATCTATATTGCTAGCTTTAACAATCTTTTAAATGAATAATCAAAAGCTGGTGTAGCAACTTTTGGTTATCAATTTTTGATTATAGCATTATGGATACCCTTAGGTAGGGTTGCAAACGAGCTGAGCCGAGCTGAGTTTTAGAGTGTTCGAGCTCAGCTTGCCAAAAATTTAGTTGGCTTGAGCTCGGCTCGAGCTCGTGACGAGCTGCAGGACTCGACTCGAGATGTATTTACAAAGCTCGAGCTCGGCTCGCTCGGCTCGTTTATGAAACAAATATATATAAATATATATATAAATAAATATAAATATGTAAATATATATAATATAGTTGAGCTCGGGAGCCAATTCGAGCCGAGTTTCGACTAGCTCGAGCTCGGCTCGTTTATGAAACGAGCCCAGGACTCGAGCCGAGCCGAGCTTCGAGCGGCTCGGATCGTTTGCAGCCCTACCCTTAAGTGAGGCTCCTAAATATTTAGCAAAACATTAATTTTCTTAATTGTGGATTTCAATGAGCTCCCTAAACAAGCTCTCAAGGATAACTCATAATATACGATCTATGTAGTATTAACTAGCTCTGAGCGGGAACCAAAGTCTTTAAATATTTTTTTATTATGAAACTTCCAAAAGATAAGGGTCTTTTGCACACAAAATATAGAATGCTCTTACTAGTCCGTTGAGCGCTCATGCACTCCCAAAATTAACAAGATCTCAGGAGTGAAATTTAGACCTCACTTACGCTTATGTGTACGCTTTAGAATTCAATTTAGGAACCATTTGTAGCTCATAAGCTTTAGGATTCAATTTAGGAACCATTTGTAGAGAGTGCATTGAGGGCTCTAATATGTTTTATTCAAATTTCTTAACCAAAGATTTTTGCATGAACATCAAAGACATGTGAAACAAATTCCCAAGAACGGAGAAAACACGTTTGGATGACTGAAACCGTTGACGGGTTAACACGTGGAAAACAAACAATATAATTATTTTTTGTTTTAAGTCTAATTGCCGAAAACTCTATCGGCATAGAGATGCTGAATTTTCAGCACAAAAGATTCTACCTTCCGAGAACGTCAAATGAGACAGTAATGAGTTTCATTTTTGGATACGGCAGTAATATTGGGAAGGGGCATGGCACTGTTGTTTCGAGTTTCGATCGGTTGAATGAAATTTGGGAATTGATTCTGTCTTGTTCTTTTTCATTTTTAAAAAATACCCCCTAGATTCTTCCTATTTTTAACATTTCTTTTTCTATTTTTCTTCACTCATTATTTTTACTATTTTTCAAAAAAAAATTTAAAACACAAACCAAACAAAACAGAAGTGGAACAATTTATCCTGAATAACCATTGGTCCATTTGTCCAATCAAGAACTGGACACCCCCGTACGTCCCTATGCACTCTCATCAATTCATCGATAATGTAGAGAGAGAAAGTAATGGATACGACCTAGGAAAGCTAGATTTCGCAGGCAGGAGAAGGAGAGAGAGAGAACAGCCCTGTCGTTCATGTTTCCTCCCCGCATCTTGTTCGGCTTTACAAAGCGGATTATTTTTTTGCCCTCATTTGAAATTTTATCGCATTTGTTAATTTTTTGAAAATTATTATTTCATCATGAGAAAAGAAATTTTAAAAGTAAAAAATTATGATCAAAATGTATTTTGTTTGAATAAAGACGAAAAAATTAGCTTATTTTTATCTTTATTTAAAAAAATTGAATTTCGATAATAATTTTTTGCTTTTTAGATTCCTTTCGTCATGAGAAATGAATAATACTCAAAAAATTGACAAAAAACTTAAAAAATGCAATTTTTTTTTTGAATAACAACCAAAAATATTTCAAAGTGACTTTTTTATCCAAACAAGATAATCAGAATTTTCAATTCTTAAAATCAGAATGCAAGAAAATAACTTTTTGCGAACTCCCTAGTCCTGGCATGGACAGCCTGCCCGGACCAGGGAGTGAATTACAAGCAGTTGAGTTGAGACGCGCATGACTAATCCAGACATTCCTGACTTGAAACCAATAAGAGAGAGGGGGGGTACCATGATGTTTCTGCAAAGGGAAGCATGCCGGCACAAAGACAATCGAGTCCGAGTTCAGTCCCTATATATACAATGGAAAAATTTTCACTGCCAAGCGGGTACCACGTGGTACCCGCTTGCTCATCTAAACCATCTATTACGTGTTTGAATAACTCAGATTTGGAGAGAAAAAAGAGAGAGAGAAAGTGTTGGAATCAGAGGAAAAAGAGATTCAATCCAAATCGTTCAAAAGAATATCGGATAGCTCGGATGTGCCGAGCAGGTGCCACATAAAATATACCCACTCGGCACCGAAAAAATCACTCATATACAATAGTACTGCAAAGGGAAGAGAGAGATTCTGCAATCTCTCCTCCATCGCTATCCTTCCAGCAATCTTGCTAGCTAGGGAAACAGAGAGCATACCCTACACACTTCAAATCTGTGGATTTCCACAGAGCATAACCCTTTTGTTTTGTTTCAGGGGACAGTATTTTGTCGTTTATTTACTGATAGTAGTTGAGTTGGTGGAGTAGCTCGTGGGTCATCCGGCGAAACATCACCAGTTCGACCCGCCTGTCTCATCTTTCTCGGCTGTTGATCTCGCAAATTAACGACTGAGATGAGCCGACCCATTTGCTTTGAAATGACGTCGTTTCAACACGTTTCATCTTAGCCATTCATTTGCAAGATCAACGGCCAAGAAGGAAGAGACAGGCGGGGCAGACAGGTCTCAAACCAGGTCTTCCTATCCATAGTTCTAATATATTCTTATATCACGTCCGATTTCTTTTTCTTTTTTTTGACTTTTGTACATATTTTACAATTATGATTTTTTAACCCAAGATGCAGAAAATCCAATCCTTTCTTCATATGTTAGTCCAGTGTTACACAATTATTGCCGAGAAAAAAAAAATTGTTACACAATTATCACTTGTTTAGGCTTGTGTTTTTTTGTTTTTTTTTTTGGGCGGAGGAGGGGGGTTTGTCTAATTTTCTTGTGTGTTGAAAAAACAATTGTCAAGACAACGACCCGGAAGTCGCGTAGCTTCATTTTATGACATGAGATTTCGAGTATAAGTTGATGATGAGTATCGATACCTTTAATGGTAATCTAACCAACTTGCTCACCAACCTCTTGTATTCGGCGAAAACATATCACGTTTTAACTTCAGCTCAAATAAGAGGAACTTAGTTGTGAGTTAACTTCTTATTAATCCCAAACACCTTATCTGTATGACCCAAACATGAAACATATTTTCTCGGCAAAAATCTTATATATCTTTTGATAACCCAAGTGCGTATACCAACCTATGCACACTTTGACCAATCTTTGAGGTCAATCTCATGGTCCATTAACGGGGACAATTAAAGTTGGAGTAAAACATCTTACATTGTTGGATATTACGTAGTTTCTGTTTAGTTAAAGTTCTTATTTTTTAAATATTTATTTCTCGTTTTACAAGACAGGTCGTTCTCTAATAATACATCGTCTTTAATTCAAAAAATAAGTAATTTTAGTTAGTAGAACACATCCTTAATAATACACTATTTAGCCTGTGTTCAGGAGACATTATTTAAATTCAAGAAACAGATTAATTTCAAGTTCCTAGTAGAATATAGAAATCGGTCTTCCTATTGTCAGCCCACTAGGCTGACGATAAGTATACTAGAAGACAATAAAAACACGTATTTTTGTATACTTTTTACACCATATAATACACATTCACACACCTACTATTATCAACCCATTGAGCTGATTTTAGAATTATTCAATGAGAGCTGCTATCAGCACCGACCGAGATGTATATACATATATACACGAAAAATAAGGTGTTTAGATCAAACATCTTACATACATCGGATGCCGCTGATTCCCGCTTAAACCCCCTAGTTTTATTTTTTTTAGAATTTTTAATCGTCTCGAATCGGCCATTCGGTGGCCGAAAACGGTCCGGCGCGACCGTCGGTACGATTTCTCTACGTTTTTTATCGGTAACCATAGGTTTTCCGTTTTCCTACAGAAATTACTCCGTAGTAGATAGATAAGGAGGAGTACACATTCAGTGTGATGATGGTGGAATCAGAATATCTGCGCGCGAAGATAAAACAGTTACTAGTACCCATGGAGATTCCAGAAATTCAAGGGTAAGGTGGTTGCTTCGACGAGTCTCCATCACCATGGTGTACGTCCGCCAGTATATATGCACAGCATGTTTGTCCCTTGAATCTCAACTCTCTCTCTCTCCTCTCTCTCTCTCTCTCTCTCTCTCTCGTACTAGTACCTTTGGTTCACCAGTTATTGGACACCTCTTTCTGAGAGTTGCTTTCTCGAACCTTTTGGAATACCTTTTCGAGATTAATATTTTTCGGTTCTTTTTTATCAATCTTGCTATTGTCAGCCTGACGATGAGTATATCAGAAGAGAAGAAAAATATGTATTTTATGTATACTTTTTATATTATTTAATACGCATTCATATACTTATTATTATTAGCCCATTGAGCTGATTTTAGAATTTTTTCTTTTATATTACTATGTATTTTATATTTTGCTTTTTCGGATTTTTTTTAATTTAAAAGTTACTGTACAATAATTTTATAGGCACACACAAACACTTATAAACACACTCACAAAAGCAAGTGGGCCCACACATGTTGCACACATCCAGTGTGCGTGAGGCCCATCCCTTTTTGAGTGTAAATGTTTGTGTGTGGTTGTAGCATTTTCGTATCTACTATTCCATTCGCCCCATTTTTATTGTCTATTATTTTGTTTGTCACTTTTATGTTTTTTTGCCTATATCTTTTATTGTGTATCTTGAAAAATATGCAATATGAATACTGTTTGATAAATCTCAATTAATTCTATAATACAAAGTTTTCAAAATTACGAAAATTATTTTAGATTGAAAGATATAAGCAATTAAATAAATGACACGCAATTTAAAAATAGACAATGAAAATGGGGCGGAGGAAGTATATGTATATCTAACCTTTATTTTTTGATTGATCGGGAATATCTAACTTGGGCGTTTTCAATATGTTTTTGGTAAAAAACGAGGTCATTTTACAATATTGTTCACATAAATCAATCATTAAGTTTCGGCATTTCAGCTTGTTGTTCACACTAAGTCACACCATGTTCCAAAGTTTAAAATGCATAAGTCAAAAGTAGCTCCGCCCGTGTTTGTTGGTCCGTTTTCAGTATTCGTGCCATGTTTTAAATTATCTATATATTTTAATTTATAACGAGTTTCATGATTTTGAAAATTTTATTTAATAGAACTAATCGAGATATGTCAAAATTGCATATATTTTAGAGATTTGTATTGAAAAGGTATGTACAATTTTTTAAGGTGTGTAAAATAGTGAAAGTGGACAAATAAACACGAACGAAAAGAGTTCTAGAGTAGAGCTTCCATAGTATTTCTTTTCTTCCAGCTCATTTAAGCTGTTTTTGCCTCGTAAGCAAAAACAGAAAGTAATTATTTCTTGTGAATTTTCTAATTTCTGACATCTTTGATCGGATCAGGAAGAAAATTAGTCGAGATGAGCATAAATTGATCCGAACACCATTTATCGTCGAAAAAAGAAAAAGAAACAGAAAGAACAGCAAACAAGTTGTAAACTAGGGGCTTATCCACATGAGAAATTTTTCAGTACCGAGCGGGTACCACGTGATGCCCACTCAGTATATCCGGACCCTCTCTATTCACATGGTCCGTTATGAGAGATGGCAAAGTGCGTCCAAGGCCTCTTTCCAATTATCGGTGCAGATGGGACAGGGGGTGTGTGCTGTGCAGCTTCGTGCTGCACAGCGTGCTGCACGGCCTCCGGCGAAGCTTTGCCGGCATCGGTCCGACGATCAGAGACGTTCACCGCGTAGAGCTCGTCGAGTTCTACATGTGCACCAAAAATCAGCTCGATTAAATATCGTTAAGGTCCTCATCCGAACATATATAACTTGAAAAAAATGGACTTAATGGTTTTGATCCAGTGTTTCGTATCCATTAGGATTCATTTTTTTTCAAGTTATATATGTTCAGATGAGGCCCTTAACGATATTTGATTGAGCTGATTTTTGGTGGACATGTAGAACTCGACGAGCTCTACGCGGTGAACGTCTCCGATCGTTGAACCGATGCCGGAAAAGCCTCACCTAAGGCCGTGCAGCACGCTGTGCAGCACGAAGCTGCACAGCACACACCCTCTGTCCATGCAGATGACTCCCACTTCTCCTCTCTTTTTTTACTTGAGACTTTTTTTTTGATATTTTTTATTTTTTGTTGAACTTTTCGTTGTAATTTTTGAAATTAAGCATTTGTCTTGATGAAAGGAATAAAAAAAGTATAAAAATGTAAACTGTTGTAAAAATAAATTCATATCAGACAACACTATAGACAAAATATCAAACAGTAAACTTTTTTTTTGCTCTTGGTTATATTTTTTTACTTTTTAGACTTCTCTCGTCTAAATAGATAGTTAAATCAAAAAATATGAAGCGAGTGTAACAAAGATTAAAAAAGACGAACAAAACACATAATGCTTAAAAAAAAAAAAAGAAGTTTAGCTAAAGGTTTTTCACCGAGGTTTGGTGCGAGTGTGGAACATCAAACCCTGGCAAACACTTGCACCAAACCTCCAGAGTTATACACGCCAAATGTAGTTATATACTCCTATATGTCACTCGAATATTCACACAAAAGTATCATTATGGAAGCAACAGCAAAACAATAAGCACGAGCAGCACCTTCGAACCATCGGCCGCCGATCCTTCCGTTTCCAACCACAAAGAGCACAAAACCACAACTTTCATCACCCAAGATCATATAACAGCCGAAGGGAGCCAATGGGAAGTTGGATCAAAATTCCCCGAAGTTGCAATGAATAACCATGAAATGAAGAAAAGAAAGAAGGGAAAAAAAAAAAAAAAAAATCCTCCCACCAGAATCATAAATACATTCCAACATACTGATGTTACTACCTCATATAGTCTTGAAAACAGGACTTGTTTTTCCCCCTCCTATGGTTCCTCTCTTATTTTCTTGTAAGTTTACCCCATTTTTTTGGATCTCTTCTACGGCGTGACAAGGCCAAGACCGTTATCACCAAAAAAACCAAAAAAAAAAAAAACGTAGAAAAAAAGACAAAAACTCTCAGAAGATATTCACTGCCATCAAGTACAACCGTCAACCCATATCGCACAAAAACCCTTCATGATGTATGTTGTGCAATAGCACACTTCTCATTGACTTGAAGATTTGAACTTCTAGCTGAAATTAGAAAGCTCAGTACCAGCTTGAATAGGGGCTTGGTGTGTCCCCTCTGCAGTGGATAGTTGGAATGGGCTATTCAAGTCCCCGGAATATGATCTACTTAGGAATGTCTCGGCTCGAGCTTGTTTGTTTGTCTTCTCCACCACGGACATGCTCTGGATGTTGGCTGTAAGCATGTCATGAGTCTCATGACTGGAACGATCTACTGATCGAGGACTTGACATGGTATGGAACTCAACGGAAGGAGGCATGATCCATCTCCTCCAATCATTTCGCTTTCTAACTTTACCATTCTGAAAGGAAATATGAATGGAGTAAGAAGAAAATAATATATGAACAATCAAGAAGAAACAAATTCGGCTTATAAACTTGCTTCTCACCGTCTGACTAATGAAGGTTCTCAATAAAGTTACCAATAGATACAATCAAAAGCCTCATGCAATTATAATTTCCAATGGCAGTTTACGTTTACAACTGGCAAGGAAGCACCAAAACTTAGAAAACTAATAATTGCAAATCTTTGAGCAAAAGGTCTTCAGTACGCATTTGAATATACCTGCACTTCCACAACATCTGAAGAGCGCAAGGCATCCAATATAAGCGGGATATCGTTTGTCAAAACCATTACCTGCAAAAGAACCCGAGGGATGAACATGTCAGCAACAGAAATAATATACTGTCACTACACCCGCTTTAAAGAATTACTCTTGAAACCACTTTAAATTGAAAGTTTGCAAAGTCGGCAACAAGAATAATATGCAGAAAGGAAATACTTTTTTCTTTTTTTGATAAGAGATAATATTAATAAGAAGGCATTAAGGGAATGCTGCCTATAAGAAAAAGGCCGCAAGACAATAAGCAGAAAGGAAATACACTGATGCTGAGAGACTAGAGGTCGCAATCGATATACATGGAATTAAGTACAGGGAAACCAAACAAACAGAGTAGAGATTATGTTAAAGCCTCCTTTCTCCAAGCTTAAATCGAGTCTCAATATGCGATATCTGACAATCTGACCAGTAACCAAACACAAATTGATCGACCTGTTCACACCAGTGGGTCTTCCAAGTATTCTGATAAACTTATGAAGAGTGAAATCAAATTAATCTGTGCCAATTTATTGGCAAATCACTAGCCAATATGATGCCAAATATTAGAATACTTTGCCGATAACTGTTCTAGATTAACACATAAAGTTGCATTTAGAATGCCAATCTTGAAAAGATGGGGTATCTGAAGTTTGAACAACCAACATTGTCAACTAGAAGCTTGTACAAATTATATCCAGTCAAAGGCAAAATGATAACCAGGCAGAAAACAACAGGAGCTTCAAGGAGAAATGAAAGGGTATCACAAGAAATATCCAAGAGACATGCAACTAATTTAATAGTTGAACAAACAAGGATCTGGGATCACAGCAGGATTTGTACTATTGACTGGAGAGAATGGAGAGGGAAAAGAAAACATAATCGTACAGAGACAAAAACAACCACACACATTGACAATGAGCATCAATGTTGCAGCAAAATTCAACTAAGAGGAATGCCAAGTGAACTTGTCAAATTTGTACAATGGCTTTAAGCATAAGTTCAGAAATCAGAACCATCAACCGATGCTATGACAAATAAATCTACATCATCTACTGTAAGGGTTCAACTGACTCAAATATTTTTCCTTGATAAATTAAATAAAACGATAAGCTTGGACTCTTCTAAATTTGGTGATAAAATCATTATAATTTGGAATTATAAATCCACGTGATCTCATCACTCAACTCCATTGAGACTGAAGGTTCATTCAATTCATTCCACCATTATCTGGTGGAAACATCTGAAAGACATCAAAGAATTTCTCAATAAACGTGTAGCCTTGCCAGAAAAGATGGGTAGTACAAGAATTTTGGATGTTAAACATCTGCAAAATCATTGAAATGTAAAACAAAATAATAAATTATCTTCTTCCTTTATTATGCCCTTTTATTTCTTTGTTATTATTTTGGGCCACAACTAATTCACCAAGCCTTTTATTCATTTGTTAGGTCCATCGTCTATGGCTACCTCCTTAGGAGCCGAGCAGTCTATTGTTTACAGATCCAAAAGAAGCTGAAGCACAAACATTGGAGATAATAGATAGGGATCCATATACTCAGCCTGTGAGGGAGGCAAAGAAAGGGACACTCGACCTCCAAAATACAAATGAGGGACAATCCAGAGACAGATATCTATCCAAAAAATCTACCACTGCCGGCGACAATGATTGTTTTTCAATAGTGCCTCCTCTCTGAAGATAGACAAGAAGGTGCTGGGAAAGCATGGTGCAACTGAGATAAAAAAAAAATACAAAAACCAACATGCACTTGATAAGAACGGAAAAGAAACTTCGACCAAGGGAATTAAATTCAAGGCCTAAACTGGTTTTGCCATATGCAAAGTGCACTAATAATGGTGGATACTGGATGCAGCAGTGAGGAATCCCCAACTGAAAGACAGTCTACTTTCTAATAGACTAAGAGGCATATCCCAAAGTAAGTACATTACCAATGGTATAAAGAGGAACTAACGAACGTATATTAGAGTTACCCATATGGAAAAAATAATTCCATAATTCAACCGATATTATTAGAATACAATTGTAAAACAGGAAACGGCATTACTTTTGAACTTTTCGAATTTATCAGCCAATAGTTATGAAAAATACTCCCTGTATGGGTTACCAGTGTAATGACAAGACCAAATCAATTTGAAATTGGTCCCTGAGGTTAGGATGCATATTCTGGCGCATAAAACTAGCATACAGCTTCTGCATTATTATGTCAATCATTTGTCAGGACTTTTCGGAACAAGTTCCTTAGAGGGCCGCGAGAGCAGCACTAAATTGACTACTATAATAAATGTCAGAATCAAGTAACACAATAACATATAGTCTCCCTAGTCCCTACTAAATAAACTAATGAAGTATAAACATCACAAGCAATTCTGAGCCAGATACATGTCAAAAAAACCATGCCTACTAAGGCAAACAAATAAATAATACTCGGGGTTATCTTAACATGATCCATAGGATGAAACCTGCACAACAATCGTATTGATTAGTTCAAAAGTGTATTGAACTAATATTGAAATATCCTCACAGAAGCATGTGGTCAAACATGTCTTCTAGATTAAAAACCTACAGATAAGAGATCTGCATGCAAACTTCGTCGAAATAAGTCGGACATGAATTCTTCAACACAGAGATGGTGAAAGAATTGTAATCCAGCATATTAACGAGCTTGAACACTAGATATACATAACACCATAAAATATGAAGTCCCCTACATAATCTGCATTGAGCACCATCGTGAAACATAAAACATTCAAGATGAGATGACATTCGTAATAAGACCAATAGGCCACCAATCAGAAGGTAAGATGAGCCTAACTAGATAGCAGAAAACTTGTCAGTCTTCTTTCAGTAAGGAACGGAGAATCCATACAGGTCTCAGAATATACACAGCATACCATATCTGTATCTATGGGGCAATAAAACAGATTGGAAAAGGGGATAAAAGGGGAATTAAAAAAACCAATAATCACAGTGAAGCTCGTGAATAGAGCAAATAAATGCAAGGCAAGGCCAAAAACAAGATTGCTATAGAGCATGACATAAACCAAAGATCGTAGGTGGCATTAAGGAACCCAAGATGAAAAAATGGACATCTGAATTACCTTTAAAACAAGGACAGATGAATGCAACGAAAGTCATATCATGGAGGAGAAAGAGAACAGAAAACCATTCAATTATCTCTGAAAACTCACTTTTTTGAAGCCTGCTATTAGTTTGATGGGAACCCAACCATCTTCATCCATGTTCCGCCGCAAGAATGTATCGCTAATTAAATTTTCATTGCTGCGATAAATGAAGAAAAATAGTGCACTGGCCATTAAGTCCCAATGATAACCAAAGGCAACCAACTACGCATCACTAATTGTATGAAACAAGCCAACAGTAAAATAAGGTACCTGAAATAATAGTTTATCTGAGTCACTATCTTAGCATGCAAAAGAGGACCTGAGGTAGGAAAAAGCAAGGCAGGAGGCGGTAATGGCGTCACAATAGGCACGCCTCTGAGGGAGTCTGGAGGGGGAGGTGGAACTGGAACATAAAACATTGGAGGTGCAACTTCTGTAGACAGATAGATAAGTTAAAAGAAAACCCAACCACCAAATTATGAAAAGCCAAAAACATCTCACCAGCATAAAAAGGGTTGCCAAAAGGTCGAACAGGCATTGGTGGTGGAGGAAGAAAAGGGGTAGAACCATGTGGTGGGTGTTGCATAAAGCCCCTAGGAGGAACAACTCGTTGTGGCTGCATTTGACTGTCTCTGCCGTTAAAACTTCTATGAGAGTTCCTGTCATGATTCACACGGTCCCTGCCCCCATGATTCTGATGGTAAGAACCATCACTCCGAGGATTGGGAGTACCGTTGCCCCTCCTATACGAATTTCGCTGTTGTGAGTGATCATTCCCACTACGGGGTTGTGACCCAAATCCGCCTCTTTGTCCACTTCCCTTCTGCATATAGTCTCTTGGAGATGTCTCCGGAACAGATAACCCAGGTAATCCAGCAATATCAGAAGGTATTTCTGCTACTTGACCCAGTGGTTCCACTGGCCCATGGAAGCCACCATTAGCTGTTACACCTGAACTCCCACTACTGCGCTTCATTGATTTTTGGCGTGTGGGTGCTACATGATTTGGACCTAAACTAGGGTTTGTATCATTTGTTACCACCTGTTTCTGTGAAGAAGATGCAATTCCAGACCCCTATAAGGCAGACACGCATATATATAAACAATGGAATGAAATGAATGCAGTTGAGGATCTAAACTACATCGATAACCTATAGTTCCATACTAACTGGCTAACTGCAATAACATTAACAGCAAAAGCATAAATAATGACATAGTAAATAATAATGAACTTGAAATACTATCATATGAAGAAGGAGATGAATGAAATCGGATCAACTTCATTAGTGTCCCACTAGAGCTCCGGACAAGGATGGGTTCGGGTCTACTGCTAGAGGTGTTGTTGACAATCCAATGTAACTTGGTGAATTCACTCAGCTCATTGATATTTGACGTTTGATAGAGTTTATGTCAAAGTTGAAGCACACTTAGTAATTAACTTGGGCAATGAGACCCTTAGAGACAGAGCAGGCTCCTTGGAAACGACGGAGGAGATAAAGTGCCCAATGGGTGGGAAGATGTAAAGAGGAAGAAAGGTTGGCGAACAGCTCGGTTGAGGTAGTGCGTCCTCCACCTTCAAATGCTTTTGATGAGCTTGTATGTTGTGATGATACGAAGCATCTGTCGTGTGAGTTCAATGATTAGAATGTCGAAGTAGGGTGTAATTTGTTTTTGTGTAGAAGGGGTTGCATCCCTACTGAAAATAGTTCCGGGTTTTCTCCTCCCTCACAAGATCAAAATCTTAAGATGTACGACAAGAAAGAGGGCCTGGCTTCTGAGCTCAATAGAAGGTAATATTCCTCTTTTATGCTTGACCAGCTCTCGGGTTGTAGGTCTTTAGCTTTAGTTCCTTCCCATGGTAAGGACAAGAAGAAGCTCCTAGCTAATTGAAATCCTCGAGCACTAATTCTTTACCTCTCTAGCAAACCTAAGATATTTTGCTTAAAACGTCTTCTATAGAAGCTGAAAGTCTTTAGGCTTATCTTTTAATGCTTCTTCGTTTTCTTTCCTAATCCTCCCCCCATCTTTGTTTGCCCGTTGAGGTGTGTACCACACCTCACCAAACATCTCTAATTTCCTTCTTGTTGATCTAAATTATTTACCAAAAAATGTTGTAAATAATAATAGTACCATGGTTACTAGACTTCATTACCTAAGTCAAACCTCGTCCTGCGCTCCAGCTCTCAACCCATGCTCTCACAGATTTTATTAGTTTGATATGTTTTCGAAATTGGCTTCCACACTCGTGCTCACGTACGCCCATTATGTGAAAAAGACAAAACAACGATGATAATAATACAAGCAGCAAAGTAAACTAAATAGAGAATAAGTGGAATTCAGACCGATCCCTCGGGGAGAGGTTTCAAGGAATCAGAAGGATTAGACGGCTTGGGAGAAGCCTTATGAGTCGACTCGGAGAGCGCGGGCCAAGAAACGGCCCCCATTACTGCTCCTCCAACCTCAACAGCTCCATTCGAAGGCTTGTTCCACACCGGCTTCTTACCCGCATTGCCACTCTCAGCACCAGCACCATTATTGTCACAGCTCTCCAACCGAGCCTCGGCCGCCGCTTCATCTCCCGCCGAAAACGACGACGTGGAGGAAACCGCCGTCGCCTCCTCCTTCGAAGAAGGAGGCGGATAAGAAGTAGAATGACTGGTTTGCCCCCGAGCGTAAGGGGAGGAAGGAGACGCAGCGTAGGAGGAGGAGGAGACGATCGAGTCAGATTCCGATTCGGAGTTCCGAACGCGCGTCGTCCACGGCGGCGACGGAACGTCACGCGCCGCCGCGCCACGGTTCGATTTGGGGCTGTTGAGGGCGGCGGTGGAGGGGTCGCGAGGGTGGTGATCGGAAGCGGCGGCCATTAAGAGAGTTAGGGTTTTCGAAACTAGGGTTTCGAATGGGAAGCGGCGCGAGTTAATTAAGCGTCTCTGTCGACCGCCGTTTGAGTTTTTCTCCGCCGACGGGTCGATCGACTGGTGACGAAAAAAAATATGGGAGGCGGATTAGTAGGTGATTAGAGGTTTGATTAGTGGATAATGAGTTCCAAAGATTGTGCTGGCGCAGTGAGAGAATGGAGGGACGCGGTGGAGACGACGAGGCTGCGCTGCAATGAGCTTTCTCTCTCCTCTCTCTCTCTCTCTCTCTCTCTCTCTCTATTCCTTGCTTCGTTTCTTCGTTTTGCTCTGGGAGCGTCCAGGGTTCGGTTATTTACGGTAGTACCCCACAGTAAGTATTTGGCTTTCTAATCTGACGGTGTGTGTTAGCTCAGGATCCTGAGGGGAATGGTCTTTACCGTAGGATGAGAACGGAAAGGATAGTACAAAACCGGTTGGGAATTGGGTTTATTTTTATTTGTTTACTGATCTCACAGCAAAATAATTTTTTTTTTTATTTTAAACTTTTTTTTAATGAAAAGTGATCTCGGGTTAGTTTGCATGCATCACGCGACTCGTCTCTTCAGCTCTCACCAGCCTTACTAACCCAAAAGATTTTTACGCAATGGGACAGCCGATGGCCCCAAGGACTTTTCGCAATGCAAAGGAATTAAACTTGAGACCTCAGGATGATAAACCCCTCCGTCCCGACCGATTGGGACCTCGGGATGATAAATCCCTCCGCCCTGACCGATCAAACGAACAGGCACTTTTCTTGAAGAATAAGTTTTACTTTTGCCACTTTTCTTGAAAAATATATTTTTCTCGTCACGACAACGAAATGGAGAGGGACTCGACGGTCCTATTTGGTATATTGTGGGCCATTTTCGGATTTATTTGAACATCATTTATGCAAAAGATTTACTACTATATATTAATCGGATATCGATATGTCGATACGCATTTATGTTTGGAAAATTAAAAAATTAACAAGTGAAATTGAACTCATTTTTTCGAAAACACAAATGCTTTCTGAAAACATATCATCCTTCATTGCATATCCAATAGACATAATTTTAGCAATAAGTCTAGGTACACTACATTTAACCACTACATCATTCACTACATATTTTGTAGAGCTCATCCTGCATCCCAAAAAAATACAGAAAAATATTCATAAATTTTAAAATAATATATTATGGGGCTTTGTAAAAAATCAGCTCCAACAAATATCGGTAAATATTATTTCTTGATTTGTAGGGGCGAAATGGTGCAGTTAAACAGTTTCGTCCTTACAAATCAAGAAATAATACTTACCGATATTTTTTAGAACTGATTTTTTACAAGGCCCCATAAAGTATTATTCTAAAATTTATAGACATTTTTTTACAAGGCCCCATAAAGTATTATTCTAAAATTTATGGACATTTTTCTGTATTTTTTTCGGAGCCGGGGTGAGCCGTATAAAAAATGTAGTGGATGGATGGTAGTGTATATAGTATCTCTCTAATTTTAGCGTGATTAATGTTCACGACATACGCTAATAAATACTAGTTTTTAAAAAAAAAAAAATTTCTAAATGGGCAAGAAGGATCCGCAATAGCCGATAGGCCTGGCAGTCCCTTCAATTACTTTGATGGCGCTATAATTGCTATGTACATAGTTTTGTTTCCAATTTTTAGTGAAACCAAGTAGGGGCTTCCAAATTTTCGAAGCCAATGGTTTTATACCACATATAGTATGAAAACAACGACTAAAGAGGAAGACCAATAAAATGAATAAATGCTAGTACTACAAAAGGTAACAAAAGAAATATTGTAACATTCCACAAAGCCTATTTTCTTTAAAATCTTGTTTTCAAATCCTTCCTTAAAAAACTTCCTAAATGGTACTCTTCCTTGTAGGGCTTGTTCGTTTTAGGATTTGGATTTGGATTTTTGAGTACTAGGTAGAGAGAGATAAAGAGAGAAACGAGAGTAACAATTGAGAGAAAATTTATTAAGAACCGTGTGCAGAGAGAAAGTCGAAAGTCCAAATTCCAAAATCCAAAAAAGTGTTTTATTGTTTGACCCGGTTGAAAATGCAAATTCCTAGAAAAGACAAACTATATGGGACAGAAGGAGTAGTGTTTTGCATACTAACCAGTAACCATAAGAATAACACCAAAACCGTCTTTGTAAAATTTCGGTTTTTTTTTTCCCTTGAAAAATATAGAAAACCTGATAAGCAATAACAATTTTACAGAATACCAACTCTAATCCTCTGGATTTATTTTATTCATTTTTATTTTAGCAGTAATAAGGATTTCATTACAATTCCAAGGGGTTGGTCCGTGGTGTTAGCCCGAGACTTAGGTGTTTATTCAATCATAACGTTTTAGGTTTGATTTTCCTCACACCATGAAACGTCTATGAGAGGAAGGACCTATAGGGATTAGCTCGAGGCGCATGCAAACTAACCCGAGACCCTATCTTTCTAGTAAATGGGTACATGACAATCTGGTACTATGCGACTTTCCTTTCCGTCGAAGGAGATACTAATAAGCATCACAAAACTAACTAAATAAGATTCTAGTGATCTAATAGAAAATCATATTTTGAATTTCTCATTTAAAGCAAAAAGATGAGATTCTCAGAAAATACGGCTGGGTGGTAAAATCATTGATGAATGGCATCTGGGAAATTTCCACATACATGAATGTGTACCGACATGGTCAAAGAAGTCACGCTCACGCAGAAAGTCTAATCTCTTTCAGAGTCTTCCATTTGAGGGATTTTAGGTCTTCATTTACAGAAATCATAACGAAATCAAAATCAAGAGGGTGAAACAATAGGCTAAACGGGTAAGAAAATAGCCTAAACACGTTGTCAATGCTAGGAAGGGTAAGTGGAGTCAAATCATGCGGTAATGCAGATTTGAAAAGTTGTGAGAATTGAGAGCGGCTTTAAATTCAGGATTTGCTTAACGGAAATACTTATAAATTGCGCTAAATGATGATAAATTTTCCCAAGCACGGCTCCATGACATAATTTGTCAGTGCACATTTTGCTATTTCCCGGAATAATTTTCGCACTTTTATGTCATCTTTCACGTACGTTGAAGCTAGACATCACCCGTTGTGCGGTGTTTACTGTTTAGTACTCACTCCGTCCATAAATAAGTGTCCGGCGCGCAAAATTAAGCCTTCAAAAAGATGCATTTATTTCGTTAAAACAATCTATTTTTTTTTCTCATAAATCAATAGCTAGCAATGAGTTTTATGGAGTATTAGATTGTGAAAAAAATTAAATTTTTTAATAAAAAATATGCATTGTTTGTAAAGCATAGTTTTGCGTGTCAAACACTTATTTAGGGATGGAAGGAGTATTTTTGTTAATGGAATTTGCTAGTAAAAATTCATGCCCTGTCTTACAACCTTGATATGCTTTAGATAATGAAAGCTACTAAGGAAAATTGTTATTTATCTTGTTTTCCTCTCAGTTTATCCTCTCAAGTCTCAACTTAAGGCACGGGAGGCCAACAGGGACGAAGGAGCGAAGCGAAGGGCAGGAGCATTGATTCCAAGACAAAACCGGGTCGCGCTGGCTCACGGCACCTCATGCCGTGCCAGGCTCCCCCAATCCCATGAGAGCCTCATTTTGTCCGTTCTCGATGAAGATATGCTCATTCCGTATTTCACTTTGTTGATCAAAAAATCGTTAATTTTGTCCAGACCTTAAAACCCAACACTACTACAAAAACCCCCAAAGCAGTCTCCTTCCACCTTTACCCCATATTTCAGAGCTTGTCAAGAAACAGTTCACTAGAGCAAGGTCATTAGTTCTGAGAAATGGGAACCACACCAGGTGATCACTTCAGCATTGCAACCAGAACAACTTGCTGATTCGCATATTCATGCACTAGGAAAACCATCATCCTTCATCACGAAAACATAGCCCAGACTGAAGTTTGACCATGGTGGCCATGATTTTTTATTTTTCCTTGAACGAAAAGTTCACCACTTCAGTTCTTCAAACAATGCCAAAGTACAAAAGTAAGACTAAGACTCTACAGAGGCAAAAGTACAAGAAGGCAAGTGAAATTTACGGTTCTTGGAATGGATTGTGTTGGGCCAGGAGTGCCACAATGCCATAAAGGTAGACATATGGGTGTGGCGTTCAATGCCATAAAAAATTTAATTGAAACCCTCCCTAATGCCAATTGGTTTCAAGAGAGATGATGAAAAATCGGTCTGACGGATTTTATTTTATTTTTGAACGGCAAATCGGTCCGACGGATTGCAATCTCACCAATGAATGGTTGTTGGCTTCTTCCCCTGTGGTATTTCGGAACAGAAAGAGCAATAAGAAATTGATTGAACTCCAACTAAAAAAAATCATGAAAATGAATAAACCACCGTCGGTGTTGTTACCAAAAACAGTGTCACGATTCCAACTTCTTTATGGGTGATTTCCAACTCGAAGTTATACAAACCTGCAAATATTATTTAACTAATACCAATTCTTGAATGCCTTTTACTACCTCCAGACGTGGTGCATATAACTATACCATCGTACACAATGTATGTATGTAAATATGTACATCAACACATTAGCATGAGAGCGTACACCTACCTTTGGATAGATGCCGGTGTATGCTAGAGAGTTGGCTATCATGCTCTCGCAATGATTCTTTCAGCTTTTCATGAATAACTGGAAATAATAAAATGTTCTGCAATCCTTGCGATATTGCAAGAAAAAGCTTATCTTACAGGAACTGTATCACTACAACTAAGTTTCTCTGTTTCGGCCACTGCCAAACATAGAACAACACGAAGGAAAATTAGAACATACCTACAACAGTGATGTCAGCCCGCCAAAGCAGCAGTAGTAGCTGCAGCCTGTTACAAGATTGGAAACATGAATTAAGCGACCTGCAAACAAAAGCAGGAATTGAGTTACTTAGTCAGCAGCAAGAAGTTAACAACATAGTTTAGAACTATGTAACACTAGGCACAAGACTGATTAATTTGTCTGTGGCTTATGGCAGGATTCGCTTTGAAACAACACCAATGACGTAGGCCTGATAAATGTGCTGGTGTGGTAATTAAACCCCCGATGAAGGACATTTAAAAAAGAAAAAGAAACAGCCATCTCAAATAAACAACTGTAAAATTGATCACAAAACATGCTGTTATGGTTGATATTTGATACAAATAGTACCGTAATATCCAACACAAACGAATCAGTTGGATATTAAATGATAAGTAAGTGTCTATTTACAGAGAAACCTCACCTATTCCATTGTTAAATGAACACAATTCTAAGTGTGGGCTAGTCCATCAAATCCTATAGCCTGGACTGGGAGTGTCGGTGTCCGACATGACGAAACGCCACCTTAGTGTTGGTGCTTCTTGGAAATCGACAACCGCTTCAATAAGAGCTCATTAAGCCTGGACAATCTATTTGCAATATCACCTGCAATCAATAACTCTTAAATAATTTGAGCAAAGACGGAAATTATTCATGGCTGAGGACAACAGTTATTGAGAGATGTGTTTATGAACTAGTTATCTAAGAATAAGACCTTCAAGAAACTATGTTTTGCCTTGAAATCCTCGTGGATTTCACTCATCGTGCATTGCCTTAAAGCATCTTGAAACAGAAAGAAAGTGAACAAAATGGTTAGTAAAAGCAACAGCACAGATGTTTTGTCACGTAGCCTTGGAAGTTAAATGCAAATAGGTCATAGCAGCCTAGCATGATCTCATCTGGTACTTTGGATATTGTTATTTGTTGGATGTAGGCAATTGTATTTTTGGTCTGCAATGTGCTATGAGAATCAAGTATATGTCTGCTCATTTCAAGGGATTTGAAAATATAAACAAAGTAATCAAAATTCCATTTCTGTTGTACAGTGTCATCATAATGTATACAATACCATTATATCACCGTTCATGTAGGTCAAAAGAACTCGAAACGGTTGGATGTGTATGAAGAAAACCTCGGGAGTGGAATCAAGTATGTATTTTGACAAGAGATCCAAGTCGGAAAAAATGCAAATCAATGAAACCGCAGAAAATTAGAAACCCTTACAATTATGAAAAAAGCTGCAGATGGTACCGGCAGGAGACTTTTCATGCTTCATCTTCATGGAAGAACTGCAGAGGGAACCTTTAAACTTCAGGTTGCACACACACGTCTTGAAATCTCAACACCCAATATACACAGACACAGACAATAAGGGCCATAGTAGAATGAAAGAATAAGGCTAAAAGTTCACAAATACACACAGAGAGAGAGAGAGAGAGAGAGAGAGAGAGAGAGAGAGAGAGAGAGAGAGAGAGAGAGAGAGAGAGATCATGAATACGGAGAATCAGGAAATTAAATTACTGGTTTCAGGAATATTCTTGAGAAGCAAATGAAACATTGACTAATGGAATGTGGTCAATCTTGCGCCATTCTGCACCAACTCCCTTTTTGCATCTTTTCCTTAGAAGGGGACAGTCTTTTACAGTCAAGATTTGTAAAGAGGTGAGGCGGGGAATTGGAAATCTCATCAGATTCCTGCAACTATAGAGCCCCAAAGACTGAAGAGATGAAAGGTTAACCAGCCACTCTGGAAGAGCTTCTAACCCATAGAAATGGTGGATTGACAACTCTCTCAACGTAGTAAGGTGCTGAAGTTCATCAGGCAGATGCTTGACCTTTTCCCATCCCCATAAATGTAGAGATCTCAGGGAGATGAAGGAATACATTGTGGGACGGTGACATTGGTGGCAACGCTCGATATCTGAATCAACATCTGCATTAGCAGCAGGAAGAAAAGCACCCGAGGAAGGCCAAGGAAAATAATCAAGATCCTTTGAGAAGGAACCAATCTCCAGTCTTAGAAGGCTGGAAGGGCAGAGAAGCCCCTTCTTCCAAGAATGCTCCAAGCTTCCAAGGCTGGTTGGACAATTTCGTATAGTCAAACTCTGAAGGGATGCGAGGCTGCGCAGTTCATATGGATTAGCCATTATCAACTTCGGACAACTGTCTATTTCTAACGTCACAAGGCTTCGTTGTAGCAGACCCTTAGGCAAAAATGTTAACTCTTCGCACCGCTGAAGTGAAAGCTGTCGGAGAGATATCAAGCCATTGAATCCTTCACTTTCTTCAGCAAGAGACATTAGATCAGAGCATTCAATAATTGTTAACTCATCAACAGATGGAAGGTTCCTCAGTTTTTTTGGCAAATAAGACAGGTCATTTAATCCCCTTATTGTCAGCTTCCTTAGAGAATTACTGCTATTTTCCAGCACATCTATCAACAAAAACCCTATCTTTTCTGAATCCCAATCTGATGAGCAAATGGTCAAAGAAGGGTGGTGATACATATTTCCAATTTTAGAACTAGAAATATTTATGGACGAAATAGTCAATTCCTGAAAGGAAAAGAAATGACCTGGAATCGTAATCAACTGAGGGCACCCCTTAATATATAACTCCTCAAGGCAAGGAAAGAACATTGTCATACTCGTACTAGCCGGCAGTGACCATTTTACTAGATTCGGCAAGTCCAGTAGAGTAAGTTTCCTCAGTTTTGGAAACACTACTGCATCTGGTGCTCCTTCATCATCATAGCCAAAGAATTCAGGGCCAATACACTCCAGATTATCCCATCCAACAATTTCAATAACCTTCAGGGCCGGAAGGTGTCCGACGGTTGGAATTTCACATGGTGTACAGTACCTTAATTCGACTTTCACCAGATTTTGAAGCACCTGGGCATCTTTGCTTGTCATCCATGACGGAAATCTTCGTCCTCGAAAACCTTCAAGTATTAAGCCCATAACATTCTTGTGAGGTTCAAGTCCTTCCAACACATCCTCGTGGTTGTTGGAACTACTGCCATAACAATCCCAATGAAGTCCCAACTCCTGAATGTTTGCTTTTTGTAACATCAAAGCCTTTTCTGCTTCTTCCTTGTCTTTCACATGCTGGAGATCGTAAACATGTAATTTACCTCTTATCTTGCTTAACCTTCCCAATTCTTCAATTCTACGGCCACTAGCCTCCCTCACAACAAAGAATGGTATTGTCTGCAGAGACGTCAACATTCCTATATTCATTGGCATCAATTTCCTAGTTTCTACAGTATCGGTAACACAGAAATGTCTCAAGCTAACCAACTTATGAAATTGTGTAGGCATCTCTGTCAAACACCAAGGCAGTTTCAATGTTTCCAAATTATAGAGCTTCGTGACAAAATTTGGCAGTGTTTCAATAGAACTCTCCGAGAGGTCAAGATACTTCAGATACATGAACTTCTGTATTGAACTAGGCAACTTTTGCACATCATCTCCAAACAAACCTAGGGCGCATATAGAACCAAAATCCTCAAAGTTTTTGGGAAGATATCCAGTCAAAAAGAGTGTCCTCAGTGTTACAACACATTCTTTTGGGATATCTACGGTTGAATGTTCCCAAAGTTCCAATGACAAATGTTGAACCTCGGGATGATACTTTATCTCAACAGGCTCCAATGCCAAACTGTGACCCTCTGAAACATGTACTGCAAGATCATGTACATGATCATGCATTTTGCAAGTTTCAATACTATTGTACTCATTCATTTCAACATCTTGAAATAAAAAACTGCTCAACAAACTATCAAAATAGTCACGGCCTACATCTTCCATTTCTGTATCGGTTCCCTTAGGAAGCTGCAAATATCCTTGAGCCATCCAAAGCCAAATCAATTCATCTCTTTTTATGTCAGCACCCTTTGGAAAAACAGAGGAATACGCAAAACACAATTTCAAATCCAATGGCAACCGATTGAAAGTTGAACTTAACTTCTTTAGAATTCTATTTTCATTTCCAAAAGAACTACATATTTCATTGTTCTTAATCGACGCCCAACCATTTTCAAATGAACTCCATATGTTGTTCACGATTGACCACCATTCATCTTCACTATGCCTACAATACAGTAGGCTTGCTATTGACTTTATCTTTAATGGCACACCATTGCACTTTTCCACAATTCTTTTACCAATGTCCACCAAAGGTTGAGTTTCTATTGGTCCTCCGTTTGCAAATACTCCTTTCTTAAACATGGCCCAACTATCAGACGGCAATAGTGGACTCAATTGATGAGTGAGAGTTGGAAAATTTATCATGCTTGATACCACCTCCATACTATGGGTTGTGACTACGATTTTGCTTCCCTTGGAGCCACCCATTTCTAGCAAAGAATCTCTCAAGCATTCCCATTTTCCTAAACTCCCACTCCAAACATCGTCCAATACAAGTAAATACCTTTTCCCTCCAAGTTTCTCCCGCAATTCTCGAACTATTCCATGAATATTATGTAACTTAGATTTCACCCCAGTAAGAGATTTGAGCATCTCATTCAATACCCTCTTAACATTGAAATCGACAAATCCAGAAACCCACATTCTCTCATCACCAAAATTGTTCACAACTTTCTCGTTTTTGTACATTAGTTGAGCAAGGGTAGTCTTTCCGAGCCCACCCATCCCTACGATAGCAATGACGGATGGACCATCTTCAATGTCGGAGCCAAGTAACATCTCTACCACTACATAGACATCCTCCTCCCTCCCCACAACCTCTGCCACTATATTGACATCCTCGTCCCTCCCCACAACCTCTGCCACTACATGGACATCCTCCTCCCTCTCCACAGCCTCTCCCTCTAAATAGACAATCGTGCCCCCCACGACATCCTCTTCCTCCCCCGACACATCCCCTTGCTCTACAGCTAAACGTTTATAATCAGATACCTCGTCCTCCCCCACCAAGCCCATGGAACGCAAAGTAGGACTGAAGTAATATGCTTCTTTCCAAATCCTGGCTAAAGTAAAATCCATATATTTTAACTTAAGAGCCATCTTGAAACGAAGTGCAAAACTATTAGTGAAGGAGAAGCAACTGCGTACCTTTTCCGTCGTTTGGTTTTGAACCTCAAGAGTCATACGACGAGATTCATACGAGAACTCAACCAGCGCATTCTCAACACCACAGATTCTAACATTGAGACTCTTAAACCACTCTTTTTCGGCTTCTGGTGCTATTCTCCGACCCTGAGCATGACGTAACCTTTTCCGGATCTTTCGTAGCCTTCGGACGATCTTCCTGAGGTCTCTCTTGAAACCCAAACCCAACCTAATCTCGTTCTTTGCTAGGGAAATCGAGCGGCTTAGGGTTCCCAGGACAACATTGATGACAAAAACTCGGGCATGTTTTCCTTGTGAAAAAGAAGAGAAATGCTTCGGGCGTTGTTTCAGTTTCCTTGTGCAAAAGAACAGAGATGAGCAAGACAAGGGGCGTCGTCAAACTCAAACTCATGCATCTAGAACATAGGCTCTGTTTGTAACTACGGAAAAGAAAGGAAAATTAAAAAAAATAGTATATATTTTCTATTGTTTGGTTGAAATAGAAAGAGTAAAGAAAATAAAATTTTTAAATTCAGTGAATAATAAATTTTACCTCTTATTTTTCTCTATTTTATCTCTTTTTATTTTCTTTTCCTTCCCCTTCTATAAGTTCCAAATAGAGCCTAAGTTTTATTTAGCCACTTTTCTACATATCCATAAATACGAATATAAAGAGATTAAATTCTTTACATCTTAGTGAAAAATTCATGATTTCCACTGCCTATTGTGGGCCTCATCATGTGTTTGTTGTAGAGATTTGAGTCGTTCATCTCATAGGACCCGTAATATAGTATATCCACGCAAAAAATCAGCTTGATTGAAAATTGATATGTATCAAAAATTAAATTTTGATTTATAAAATAGACGGTTATAGACGAAGTTAACTTTACAGAATCATACCATTCATTTTACAAATCAAAATTTAATTTTTGATGCACTTATGAATATACGATGAAGCTAATTTTTTTTTGAATATATTGCCCTGAAAATTTTACAAAATCAATTATTCAAGTTAATGTAACAAATCCAAAGGGCGCACAAATTGCCGTGGTGAAAACTTGAGATTTCCTCCTATGGAAAGAATTTCATCTCTGTACATATGCATCGGCCACATCATCATAAAGCCGGCGTGCGCAATTTTTAAGAGAGAGAGAGAATATTTGTCCTTGTAATAAATACAGATTCCATGTGTGGATTAAATTTTTTTTTTTACAGATTCCATGTCATTTGAGAAGTGATTTTTACACTTCTCTTTTTACCATCCACCATTCCTTTTTTGTTTTATCCACATGAGTTTATAATTGAGAAAATCTTCTTTACGGAGGTACTGTAAACACTTCTGTAAACAGGTGTTTACAACACTCAATCGTGAGGTCAAAATGTTAATAAAACTTTTTCGGAGAAAAGTTAATTGTGATCGATTATAATTGAAAACAGATCTTAGTCCTTGATTGCGCGAATAGACGGCTGAGATTGATTTGTATTGTAAACAGAATGTTTATAGTACCTCTGTATATAATACAGTCTCTTTATAATTTTGCCTGAAAATACATTTTTTTTACACATCTAAGGACAAATATAGCAGTTCAAAAAAAAGATAAAATAATAAATTCAAACAAAAAAAGAAAGTGTGAAAATAATTTTTCTTTCCCATTTCCATTTATACTTTTCCCCAAAATTTAAACTCTCAATGTACATTCCACTGTTTTCAGAACACTTTCACTTATCAAAGCTGTAAAGTTCTCAAACAAATTAGGCACGGGCACCCAAAAAAGTTCATATCTACCCAAAAAAGCTTAAAACTAATAAACGTGAGATCTCAATACTCTAAAAGTGACACACTAATATACTGTACTTGTTAGGAAACATATTTCGAATGGCAAAAAAAAATATATATATTTCGCACTGGAGTTCGTAATGCGCGTGTGTGAGAGAGAATACCAAAACTAATAGCAATAAATAAAAAATGAAAACTGCCAAAGCCAAAAGAGAAAAATATGTGCGCAATTAGTTTCATTTTTCCACATCGAAACATATACTGTAGTAGCGTATACATTAATCTACAAGAAATCCAAATTATTGGAGTACCAAACGATACACGTTATACCATAGAGTGCCTAAACTAATAGTGATAAATAAGAAACACTACATCCGAAACTTTTCCAGACAAGTGCCAAGAGAGAGAGAGAATGAAACCCGAAAAAAACAAAAAAAAAAAGTTAATTTTTTTTGGGTTAAAAGTGGTTATTTTCCGAAAGATTTAGATAAAAGTTTTTTTTTTTTTTTACTTTTTTGATTCAAATCAATAATTCACAAAAATTTGATGCAAAATTAACAAACGCGAAAAAATTTAAATAAGAACAAAACCTGTTGATGGATTGTCAACTTTTCATCTTAATTTTTAGATAAACCTTTCATCACGTTGAGAAGAATGAAATAAAAAAATATGATCCGATGTTAAAAAAAATTCACGTATGACTACACTAAAGAAAGAGAGATAGTACTAGTTATTCGCATTTTTTCAGCTTTAGTTAAGTGTTGGTGGAGTACTTTTTAGACTCATCTCATCAAGACGAATAGACAATCCAAAAAGTATAACGTAAATTCAACAAATATTCAGAAAAGACAAAATAAATACCAATTTTTTTTTTTTAGAAAGAACACGGCCTAGATTTTTCGATGTGGTTGTATGCATTCGGTTGTACGATCTTAATTGATAGTATCAATGAAGTTTCTCATTTCTAAAACACAAAAACTCCGAAACTTCCTAGAAAAGTGGAGAGAGAGAGAGAGAGAGAGAGAGAGAGAGAGAGAGTTCACAAAAAAATGAAACCAGGAAAAAAGATTCCGAAAACAGCAACCACACTTGGCACAGGGAATTGTTTTTCTTATTAAAAAAAAAACTGGGCATGCTCTAGAGGGGCAAAAGTAAGACAGGGCAAGGGATGAATTCCGCCAAAAGGTTAGCATCCACATGCTTGGAATGGATTGCTTCCATGCTCATAACGACTAAATCCAAACTCATGTCATCGGCAATCTCACCGATGATGGCCGTTGGCTTCTTCCCCTCCCCTAGTCGCTCTAACAACTTGAATTCCTGAAATCCACCTATCACATTTTGGAACCAGCAAGAAAAATAAGAATTGATTAAAATTGAACTATAACAACTTCACCATAATGAAAACAAGACCGGCTTATAATGCTGAAAAACTGTTTCACGATTCTAACTTCTTGCAAATACCATGATCCCAAGTTTCCAAACTTAAAATTTAACCACGTGCCTCCAAAAGAATACTTGAGCTATACAAATTATTGAACGCCTTTTACTACCAAGCAGATAACTTATGTGGAACATATGCCTATACCATCCCACAAAATATATGCGAGTAAGAGCTAACTTAGCACCCCATACTTGTCCAAGGATGGAATGCGAAGAAGCCTTGAAGGCAGAAGAAAGAAAATAGGCATACCCCCTGGGTTCCAGAAACCTTAATTGCACTTGCACCATGAGAAAAGAAAGAACTTGTCTGCACATCAGTATGAGAGTGTACACGGTACACCTACCTTCAGACAGATGCCAGCGTATGCTAGAGAGTTGGCTATCATGCTCGGGCAATGATTCTTTCTGCTTTTCATCAATAACTGCAAATAATGAAAAGTTCTACATTCCTTGAGAAATAGCAAGAAAAAGCTTCTCTAACAATAAAGGTCTCTACCGCCAGTGGCGGAGGGAGTTAAGGACCAATGGGCCCCGGGTTTTCTTTTTATCATAGAGGTATTGGTAAAATAGTTCAAAAGAAAATCAAGTAGTGTCAGATTCTTAAAAAGGAGGTAGATATCTTTTTTTCCCACAAAGTCGAATGTGTTGGATTGTGCCCCCAATGGTACAAATTTCAAGCTACGTCACTGTCTACCACTAAGTATATGGATCTGCAAAACATAGAATGCGAACGTTTACTAGACCATACCTATAACAGTAATATCAGCCCCATATTTCTTTGCCAAAGCAGCAGTAGTTGCTGCAGCCTGTTACAGGATTGGAACCATGAAATGAGTGAGATGCAAAGAAAAACAGGAATTGAGCTACTTAGGCAGCAGCAAGAAGTTAACAATATAGTTTAAAATCATCTAACACTAGGTATAACTCAGGTTTTCAACACTGGACATTAGAATGACTCCGCTGCTCAAACACAAAGTATAGAACTCAATAAAATCAAAAAGCTTATAATACATATGGAATCATGGATATCTAGTAATTTGGCATTGCCTTAATTAAAAATTAAAACCCACCGTTGATGCACATACCCTGTGAGGCATTTACTAGAAGGAATGAGAGGGGAAGTCGTATGTTGTATCCACAGAAAAAAATGCGTAACAGGTTCCAATGGAAAACAAGTGAATGATAAATAGCTTCTTAATGATTTCCCGCAATACAATAGTAAGACAGGATGCGTGCATGAAATCTTAGCCTAAGAAACAATTGCAGTTAACTAGTGTGTGACTTATGGCATGATTCACTTTGTAACAGCACAAATACGAAGGCCTGCTACCCTATCCAGCTATCTAAATCAACACCCGAGAAAGGAATAAGAACAACAATCTAAAATAACAACTGCAAAATTGATCACAATACATGCAATTGTGATTGATACAGATAGAAGAGTATTACCTGCTACAAGCAGTCAAGCACAATGCATTGGATGGTACATGATCACGAGGATCAGTATTGACAGTTAGAAATCCTATTCCATTGTTCATCAAACACAATACTAAATGTGGCTTAGAACAAATCTATAGCATGGACGGCAAACATCAGAACAAATGTACCCTACGGTGGCATGTACCAATATAAGAATCAGCGAATAAATTTCTACTCAAAACACAATCCGTATAATATAGATGGAATATGGTGTCATGGAGAAGAATAAAGAAATTCCCAGGCATACGTTAAGCTCCAATAAGGATGGTAAAAGTTGTAAAGAATTTTTGAAAAACGTTATCGGAGAGCCAAATTGGTCCCAAAGGAAATAATAATCGGAATGACGTTGCAGACATTGATCCAAAAAATATGGCAAAGGCAAAGCCAGAAAAAAAGGAGAAAACCTGTCTCGTTCCTTCAGAGAGATACGGATTCCGGTCCGTAATTGGCAGAAGCAGATGCTTGAAATGAGTAAAAGCATCCGCAGCTAAACTAGATTCAGGTTCTTGTGGTGTAGCCTTGGCTGTGAACAGTTAAAGCAATACGGTTGAATCCCCAACCATAGGTGAAACAAGCACACGCTCTAGATATCAAGATACAGCATTTTAACAGTAATCTCACACTCTGAAAGCATTCAAAAAATCTACTTCATACAAAAAAATTATTGTTTTTCTTTAGCGGAGGGTAAGGAGCTTCCTTACCAGATGTTTCCCTTTCCAGTTCCCACCCATCCCACAAATCGATTAATAACAAATGCATATTTTGCCTCATTAAGCTAATGGATGGGCAACCAAATACTAAATGCCAAGGTTGGTTTTAAACCATGCTTAATCTAAGTTTGCATATGCATACATGAAGGATGATATCTCTTAGAACTGGGAAATTTTGGCGTTTCAATGAAAGGCAACAATAAAACCATCACAGTAAACACCCTTTAAATTTGGTAAATCACCATAGTAAAAGGCGAGGAGTGCACATATATTGGGTATTGGGATGGGCCGGGCTGGTCTTGCTCTACGTAAAAACGAACACTTTTTTAAAAACCAATATGTATAGGCAGTGCAGCACTTCAAGAGCTATTTCCAAGTCCATCCCATTTACTATTAAATTGGCTTCGAAACTCAACCCACGCAACTCTAAGGGTGTACATTCCTTAACCTTAAGGCTCGGTTGAGCGGGCTCGCATGTGCACCCCTAGTTGTTAAGTGAAGAGATCAAATATATGCAAGTGAGTGTTTTAGCCAAAAGTTTTCCACCCATTATCCACACGTATTGCCCACCCTGCACCACAATGCAATCCCAATAGATAAACTACAAGAGGAAGTACTGCTCATCGAAATAGAGAAATATCCATAGCAAACCAAACAAGTAGAAGACTGAAGACAACGTGTAGGAAATTAGTACCTTTGTGGGAAATCCTTCGGATTTTGTGAAGGGGAGAGAGCGTTGGAGTTGCGGCCTTGAGAGGGGAGAACGTAGAAGAAGAGAAAGCAATGGGAAGAAGAGAACACTTAGGAGAAGAAGAAGTCATGAGTGAAGTGTTATGAGGGTTTGAGGTTTCGGCGGGTACAGCTAGTGAGTAGTGAGACAACGCCATGGACGAATGGGGAACACAACTACGTCTCTCTCTCTCTCTCTCTCTCTGTGTCTGTGCGAGGGAAGGGGACCAGATGGGTGAGGGTTGGGTTTCCAGAAGACGCAAGAAGGAGCCTGGAATGAGTTGATTAATCTGGATGTAAAAGAGCTTAAATTATATCGGACATCCTCTAATCTACCAACGTGTATCACTAAACACCCTTGATCTAAAAGACCTTTCATCGGAACCCCTACCTTCTTTAGGTCAAAATAATTCCAATTACTACTAACAATAACACCCCTCTCCAATGTATATGTGTCCAAGAAGTTAAAGGGAAAAGACACATAACACATTAGTTGAGAGAGGTAGGAGGACATAATAAAAAAATCGAAGGTTGGGCTTCCCTTTCCCGGCAACCTTCCTACCATCGTCTCACCCTCCTCCATTGAGCTCGGCAACCCACCTCCTCCGTCCATTCCTCAATCGTCCTCCTTTTCATCTGTGTTTATAGCATCATCGAATTTTTTCTTCTTGCTGTTAACGTTCAAGAATAATAAGAATCTTAAAATATGATGACAAAATTTTACACAACCGTCGCCACATGCAAGTCACTCATGTTATTATGATTTATGGAGGAGCTACTTTGATATAGCAGCAAAAGTGAGGTTCAAATTAAACAACTTCAAAACATGGGATCCAAAATGAAATTATCATGAAATTGCAGGAACCAATATTGTCATTCCACCGATAAATATTTCACTTCTTGTCCTCCTGTGGAACTTTTTTCTATGCCACTCCACTTCCCAAGTCCAGTTCAGCGGCCGGTCTCCCGACGCCGACGGTTGCCTCCCGCCATGAGTAAAAATCCAGACGCCTGCGATCCATCTCCGGTGGTTACGTCCTCATCGTCATCGTGTAATCACCCCATGACCACCACATCTCGCCATTGCTTCGGAAATTCAACCGAAGGTTCTGATTCCTTCTGCATCACCATCATTGAGGTGAATATCCACTAAATAATCCTCTGGATTATATCCTCTCATGATTCCATTTCGTTGCTGAGAAATTGCCTTTTTGGCCTCTGTTTTCTCAGTAACGGATTGAATGTGAATTCTCGGTTTTAACGATATTTGAATTTTGGGGGATTGATGATGGTGTCTCAGAGTATGAAGGAAGACTACGGGTTGTTTGTGTGGCCGTGTAGTATTGTTCTTGCTGAGTATGTTTGGCAACAAAGATTGCGCTTTTCCGGGGTTAGCGTAGTTGAGGTGAGAAAAGTATCTACTTGCTCGTCATTGTTTTCCACTTTAACACTATGTACACAGACCTATTATGGTGAAATTGAGCCACTATTTTATATTTTTCAAATGCATTTGTGATATACATGGCTACTTTCTGTGAGTACTTTGTCCACTTTTTACTCTTTGATTGTGTATGGTTAATTGGGTTTTGTAATTGAAATCTACAGCTTGGAGCCGGGACTTCTTTACCGGGGTTAGTTGCCGCTAAAGTGGGCTCGGATGTCACCCTAACTGATGATGTAAACAAACCAGAGGTATTATATCTTAGAGGATCTTACTAAATTGAATAAAATCTTTTCTCTTATTAGGAAAAGTATGTCTGAGAGGATCTTGGTTAACTTGTTTTGGCTTAACTGCCTAATCAAATTGAGTTTTGACCCTGTGGTACTATATATAAACCTGATAAAATCAATTTTTAGTGAACTAATTTACAATAGAATGCTCACATTTAAGGACTATCAACTCCTTTTTCACATAGTGAGACCCCAAAGGAGTTGGTCTAGAAGATTTAGGCCAAATATGGCGTTTAACTGGAGATTTTTCTTATATTTGCTCTGTGTGGCATAATGTGCACTGGTTTCTTCATATTTGTATGTGTGTAGTAAGTCTGTATGCTTCTCTTAGCCCTTTTTTGAACACAGTTACAATTTCAGGATGTGCGCTAAAATACTGTGCTGAATAAATCGGAATGATTCCCTCCACCTTCCTCTACTGGATTCAATGTCAAGATAATGAAGTGGCTTCATGCCTATAGAGCGGTCTTCTTCCTCCTTAGTGATTCACCAATTGCTTAGTTTTTCATTGTCAGTCCCATTTGCGAAGCTGAGAAGAAGATTCCAGCAGCTATTCCTTGTTCGTTTTGAGTCTTTAACTTTCAGTAGATACTCCAAATGGTCAGATTGGGTACTTGATGCATCTTATCGTCAACGAAGGGTCAAAAGGCCAACTTGGATGTCCCATATCTATACTAAAGGGCTGTCTACATATTTCATCTTGATAGCCATGCTAGATCTGCTTTCTTTCTCAGTATGGGAAGATTGAATCACAGATACTAGTTGTGGTGCATCCTCGGAAGTTAGATCCTAAAAATTATCCAACGTTTTAACCACCGTTCCAATACTTTTTTTTCTTTGAGAAGTAGATTGATAGTTTTTATGTAAATCATTTTTAAAATAAATTGCAACTTCTATTTTCACTGCAATGGCACATGTCCCCTGCAAATTGGGAATTGAGTTTGGGCTCTGAGATTTATCTTCTACTTGTATGCCAGCTTTAGTCAAACAATTATAATTGTTGCTTTTTTCCTTCAAGGCTTTCGGATATTAAGTAGTGTTTGGCTTTAGTCAAATCGCATTTTTTTTCCTGATATTTTTCTGCTTTTACCTAGTTTTCTAAAGAATGCCCATTCGAGGCTTTTGAGAAATAGTGGGTGCTTGTCATTCAACTCACTCTAGAGAGGTGGTACTTGTTTTGGTTTTGATCAAGTTATCTGAAAAACCTTTGCAGGTGCTGGCTAACATGAGAAGAGTGTCAGATCTAAACAATCTCAATTGTAATGTAAACTATCTTTTTAAATTTCTTGCCATATTGAATTCACTTCAGTAGATTACAAGTTTATGCGACCAGTCAAATGAATGGCGCCTCAGATGTTTCTGGCTTGGCTTGTAGGTAATGGGACTGACATGGGGCGTGTGGGATGCTGATATCTTCAGTATACATCCCAAAATTATCCTTGGTGCTGATGTTTTGTACGACACAAGTGGTAGGATTAATTTTGTTGAGCTACTCTTTGGTTCTTCTTTCACTCCCTAAACTAAAGAAGAGATTTTTATTGTGCATGTATCTGTTAGCCTTTGATGATCTCTTTGCCACTGTGGCATTTCTGCTCCAAAATTCTCCAGGATCTGTTTTCATAACAACCTATCACAATAGAAGGTATTTCTCATGTGCTTCATAAGTCTGGATTTCTCTTTTTCTCAATGCTACTACTCTCCTACTTCACTAGAAATGTATATGATTCATATATTGTTTTGTTTTGTGCAGCGGGCACCATCTAATTGAGTTCTTGATGGCGAAGTGGGGGTTGAAGTGCTGTAAACTTCTTGATGGCTTCTCGTTTATGCCATCCACCAAAGCATCTGGTCTAAGCGGCAATATTCAATTGGCAGAAATTGTTTTGAATACTTAACTGTTAGAGGTAACTTATGCAGAAAATTAGTAGTTTAGTACTTAGAATTCGAGTGGTGACACAGCCTCTCTGATTGTGATCAATTTGTTCACTTCACTTTAGGAGCTTTTCAGTTGTTGATCGATGCTACTTTCCTTTACTGAGGCTTCATGCTTCTTGGAAGCCAATTTCTGCACTTGGAAATTCAGATTCTGCAATTGTTTTAAGGATGAATTATTCTGTTAGACTTACTTATTGGAAATATAGTTCCCTTGTGCTCTGAGATATAGAATCCAGTACTAGAAAGTATCTATACATTACATAGAATGTTCGAGTTCCTACAGTGGTGTGGACATTCTTTACGGTATCAAACAGAACATACAGATTTATAATTATTTCAATCCTGCTAAATTGATCTTAATAGCAAAACTATTTATGCTTGCTTTGTATCAAATATTATCTGATAGATAAGTTCAGGAGCCCCTCAATTGACCACCCTGCAGTCCTTTCTGACCTCCTGTCCTCCTGTGATGCTGCTCATCTTGATCATGGAATTCACAAAAGCCTTGAAGAAAGCTTCTTGTGAGCTGGCAAACTTGGAAATCAGATCTTTTGTATTTGGAGAAGTAAGCAAAGCTTGGTCTGAAGAAAACAGACTCTTCTTTTGGAGGATTAGCTTGTAGTACGTGTTATCGAAAGTTGTCGAAGAAGGATCCAAGGTGGTGCCAGCATTCTTGACCTTTTTGTGAATGGGGCAAATACTCTCTAAGCTTGATGCAAAGGATGGATGCATTGAAGGGTCGATGTCAGTTGTGGAGTTGAAGTTGTGGATTCTGTTTTCGAATGATGAACAATGAGAGAACCCTAGAGTGTGGCCACCTGCAGAGGCAAAAAACAAAACTGTTGGATTCTAACAAAAGTTATAGGTACACAACTTTGTTAGCCAGTATTGGGTGAATATCAGGTGTGGGTATATTTAGGGGCCTGACATCAGAAACCTTAACATAGTATGGATACGAATGCAGGCATATGTGAAATATTTTTGTCCTACATAAACAAGTGAAGGAAGATTACCTAGTAATAATTTATACCAATATTTATGGACCCAGAAGTAATACTTTCTTCTTATACTTCTTCATATTTCTAGAAAGAAAAACTGAAACTTCAACTTGTGTGTTCGATTCGTATCCCGCGCCCGTGACATGTCATGTCATGTCGACGCGGGTACTTTGCCCAAAATGGCAGATCGATGTACCATTGGTACACAGAAACCAACTACAGAATAGTTCACATGCAGGACTGCTTAATTATTAACTTGTAGGGAAATTATTCAACTCCCCGCATCGGTGGTGGAATTGAAAATCTCCCTTTGCACTACATTGTTGTAAAATGAAGTTCTTTTAGGGTACTTGGTGTTTGTTTACCTGATAGGGCTACTAGATCTTCCATGGATAGACCCCTTTGGGAGAAGCTTTGTTGAAGCTGAGATATGTCGAAGGTGGGAGCTGGCAATTGTACTGTTTCACTGGCCTTTGATGTTCTTCCATCTTTTCTTCCTTTGGGCACATCCCAAGTGGGACCCCCAGACTGAAATAGAAACATTCCAAGATGTAACAAGATGGAAGTGATTTCTCCTCTAAGGTGATCTATAGTGTTAAAACGAATCCGTTTTGTGTGTGTGTGTGTGTGTGTGTGTATGAGAGAGAGAGAGAGAGAGAGTTGGTTGTAAGTCGGTATTGTGTTGGATTCATCTTATTTGCATATTAAGGACAGGGGAACACGGAAAAGCATTCAATCTTCTTTATATATTTCTATTATCTTAGGTGGTTAACATTGTTTATTAAGTTTTCTAAGACCATTTTATGCGCACTGGGATAACTTTATGCATAGTTCTAGGGTACACTCTAATTATTAAATATTTCTCCTTGGTGAATTCAAACTGAAGTACTAGACAGATATGACATACTAATACCCGGGTGTCGAATGTCCCGGGTTTATCATGCATTTAGAAGGGTCGATTAACGACTCTATTCTAGGGTACCAAATAACTTACAAGCACAACTGCATCTCTTGCACTTAAAGCCAAGATATCAGCACATGAGACTACACCAGGGCACTTTGATTCTACTTCTTGCTTGGCATTGTCAATGACATAAAATGCATGCAAAGAAACATTAGGCGGCCCGTCTTTTTCTGCAGTGTTCTTCCCCACTGAATTTAGCAACACAGAAGCATCACAGCCCTTGAGAAACAACAAATGGAACTTCAGTTTATATAAGCAAAGATCTAATTATGAAACTTATTTTAACCCTTTTAAACTCCTTCCAGCACGTACCCTTATGAAGCAATCATGGAAATGCATCCTGAGTAGTGCTGCGGGGACTGTTTGGTCTTTCATCATCGCATCCTTGACTGCATTTGCGACTATTGACTCAGCGTTGGGACATTTCTGGTCGTAGTAGTTTAAACTCAGCCCACTTCCTGTGGAAGTAATAGAAAAGATTATCAGTGAGCTTAGCAGTGTAACAGTGACATCCATTGCAGAATGCTAAAAGCTCTAGCAGTTTTTTCTCTCTGCTTTTACGGTTTAGTACGCGTTAATAACGATAGTATTTATAGACTGATTACAATGTGAGAGAGAGTGGTGGATTTGAAATGGTGGTTCAGTGGATTTGGTGAGCATGCATGTCAATTATGGAGTAGAGTTGAAGCATCCCGGCACATGACCATCCGTGTCCAATCACCATTATCACTTTCTGAAGATTGAATAATGCGTGTTACAAGTTCAACTCTTGTATGGCAGCGTTTAAGAAGAAATATGGGTATGCTCTTCGCTTCAATTCAAAGTCGTATATGGCTCGCCATTTTATTACACGTGCGAAATCCCCTGTACTATTTCTTCTCTTTCCTCCTTTCGAAACGCCCTGTAAATGAGTATCTCTACCTTGATCTTGTGCTAGAGGGAGAGTTTGGGGATATGGTGCCTATGCTAGCTCCATAGTAGTCATTTTGCAAGTGAAATTGGACACTTTGTGGCATTACTATTCCATTAAGTTAGAAAAGTTTCTATTTAACATCAAACTCTTTCTTGAATTGAATCTCACTGCCAGAAAAAAAGAGAGAAGAGAAACTTAGGCTAGTGAAATTATCCCGTTGTTAATTAACTTTGGGGCTTAAAAGGATGAATCTGCTCTTCGGAAGTTAGCTCTGCACCTAGTCTACAAGCAAGGTAAGTAGGTCCATTACTGGCTGGCTCCGGACCGAAAAGACCTTACGGCGTAATCCCTCATCTCAGATCCCCCAACTTGCTGCATCAGAAACCAAATCACAAGGCATTCTATAAGCGACTTGCCGGGTCTACGAAGCTGAGCTCGTAAGATTCAGTTGAATAAGTGAAATCCTATTATTACTCGAGCCGAGCGTTAGGTTGCCTGGAACGTGCCATCATAAAAAAAAATCTGTTGAATTGAAAGGAGTTGTTTGAGTTTGTTGGGATTGACCAAACAATTATGTCTTTATTTCAGTAACCTTTGCTTATTATTCAAGTTCCAGAATGATTTGATTGGGTTTGTTATACAGTAAGTTGGACTTGGGGCCCGTTTGAGATATCTTAAACCCTTGGCCTTTTGCCTTTCGAAGAATAAAAATGTGACTGAAAAGACCTTATCTGCTTATCGTAAATTTAACTATTAAGCTACTTGTTTTTATCAGCTTCTATTATTACCATCTTTGTTGATAGAAAAAAATAATACCACGACTGGAATACCAAGTGGTTTTCCTGCTTCTTTGTCTCACTTAGCTTTTTTGTGGGATTTTTTGTTTTTGTCCTTATTCAAAAAAAATCTCATTTATTAGTTTTGGGTCAGACTTTTGTGAATTATTGGTTTGTCTCAGCGAAAGGAATCAAAAAAGTAAAAATTTATGACTTCTACCCAAAACTTTTGAGCAATATCCAAGATAAAGTTCAAAATTCCTAAAAACAGCGCTTTATCTTGGATATTTCTCAAATATTTTGGTAAAAATCATAAGTTTTTACTTTTTCTATTCTTCTTGACGACTAATCAATATTCTACAAAAGTTTGACTCAAAACTAAAAAATGCTCAAAATTTTTGAATAAGGACAAAAAAAAAGAAAAGGCCAAAAAGCTAGTGAAACAAGTCCTGAGTAGTAGTACTTTAAGAGATTTTTTTTCAGTAGATTTTTAGTGTGTAGCATTGTGTTTTTGAAATTTGTTGATCATCTAAAGGAAATAAGCAGCTCGATCAAATTACTAAAAAAATCTCGCGTGCTGACTAATTAAAGAGCAAATATTGTCCAAATATTTTCCTGATAGACATCACACGCCCTAGACATACAAATGACTCAGGGACACGGCGGCTGAGAGACATACGTGGACATGACAATTTTCATAAGTTAAGGAAAAGATAATGGCATCGATTTTTCAATTTCAAAAATGTACCTATCTATGTGTGAGACACACCTTAAGTGTTCTACACAGATTATCAGAGCTTCTCTTTTATTTTTTTTTACAAAATAATAAAACCGAATGTCAATAAAAGGTTAAGCAGTAATATGTGGAGTAGTCATGAGGTTTCATAAAAGTTAATTTGGGCCTTTTCCAAATGTTTCTGGACTTAAAAATGGAGGTTGGTCTACCTCGGGCCCAATCAAGTCCAAGAATCCCAAAAGGCCCAACTTAACAATCCAATTACTAATTAGCTGTAGCCGCAAGGCCCGCGACAAATGAATATCGTTAGTAGTAAGCACGTTTTTAACTTAAACGCCAAAGTTCACGGGCACAATACCGCCCAGGCGCCCAGATGCATGCAGCCGCCTCAAAACAAAATGCATCAGTAGTAAGCATGCTGTCAAAGTTTGCGTCCACGAGCGGGTGGCCGCAAGGCCCGCAACAACTTGTAATGCATAAATGTTACAACCACCGTGCACAAGCAAAATAGTCTTTTGCGGACAATCAAACATTTGTTTCTCCAACCAAATCATAGAAGGACGAAGGTTGAATTTTATTTTATTTTATTTTATCAGAGGACAAAAGGTGTTCTTTTTTGGTTGTTGTTGCCAAGGAAAGAAGATTTTATCAATTAATGAAATAGTGTTACGAAGATTAAAAGGAAGGGGGACGAAAGGGCATCACAACCGAGCGCACACTTACATCCCAACGAGGTTGGCACCTAAGAGGGGGACAATCATGTGCTGCCACCTCCACCCATTGGGAAGAAAGTTGAAAACGAGCCAACCTAAAAAACAGAAAATACAAAGAATCAAAATGAGTCAAATAGATCAGACATTACAAATTACAACCAAAATGAGTGCCTATCAGCATATGGACAGCAAGGGCAGTGCAGGTAGTTAGCAGCAGCAGCAAGAACAGCACCGGCCAATCGGGGTTGCAATAGTTGTATTAGGATGATTTTATACTTCTTTTATTCATTCTATTCTTTAAAAAAAAAAATCTGATTGGTAGACAAATTGTATATTTCTCATTTTTATATTTGTGTTGAGGGCATGAACTTTTATGATAGATTGCTTCAACGTTCAAAAAAATATGCATGAAGTACATCAATTTATCTACGTAGAGAAGACACTCTCAGACGCTCCACCATACAGTTTTTCTGAATATTGACGCTTTCGTGATCCTGTACCCCCGCTCACGCTCATGGATTATGAGACTTAGGTCCAAACCAATTACCTGAACATTTAATCGGGTAAATAAGCAAGCAAAAAAGACTTCGAGACTGAGGACATTTCAAGGATTATTCAAGAAAATTAGGTGATGAGAAGTTATCTTTTGACTTTTCAAAGCGGGCATACATTTTGAAATCTTCGTAATGGGAAATATGGACAAACAAAATGAACGGGTGGAGTACTTGAAACAGGTGAAATTAAAAGAGGGGAGATAAAATCAAATATATCTTGCATCGATTTCTAATGCCGTATACCATGTAAAATCAAAACCCGAAAAGCTATCAGAATGTGCGCTGATAGAAATTGAATTAGATGCAATAATCACCCATTGTACCTTACCTTAGATTGTTCCTCACATTCTTGGTTGCAAACACCTGTTGTTGTAGAGAGAGAGAGAGAGAGAGAGAGAGAGAGAGACGATGGATGTGGCCGCGTGGATGAACTCACCGCCGGTGATCGGAACTCGGATCGACGGTGAAGGTCGACTTGTATCGGCGACGTCGTCATAACAGACAACAACCAGAAGGAGAAAAAAAAGTCTTTTAAAAGTTGTAATCAAGTGCTCCCGGCTCATTTTTTTTCAATTTTTTTCGTCGTATATCTTCACCGATTAAATACCAAGAAGAATCCGATTGACTTGATATGTTACAAGATCATTTTAATTGATAAGTTCTGCAACATGGACAAATCGGATCACAAAAATAATTCGAAAGTAAGGTTGAAATTTTAAAAAAACAAAGGAGAAGGTGAAGCCTTCTTCAGAGCTTCATAAGGGTTGTAATCAAGTATACACAGTTAACTTTTCTTCATCTTTTTTCGGAATCAATCTTCTCCGATTAATAACCATTTGGTGTTCAATTGAATTCATACGTTATAAAAATATTTTAATCGACAAGGTATACAACGAGGACAAATTGGATCATCAAATTAATCCCAAAATGAGTTTCAAAATTGTCAAAAAGGGAGAGAAGCCTTCTTCTTAAGACTTCGCAGGTTGAAGATGCGAAGTCTGAGTCGCGTTTTGTACGCACGCGTTTTTTATTTCTCTGACACATCGTATTTTCAAGACTTGATCTTACACCAATGCCGAACTCGTGCTTACGTAACACGTTTTCCATAGAACGTATAATACTGCTTCGTAGTTTAATTTTGCTTTTCAAGATTTTCCTCGCCCTCCTCCTCCTCCTCGATTTACATTCTGATAATACAAGTCGAACGTCAAAGCTTGGATGACAGGTTCATGGCGTTGGGTCGGTATCCATTCAGATCTCCCTTTGATTAACAAAGGATTATATCCTCTTATGATTCCATTTCGTTGCTGAGAAATTGCCTGGAAAAAATGACTTTTTTGGCCTCTGTTAACGGATTGAAAGTGAATTCCGGGTTTTAACAGTATTTGAATTTTAGGTGATTGATGATGGTGGCTCAGAGTTTCAAGGAAGACTACGGGGTTGTTTGTGTGGCCGTGTAGTATTGTTCTTGCTGAGTATGTTTGGCAACAAAAATTACCCTTTTCCCGGGTTAGGGTTAGGGTTAGCGTAGTTGAGGTGAGAAAAGTACTCCTATCTACTTGCTCGTCATTGTTTTCCACTTCAACATTCTGTACACAAATCTATTGTGCTGAAATTGAGCCCACTATTTTGTCTTTTCCTAATGTTGTTTAGCCTAATAATCATGGTTTGTTAAATGCATTTGTAATTTTGATGGCTATTTTCGGTGAATACAATGTAGCGCCACTTTATACTATTTAATTGTGTATGGTTTATTGAGTTATATAATTGAAATCTACAGCTTGGAGGTGGGACTTCGTTACCTGAGTTAGTTGCCGCGAAAGTGAGCTCAGATGTCACCCTAACCGATGATACAAACAGACCAGAGGTATTATATCTCATTTTCAGTTGAATCCAAGACCCGTATTTTTGAAAAACTCCGAGATTGCCATTGTCACTCCAGCTATACGGAACTCCCAACTTTTGCACTAATTTTCCGTAGTATTATTGGTTCACGGGTTGTCATCTCCGTTACCACCTCCTCATACTCGTGACTCGTATTATTGATTCGACTAGATTGACGATAGACTCCTACAACAAACTTGTATGGATTTGTGTGCATGCATTGATTCGACTAGATTGACGAGAGACTCCTAGCAACAAACTTGTATGGATCTCTGTGCATGTGCATGGATGACACTATTCAAGACCCTTGACTAGTAAAAGGTGCGCGTTAGCGCTTTTTTATGCAAGAGAATTTTCTGGATCTTACTAAATTATATGAAATCTTTCTTTGAAAAGTACGTCTGAGAGGATCTTGGTTAACTTGTTTTGGCTTTATTGCCTGGTCAAATTTAGTTTTGACCATGTGGTGCTACATATAAACGTGGTAAAATCATATTTTAGTGATCTAATTTACGATAAAATGCTCAGATTTAGGACTATTTACTCCTTTTTCACATATTGAGACCCAAAAGAAGTTGGTCTAGAAGATTTAGGCCAAATCTGGCACTTAACCGGAGATTTTTCTCATATTCGCTCTACATGGCATGATGTGCACTTGTTTCTTCATTTTTGTCAGTACGTAGTAAGTTTGTATGCTGTTCTTAGCCTTTTGTAGAATTTCAGGACGTGCCCTAAATACTGTGCTGAACAATTCGAAATTTCTCCCTCCACCTTCCTCTGCTGGATTAAATGTCGAGATAATGAAGTGGCTTCATGCCTATAGAGCGATCTTCTTCGTGCTTAGTGATCCACCAATTGATTTGTTTTTACATTGTCAATCCCATTTGCAAATTGCTGAGAAGAACGATTCCAGCAGCTATTCCTTGGTTGTTTTGAGTCTTTAACTTTCAGCAGATACTGCAAATGGTCAGATTGGGTACTTGATGCACCTTATTGTCAATGAAGTCTGAAGGCCCACTTGGATGTCCCATACCTGTACAAAAGGGCTGTCAGCATTTTTCATCCTAATAGCCATGCTAGATATGCTTTCTTTCCCAGTATGGGAAGATTTAACCACGAAGACTAGGTGGGGTGCATCCTCAAAAGTTAGATCCTCATAATCATCCAAGGTTTCAACCACTGTTCCACTACTTTTGTTTGGAGGACTAGATTTATGTTGTAGGTTTTGTTAAACATCTATCGACAATGGCAAGGATAGGCTCAACCTGTGGTTGTGCCTGCGGCAATTTGTCTTATACCCTTCTTCCAATCGTACAAACAAGTAATCTAATTCTTGTCAACTTGGGATCCATGGGTATTCCTTACTTTCCCCGCTGCATCCATGATTCAAACACATGTGAAAACATATATACAAGATTTTGGAAATGGTTTGAGGGCATATTCTGGTCTACAATGTTTGTACAGGTATTTTTTCTGTTGCTTGCACAAATAAAAGTTATTTTAACATCTCTCTTCCAACAAAACGTAGGAAGGAATGGGGGAAGAAAATTTTGCGACAGGCAACAATGAGACTTGAACCCAAATATCACGTCCTGTAAAAGAGCACAGGGTCTAGTTGTCTATTTGGAAGTTTTAGTTCTGACGTTGTAGATGATATTTGCCTCGACTCATAATTGGCTATGGATTTGGCATTTTGGCTTGGCCACCTATGAGTATTAGCAGCATAGTTGTTAGAATCGTACGATTCACGATTCGTATCGTACGATTCGATATGATTCGGTGGGTAATCGATACGAATAGGCTGCCGAATCGGAAATAGCTGAGAATCGTAAGTGAATCGGTGATTTACGATTCGTATCGTACAATTCGATACGATTCCGTGGATAATCGATACGAATAGACTGCCGAATCGAAAATAGCCGAGAGTCGTAGGTGAATCGGTGAATCGTTCGATTCACTTAAAATTTTCGAAATTCATTTTTTACTCTTGTTTTGCTTCTTTTGTTGTTTGAAAATGGTTCAAATATTTTTTTTAAGGTCTAGTATTGTTATATGTCATTTTTGTCTATGTTATATGGATAGATAATAAGAAAAAGAGATTTATTACAAGAGTGAATCGAAAATGAGGAGGATAAATGGAATAAAACAACCCTATAGACCTTCTAAGGGTTTGTTTTGTACTTATAACTCTTTCGTACAAAAAGAACCATAAGTAGGCTTTACGAATCATCATCTCTTGGTAGTTGCAATAGAAGCAACTTACCTAACATTTCACGTTATTATCAAATCATCATTTAGAAGAAAGTATTTATTGATTTAGGCCTAAATCTTTCATTTGTAGTATATATTGTTGTTACCCTAATCAATAAGCATAGGTTTCTATGCATTATAGAAGTCATGACCAAATCAGAGCGATTCATGATTCGATTCGATTCACGATTCGAAAAATGACCATTTCGATTCTCGATTCGATTCACGATTTGACAACTATGATTAGCAGTGGAAATAATGCTGCTTCAGATCTCATACAATTGTGATATGCACTTGGAAAGTTTTTGTCCCTTTCCTCTGAATCCTCTCACAGGTGAACAACAAAACCATGTGTATCAATCCCATCCAATGGGTTTGCTGAAAATCTTATTTGTACGCAGTATGGCCGGGTGGTTGTTTTCATCCTGTTTGCATTGCCGGAGAATGCCCCTTGCCATCACTTACCCAAATAAAAAGTGAGACAGGAACATGAGATGAGAAGTACCTTGGTTGATATTCTAGTGTACTTCTTTGGATATCTCATCTTATTCCTTGCTCAATATAAGCATGCATGTGAATATTTTTCATGGTTGAAAAGTTTTTTCCTGTTCAAGGCTTGTTTTAATGTTCTGAGCCAATTAGGTGCCTAAAAATGCTTGGCGCCCGAGAAAAATGGAGGAATTTTTTCGAAGAACAAAGAGTATGCTGTTACGGACATGAACTGCCCTCTTTGGTTCAAATAAAACTTGCCTTTGAAAAACCTCTGCCACGATGGACTTCGTACCAATAGGAACCATCTTAACCATGATCGTGAACCAAGTCTAAAATGAATTTGACTAGTTTTTCAATTTTCTCATGTTTATGTGATATAATACTTCCAGAAATCAATCATCATAAATGAAAAGTTTGTGGCTGATGGTTGAATTTTTATTTTTATTTTGTGGAACTTGTTTGACATTATTGTCATTCTTGAACTCTCCAGGGTCAAAGAAGTGAAGAATGTAAATGGTGAGAGCACCTGTTCGCATTGAACTTAATGAACAAACATAAAGCTACTTGTTGAAGCAGGAGAGATTACCCCTTTGCTTGAAATGGCATTTGGAAACAGCGAATCTAAAGAGTTGGCTTTATCTGCATTGGTTAATCTACCAGGCTGCCATGTAAACAAGAACCGCGTCTGCGCAGCTGGTTGGGTTCCTCTTCATCTGAAGTTAATCTTTTTCTTTCCATCTACGCAAGTCATATTCGCAAAATGCTCTGGAGTCCTTGAAACACTTGCTTCAAACGGAAATGGAACTATATTCTTAATTGATGAAACCGGGCGCCCCAACTTGAAGTACTGCCCATTATCACCAACTTGTTAGTTTTGCATCGAAAGCCCAACACCTCATATAATTGTTAGGAGGCTAGCCTTGCATTTTGAGAAGAATTTATTGAGACGTCTGTTCTCACTTCAGATGGGTTATCACTGATCATTACTCTTCTTGATGACTCCATCTTGGATCCTTGAAGTTGCAATGAATCTTCTCTTCCTCTCCCACAATAAGAGCCAGAAGGAGTGTTGGAATGCCTTCTCAAGCCAAGAAGACTTAAAGCTTTAGTCAATTTTCTAGAAAACAAGAAAAGAGACCATGTACAAATGGCTGCAGCTGGTTTACTAGCCAATTCACTTGGTTAAGGATTTTTAGCTTCCTTGTTTGATAGTTGTGGTAAGGGCATTCGAACTTGAATCTGTTTATTGGGGGAAGGTTTTCCAAGCTATTTTCTCAATTTTCTGTGCTTTATTATGAGTTGCAGCCTGTATAAATGTGCATTCTGAAATTGTCCCTAAAGATGTTAATCTTTAATACCAATGCAGAAAACTTCATGACTGGGTATCGTATCGTTTTCAATCGTGAAAAGATGGTTCAGTGCGTTTTGCAATTGACATATAGATATATTTAAAATCGTCTGATATACATCAAACGGCTCTTGAACACGTGTCTAGATCTATGTCCGGACATTTGTGTTCCAAGTAGTTTCCATTTGTATTTTCTTTTCCAATGGTTTGTCTATATGACCAAACAAAGGAAAATGAAATGTTAATGAATAATGATTACTATTTTTTTTTGACATCAAAAGAGAACTTCATAGATATGAAAGAGTCGATACACGAGTTAACATAATACAGCCCCAATGAAACAGACAAACTAAGAGATTGCAAGCTAAAAAAAAAGCAGAGTACAACAAGCATAAACAAAGAAGCAACTCCCAGAGCAAAAGATCCACTTGAAAGACTATTTTTTTCAAAGGGATAGGATATATTAGCTTCCGAGTGAATTCTGGAAGATGCAGATGCAGCAAATCGCGCCAAAAGGTATGCCTGGTGAACTTTGATGCGCTCACAAAAGGTGATACTGCAAATGTTGGATTGATAGAGCGAGAAAACAAAAGTCAAAAAATAAGGGGGCTGCAATTGGTGGAAACTCCTCAGTGCTTCTCAACTGCTGAAAAAGAGAAGAGTCATTAGTGTGAATGCTGATGTGTAACATATGATTACTATTTGAACAACTAATTAGAAGATGCAATTGCCAAACCACAAAAAAAAAAAAAAAAAGGACCTTCTCGATCATAAGCAAGCAATTGCATGTTTGTACTAGTATTTCTTCTATTAAGCCGAACCCGAAAAAAGTATGAAATCATCTAACTTGCGTTCAAAATTTTCTCAGCTACATTGCTTAAAGATGTACTCGACAGACAAAATCTTATAAGAAAGCTTCAACTTCTCTAGATCTTAGCTTTCAGGCTACAAATTTTGGTTTCCAACCTATTGCCGTAGAACAAAGATCCTAACATTCAGCAAATCCATTCTAGATCACTGATAAAACTAAAATACATATTACAAGAAAACAGTAATAATCTCTCTGTTATTGTGCAGCCCCTTGGTTACTTGATGCATGCACCAGTTCCATTTCTTTTGCTTTGCTTCCATTACAAATCCAAAGCAAGCTCTTCCGGAGTTTAATTTAGCAGAACTCCAGCCTACCTTGCCAACCAATCGAAAACATCCTTCTTTTACTATCTAGCCTTGGATCCCGATTTTCCAGTTTTTCCTGGGATCTTACTATTTGTGGGTATTTGAACTTGTTTCGACTGCATCTTAATTGACCTAACAAGCGAAGATAGTTCATACTTCTCTTTTTTCTTTGAGGACATATCATCAGACTGTACAAACTCATTTTTCTCTGTCTTTAGGTCATCAGAAGGCAACTGAGCTTGTTTTGACCCCAGTACTTCTTGGTCAACCTTGCGTTGCTTCTGTGCTAACTGCTGAGCATAAGTCGCACTCCTGCAAAACCAAAACTCAGTTCATAAGCAATAAGTATGCGGTAAGGAACTCCTGGAACAGGTAGCAACGATAGGTAATTATTTATCAGTTCTTCCAAGGATCAGAAATTAGAATAGTTATTGACAAGGATCAAAATTTTGGTTCGGTATGTTATTTCAGTTAGCTAGGAAAAGGAAATGTTTCAAAAACATTCTGATATGTTTCAGAAATGTAGCCTGAACATAATGGAAATGTGAAAATGACTTGGGGATGTATCAACGTGCCATTGTTGAATAATTCTAATAGGCGTCAAAACAGCTCAATGTTTCGGTATGTTTCACACAATTCCAACATGTTTCAGTAAGTTTCGTCACGTGTCAGTGGAAACACTGAAATTTTGCAATTCCACTTATATTTCATTTCAGTCTCCAAGGTAACACTAACATTTTGGCCGTTTTTTGGAAAAATAACTAAATTTTGTTCCATGATTATCGGTGACCAGAGCAGAAAAATGCTAAGGAAAACCAATTGCAATGTCACTAAAAGCTGGATATACCTTCTGAATTGGGGATCCGTGGGTCCAAGGCAAAAAGAGGTGAGGTGAAGATAGCTAAAAACCTTGGATCATCGTAATCAACACTTGGTAATATCCCCTAATCGGGAATTTCTTTTTCCCTTCTCCTTTTTTCCTTTCTTCCCTTCCTACCCTTCCCCTCAACCTTTTTGGGTTTTAAATTATATCCCTTCAGGCAGGCGTCTGTTACATTCCCGTCTGCAGTAACAACTCAAGCTCTGCTATACTTGCTGCTTCTGCTTCTCTAGCTGTTTCCTCATTATTCTTCTTGTCACTTTTACCTTTACCCTCTTTGCTTGCCTTAACCATGGTTCTTCAATGAAAAAAATCATCCACCTCTTCTTTTGGTTCCCTATCACTATCACTACTCTCATCATTTGTTGAATACTTGGAGCTATTTTTTCTGGCCATCTTTTTTCTCTTCTCTTCCTTATTGAGCTTCCCAAAACTGTTTCCGATTTGTTATCCTTCTTTTCTAGGGCGTGCTTGCTTATATCTTCTAATCCAATTTCAAAAGTGACCTCCATATCCTGACCATCTTCATTATCCTCATCAGAATCTTCACCAGAATGGAGTAGAGGGACCATATCCTGTTTCTTATGTTTCTTTTGAGGTTTGTCTTCTGTGGCATCGTCATTTTCATCTTCGTCAGATTCACTCTCATCAGAAGCCAGAAATTCTTTCAATTCCATTTCGGCCAGCTATAGGGAAACATAATTGGAATCAGAAAGGGAAAGAAAAGGTAATAGTCACTCCATCCCATATTGTTTCTTCATTTTCACTCAATACAAATAAAAAATTTGTCTATATTCTCCATATTCATCTTTTCTCATATGATTTGAAAAATGACTGTCTATGGAACTACTAATGATCTTTTAATTGAAGTACTACAACAAATATTCATGGAATATGTTATTTTTTTGATCCAATTAATGGAACGACAAGCAAAAAATGGAGAAACAAAATAGGAGGAGAGATGATCAAACATGAAAATCTCTTCAAATTAAGATCACACAAAGGTGACTATTCTGTGTGTGGAAATTTAGATTCTGCAATTGTTTTAAGGATGAATTAGCCTGTTAGACTTACTCATTTTAAATATAGTTCTCTTGTGCTCTGAGTTAAAGAATCCAGTACTAGAAAGTATCTACATATTACATACAATGTTCGAGTTCCTATAGTGGCGTGGACATGCTTTACGGTATCAAAAAGAACATACAGCTTTATAAATATTTCAATGCTCCTAAATTGATCTTAATAGGAAAAAGTTGACTATTTTTGCTTGATATGTGTTAATATCTGTAGGTAAGTTAAGGGCCCCTTAATTGACCACCCTGCAGTCCTTTCTGACCTCCTGTCCTCCAGGGATGCTGCTCATCGTGATCATGGAATTCACAAAAGCCTTGTAGAAAGCTTCTTGTGAGCTGGCAAACTTGTAAACTAGATCTTTTGTATTGGGAGAAGTAAGCAAAGCTTGGTCTGAAGAAAACACCTCATATACTGTGAGGAGGCCAGCCTTGCATTTGCTTCTCAAAATCTGCCAATCCGAAGCCGAAATTGTTGAGACGTCTGTTCTCACTTCAAATGGGTTATCTCTGATCATTACTCTTCTTGATGACTCCATCTTGGAATCCGTGAAGTTGCAATGAATCTTCTCTTCCTCTTCTCACAATAAGAGACAGAAGGAGTTGCGGGAAAGCCTTCTGAACCCAAGAAGACTTGAGGCTTTAGTCAATTTTCTAGAAAACAAAAAAAGAGACCATGTACAAATGTCTGCAGCGGTTTACTAGCCAATAAATTCACTCACCAAGAAATGGATAGAACTACATTTTGCATGGTTGAAGCAAATGTGGGTCCTAAATGGTCTTTCTTTTGAGGGAAGTGGTGGAGGCTTTTCTGACGGGTTGCAGTGTAAATGATGGTGGGAAGATTCAAATGAAGGTGGCGATCGTATTGGCTATTGTCCAACGTGATTCAAGATCGTTGAGATCTCTGGTTTGTGGGTTAAGAAGATGAGAAATCCTGGTGATTTCAAGGGAATAGAACTTAGTAAAGTGGATGAGGCACTGCTGTGCGCTTAGTTGTGCATCCCATTTCTGTTACAGCTGAGAATGGGGAAGTCTTGGCTTGAATTGCACGTGGCAACCTCGCCCAATGCATGGAAGTCAATTGTGGTTTCTTCGAGCTGCTGCAGCTCAGCTCAATCTGCATTACTGCAAATTAGTTAGTTAGCTAATTCTTGTATATGGTGGAGATTGGTTAGTGCGCAAGGATCAGTTACTTGAATTGTAAAGAATTGGGACGAGAGTTCCCTTGTACTGTTCCATTGGTTTGATAAAGATTCTTTTCTACTCCATTTCTATTCTGTTCCACCGTTTTTTTCTTCCAATTCTTTGTATTTCCTTCTATATTACCTTGCTTATGAGTGGTATCAGTGCCGCCTCCTATCCTTGGAGCTTACTATCTTGGTGGAAACAAGAGCACAGGAACAGAATGCATACTGTTCTATTTTACATGTCCTATTGCTGTGGTTTTCGATTGTTGTGATACCCTACTAGTCATGCTCTTTGCGGCTGCTCTATGTTGATGTTTGGCCAATGACACTGCACAATCTGCTATATGTTCATGCTTCTGCTACGGTCATGACATGGCCTCAATCCTGGGCTGGGCTACTCCATTTGACTCAGTTGATGCCTCTATTATCGGGGCATCATTCTCGCTCTTGGAGATCGGATGCTGCTGTAATCTAACTCTTAAAGAGTAATTTCTTTTGTTGATAGAAAAACAGATGATTGGGTATGCAAATCCCATTTGGTGGTTCATTCTACAAATTAAGAGATGGAGCCATAAATTTTGCTTGGATCGAGGGGCATGTCAGAGTTCAAAAAATATTTTTTGATCAACATTCATAGAATTAAGAGACTTTTACTCTGCCTAATACTCCTCCACCCCCAAAAAAGATGAAGTAGCCGAGGTAGCAAGTAACAATATTGAATCAAAAGACTTCACAAAAACCATGGGCCGGAAAAGGACTTCCTTCAGAAGCCAAGTGTCAAACACGTGAGAGGCATATACCTTGCATCGATTTCTAATGCCGTAAATCATGTAAAATCAAAACCCGAAAAGCTATCAGAATGTGCACTGATAGAAATTGAATTAGATGCAATAACCACCCAGTGTTCCTTACCTTAGATTGTTCCTCACATGGCTGCAAACACCTGTTGTTGCAGAGAGAGAGAGAGAGAGAGACGATGGGTGTTGCCGCGTGGATGAGTTCACCAGCTCCGATCGCCCGAGTCGCGGACACACCTCCGCCGGTGATCGGAACTCTGATCGACGGCGACTAGTTTCGGCGACGTCGTCATAACAGACAACGACCAGAAGGAGAAAAAAAAGTCTTTTAAAAGTTGTAATCAAGTGCTCCCGGCTCATTTTTTTTCAATTTTTTTCGACGTATATCTTCTCCGATTAAATACCAAGAAGAATCCGATTGACGTGATATGTTACAAGATAATTTTAATTGATAAGTTCTGCAACATGGACAAATCGGATCACAAAAATAATTTGAAAGTAAGGTTGAAATTTTAAAAAAACAAAGGAGAAGGTGAAGCCTTCTTCTAGAGCTTCATAGGGGTTGTAATCAAGTATACACAGTTAACTTTTCTTCATCAATTTTCGGAATCAATCTTCTCCGATTAATAACAATTTGGTGTTCAATTGAATTCATACTTCATAGAAATATTTTAATCGACAAGGTATACAACGAGGACAAATTGGATCATCAAATTAATCCCAAAATGAGTTTCAAAATTGTCAAAAAGGGAGAGAAGCCTACTTCTTAAGACTTCGCAGGTTGAAGATACGAAGTCTGAGTCGCGTTTTGTGCACACGCGTTATTTATTTCTCTGACACATCGTATTTTCAACGCCGAACTCGTGCTTACGTAACACGTTTTCCATAGAACGTATAATACCACTTCGTAGTTTAATTTTGTTTTTCAAGATTTTCCTCGCCCTCCTCCTCCTCCTCCTCGATTTACTTTCTGATAATACAAGTCGAACGTCAAAGCTTGGATGACAGGTTCATGGCGTTGGGTCGGTATCCATTCAGATCTCCCTGTGATTAACAAAGGATTATATCCTCTTATGATTCCATTTCGTTGCTGAGAAATTGCCTGGAAAAAATGACTTTTTTGGCCTCTGTTAACGAATTGAAAGTGAATTCCGGGTTTTAACAATATTTGAATTTTAGGTGATTGATGATGGTGGCTCAGAGTTTCAAGGAAGACTACGGGATTGTTTGTGTGGCCGTGTAGTATTGTTCTTGCTGAGTATGTTTCGCAACAAAGATTACCCTTTTTCCCGGGTTAGGGTTAGCGTAGTTGAGGTGAGAAAAGTACTCCTATCTACTTGCTCGTCATTGTTTTCCACTTCAACATTCTGTACCCAAATCTATTGTGCTGAAATTGAGCCCACTATCTTGTCTTTTCCTAATGTTGTTTAGCCTAATAATCATGGTATGTTAAATGCATTTGTTATTTTGGTGGCTATTTTCGGTGAATCCAATGTACTACTACTTTTTACTATTTGATTGTGTATGGTTTATTGGGTTGTATAATTGAAATCTACAGCTTGGAGCCGGGACTTCATTACCGGGGTTAGTTGCCGCGAAATTGAGCTCAGATGTCACCCTAACCGATGATGCAAACAGACCAGAGGTATTATATCTCATATTCAGTTGAATCAAAGACCCCCATTTTTTAAAAACTCTGAGATTGCCATTGTCACTCCAGCTATACGGAACTCCCAACTTTTGCACTAATTTTCCGTAGTATTATTGGTTCACGAGTCGTCATCTCCGTTACCACCTCCTCATACTCATGACTCGTATTATTGATTCGATTAGATTGACGATAGACTCCTACAGCAAACTTGTATGGATTTGTGTGCATGCATTGATTCGACTAGATTAACGAGAGACTCCTAGCGACAAACTTGTATGGATTTGTCTGCATGTGGATGGACGACACTATTCAAGACCCTTGACTAGTAAAAGGTGCGCGTTAGCGCTTTTTTATGCAAGAGAATTTTCTGGATCTTACTAAATTATATAAAATCTTTCTTTGAAAAGTACGTCTGAGAGGATCTTGGTTAACTTATTTTGCTTTATTGCCCGATCAAATTTAGTTTTGACCAGGTGGTGCTACATATAAACATGGTAAAATCAGATTTTGGTGATCTAATTTACGATAGAATGCTCAGATTTAAGGACTATTAACTCCTTTTTCACATATTGAGACGCAAAAGAAGTTGGTCTAGAAGATTTAGGCCAAATATGGCACTTAAACCGGAGATTTTTCTCATATTCGCTCCACATGGCATGATGTGCACTTGTTCTTCATTTTTGTCAGTATGTAGTAAGTTTGTATGCTTCTCTTAGCCCTTTGTAGAATTTCAGGACGTGCCCTAAAATACTGTGCTGGACAAATCGGAATTGCTCCCTCCACCTTCCTCTGCTGGATTAAATGTCGAGCTAATGAAGTGGCTTCATGCCTATAGAGCAATCTTCTTCGTGCTCAGTGATCTACCAATTTATTTGTTTTTACATTGTCAATCCCATTTGCAAATTGCTGAGAAGAACGATTCCAGCAGCTATTCCTTGGTCGTTTTGAGTCTTTAACTTTTAGTAGATACTGCAAATGGTCAGATTGGGTACTTGATGCACCTTATTGTCAACGAAGTGTCTGAAGGCCATCTTGGATGTCTCATATCTGTACTAAAGGGCTGTCAGCATTTTTCATCCTGATAACCATGCTAGATATGCTTTCTTTCCTAGTATGGGAAGATTTAACCACAGAGACTAGTTGGGGTGCATCCTCAAAAGTTAGATCTTCAAAATCATCCAAAGTTTCAACTACTGTTCCACTACTTTTGCTTGGAAAACTAGATTTATGTTGTAGATTTTTTTAAACATCTATCGACAATGGCAAGGATAGGCTCAACCTGTGGTTGTGCCTGCGGCAATTTTGTCTTATACCCTTCTTCCAATCGTACAAACAAATAATCTAATTCTTGTCAACTTGGGTTCCACAGGTATTCCTTACTTTCCCTGCTGCATCCATGATTGAAACACATGTGAAAACATATATACTAGATTTCGGAAATGATTTGAGGGCATATTCTGGTCTACAATGTTTGTACATGTATTTTTCCTGTTGCTTGTGCAAATAAAAGTTATTTTAATATTTTTCTTCCAACAAAACGCAGAAAGGAATGGGCGAAGAAAATTTTGCGACCCGCAACAACGAGACTCCCAAATATCATGTCCCGTAAAAGAGCACAGGATCTAGTTGTCTATTTGGAAGTTCAAGTTCTGATGCTTTAGATGATATTTACCTCGCCTCATAATTGGCTTTGGATTTGGCTTGGCCACCTATGAGTATTAGCAGTGGAAGTAATGCTGCTTCAGATCTCATACAATTGTGATATGCTAATGAATAATGATTACTATTTGAACAACTAATTAGAAGATGCAATTGCCAAACCAAAAAAAAAAAAAAAGACCTTCTCGATCATAAGCAAGCAATTGCATGTTTGTACTAGTATTTCTTCTATTAAGCCGAACCCGAAAAAGTATGAAATCATCTAACTTGCGTTCAAAATTTTCTCAGCTACATTGCTTAAAGATGTACTCGACAGACAAAATCTTATAAGAAAGCTTCAACTTCTCTAGATCTTAACTTTCAGGCTAGAAATTCTGGTTTCCAACCTATTGCCGCAGAACGAAGATCCTAACATTCAGCAAATCCATTCTAGATCACTGATAGAGCTAAAATACATATTACAAGAAAACAGTAATAATCTCTCTCTTATTGTGCAGCCCCTTGGTTACTTGATGCACCAGTTCCATTTCTTTTGCTTTGCTTCCATTACAAATCCAAAGCAAGAATGTCTTCCAGAGTTTAATTTAGCAGAACTCCAGCCTACCTTGCCAACCAATCGAAAACATCCTTCTTTTACTATCTAGCCTTGGATCCCGATTTTCCAGTTTTTCCTCGGATCTTACTATTTGTGGGTATTTAAACTTGTTTCGACTGCATCTTAATTGACCTAACAAGCGAAGATAGTTCATACTTCTCTTTTTTCTTTGAGGACATATCATCAGACTATACAAACTCATTTTTCTCTGTCTTTAGGTCATCAGAAGGCAACTGAGCTTGTTTTGACCCCATTACTTCATGGTCAACCTTGCGTTGCTTCTGTGCTAACTGCTGAGCATAAGTCGCTCTCGTGCAAAACCAAAACTCAGTTCATAAGCAATAAATATGCGGTAAGGGACTCCTAGTCCTAGAACAGGTAGCAATGATAGGTAATTATTAATCAGTTCTTCCAAGGATCAGAAATCAGAATAGTTATTGACAAGGATCAAAATTTTGGTTTGGTATGTTATTTCAGTTAGCTAGGAAAAGGAAATGTTTCAAAAACATTCTGATATGTTTCAGAAATGTAGCCTGAACGTAATGGAAATGTGAAAATGACTTGGGGATGTATCAACGTGCCATTGTTGAATAATTCTGATAGGCGTCAAAACAGCTCAATGTTTCGGTATGTTTCACACAATTCCAACATGTTTCAGTAAGTTTCGTCACGTTTCAGTGGAAACACTGAAATTTTGCAATTCCACTTATATTTCATTTCAGTCTCCAAGGAAACACTAACATTTTGGCCGTTTTTTGGAAACGTAACTAAATTTTGTTCCATGATTATTGGTGACCAGAGCAGAAAAATGCTAAGGAAAACCAATTGCAATGTCACTAAAAGTTGGATATACCTTTTGAATTGGGGATCCGTGGGTCCAAGGCAAAAAGAGTTGAGGTGAAGATAGCTGAAAACCTTGGATCATCGTTATCAACACTTGGTAATTTCCCCTAATCGGGAATTTCTTTTTCCCTTCTCCCTTTTTCCTTTCTTCCCTTCCTATGATTCCCCTCAACCTTTTTGGGTTTTAAATTATATCCCTTCACGCTGGCGTCTGCTCCATTCCCGTCTGCCAGTAATAACTCAAGCTTCTGCTTCTTTAGCTGTTTCCTCATTATTCTTCTCGTCACTTTTACCTTTACCCTCTTTGCTTGCCTTAACCATGGTTCTTCAATGAAAAAATCATCCACCTCTTCTTTTGGTTCCCTATCACTATCACTACTCTCATCAGCTGTTGAATACTTGGAGCTATTTTCCCTGGCCATCTTTTTTCTCTTCTCTTCCTTATTGAGCTTCCCAAAACTGTTTCCGATTTCTTATCCTTCTTTTCTAGCTCGTGCTTGCTTATATCTTCTAATCCAGTGTCAAAAGTGACCTCGATACCCTGACCATCTTCATTATCCTCATCAGAATCTTCACCAGACTGGAGTAGAGGGACCATATCCTGTTTCTTATGTTTCTTTTGAGGTTTGTCTTCTGTGGCATCGTCATTTTCATCTTCGTCAGATTCACTCTCATCAGAAGCCAGAAATTCTTTCAATTCCATTTCGGCCAGCTATAGGGAAACATAATTGGAATCAGAAAGGGAAAGAAAAGGTAATAGTCCCTCCATCCCATTTTGTTTGTTCATTTTCACTCAATACAAATAAAAAATTTGTCTATATTCTCCATATTCATCTTTTCTCAAATGATTTGAAAAACGACTGTCTATAGAACTAATAATGATCTTTTAATTGAAGTACTACAATATTCATGGAATATGTTATTTGTTGATCCAATTAATGGCATGACAGGCAAAAAATGGAGAAACAAAATAGTAGGAGAGATGATCATACATGAAAATCTCTTCAAATTAAGATCAAACAAAGGTGACTATTTTGAGTTTCAAAAGTCTCTCCTCTAAATTTTTTTGTTGCTTCTTACCATTCTAGTCCTTATTTTAAACAGCCATCGTTTGTTACAGCCATTGTTGGAAAAAATTAGCCACGCCCAGATACGAGTGCGGAGAAAGTGCAGAAATTTGGGATAAAAAACAGACACTCAAACAGAAAAAAAAAAAAAAAACACCGACCTGGTCTCTATTAAACTTCCTCTTTAATGCCTTCGCGCATTGAGGCGCATCGTCTTCCCATGTGAGATGAATGTTACTTCACTGTAATGCTCGAGTCTGGAAATCTAAACCTTCAGAGTTTGCTGAGGCCTAGCCCAAATGTAGAAATGACAATGTAAATAATAACTTTGATGTTAATCTGAGGCAGAGCAGGCTCACAATAGCCTAGGTGAAGACCAAAGAACAGAAAATATCATTAGAAAGAAAAAGAGCTGCATGAGACGTACAGGTTGCAGTGATGCCAATTATTGCCTTCAAAATAACAAATCTCGAACCGCTTGCAGGACGATTGGATATCTTAATGGAACAGTAAACAACGTGATTTCTATATACATCGGCTGGGGAGCCATATACAAACGAAAGATTGAAGTGAGACTCGGTAACTGATTGCATAGAGGCAGTTTGATAGAAGGTTCATAAAAAGAGGAGAGTTAAACAGGAAATGAACAAACTAATTCATCATTCATGACATAGAGAAGAAGAAGGATTTTGGAAAGCCACAAATTCTATAGCTATCCACTGCAAATTAGTTAGTTAGCTAATTCTTGTATATGGTGGAGATTGGTTAGTGCGCTAGGATCAGTTACTTGTATTGTAAAGAATTGGGACGAGAGTTCCCTTGTACTGTTCCATTTTTTTTGGGGTAAGGTAAAATTTTATAACAACAAACCACATTACACAAGACAGGGCATATCCTTTGTCAAACAAAACCATACAAATGGACATCAATCAAAGCTTGAAAACAGAACATTATAAAACAAAGAAAAGGAACCAACAACAAAAAATTACATGCTATCAAAAACTTTAGCTGGCACATTCCACCGAGAACAAAGAGCCATGTTAGGGGCTGACTTCTTGACTCCTTGCCAAGAACTAACACATGCACGGATATCAGTTCGGACTGTGATTTCCAACTGTTGAATAGAGCTCCCAAAGCTTTTGAAGATTCTGCCATTCCTTTCACCCCAAATATGGTAAAGGACAGCAGCCAAAGCAACCTTTGATAATGAGCACGAAAACTGTGGGCCATTGTTAACTTGAAACATCCAGTCCATGATTTGGGGCAGACCATTGAAGGGGCATTGAAACTTCAGGTCTTTTTGTACTGTTCCATTGGTTTAATAAAGATTCTTTTCTACTCCATTTCTATTCTGTTCCACCGTTTTTTTTCTCCCAATTCTTTGTATTTCCTTCTATATTACCTTGCTTATGAGTGGTATCAGTGCTGCCTCCTACCCTTGGAGCTTACTATCTTGGTGGAAACAAGAGCACAGGAACGGAAAGCATACTGCTCTATTTTACATGTCCTATTGCTGTGGTTTTCGATTGTTGTGATACACTACTAGTCATGCTCTTTGCGGCTGCTCTATGTTGATGTTTGGCCAATGACACTGCACAATCTGCTATATGTTCATGCTTTTGCTATGGTCATGTCATGGCCTCAATCCTAGGCTACTCCATTTGACTCAGTAGATGCCTCTATTATTGGGGCATCACTCTCGCTCTTGGAGCTCAGACGCTGCTGTTGTTCCTATTCCCCATGTGTTTCTCCCCTGCTTTTGAAAGTGCTACTAAAAGGGCTCAGTTTTGGTCTCCTCCACATATGCTACTTTACTTTTTTGTGTTGGAACATATTGTGCATGGACTTGATTTATGAGGCAACTATGTTCTTATTTTTCTTTGGTTGGTTGAGCATTGTGGCGACTGAATCAATTCTTTGCACGTACCCGAGGCAATAAAACCATTTTGATTTACTTGTTAATTCTAAATTTTCTAGTTTGAACATTTACAGGAGTATGAATTTAAAGTTGATTGTAGCCAACATGTGAGTGAAATTAACACTGATTTACTTTATTAGTCTCACGTTACAAGAAGAACATGGCCGAAGCTGGGATTATGCCCCCATAAAAGTATAGAAACTGTATTCCAACTCAAAAGTTTATGCTGCTAGCTGTTGAGATTTCAAGTGATCATTCATCTATCACATCCAACCAATACTGAACTTTTATTATCTAACATCTCTCTCAGTCTCGTAGATGAAAGCTACGCTATTACTGGCTGGGCAATCAAAGACGGGTCCACAACATACCACTTAGAGTGAAATCCAGATCGCCATTCCATATTATCAACTAGAGGATCCAATTTCCACTCTCTGTTGTGGTCAGCGGATGAGGAGATCAGATCTTAGAAAGGTTCTGCTGGTACAAATCAAATTTTAATAGCACAGCATTTTATTGGCTTGCATCTATGTCACATGCCATTGAGTGGCTAATAATTTGATTTTGGAGCTCAAGATCAGCTGCACTAACATGTGGAAAAATAGAAAAAAAGAGCTCTTGTCAGATGCTCAGACAAGCCTGAAAGGATCCAATTCGAGTAGTCACTTAATTGGTTTAGCTGATTAGATCTTAACTCCAAAGAGCAAAAAGGGCTGGCCATAAAAAGTAATTGGACGAGATAGAACTGCAACCGTGTTTTTTTTTTTGGACGAACAAGATAATACCTTTATATATAAACATTACAAGCATAGAAAAGTAGCTCTAGAAACATCACGAGCAGGCTTAACATCCAGTCTGGGTACCTTAATAGTAACTCTTACAAATTTAAAATAAGAAAAGCGATCATGGAAATCAAAATCTGCATTTGGAGGTTAGAACTACCTTTATTTGGCTTGTTTAGACCTTGAACAAAAACCAGGCAATCCTTGTGAATGCCTACTGCCTCAATCCCATAGTTGATGGCCCATTCCAGCACTTGCAACCCTGGCATAATTTGCACCAAAGCCGCTGAAGATGCTGGAATGAGGTCAACTTGTTGCATCAGATTAGTTCCCCCTTTTTCCTTTCTTACCCAAGCAGCGCTGCAGCAGTGCCACTCATCAAATCAGAATTCCATGCCCCATTTGTCACCAAAATCGAAGGACTCAGTCGTTCCTGTTCTACATTTTGCTTCAAAAACGTAAAGCAACCACTTTTAGCACTCATAGTACGAGCTCCTCAAAGCCTTCTTCTTGAGACAGCTTCACAAACCTGCAAAAAACGAGCTAAAACATCATCAACTTTACAACAGTCCCCTCTAAAAAGCACACTTTACACATACACCAAATAATTCACTTTAAACACACCGAGTGTCTCAGTCTCAGATTACTTCTTTGCTTGGCCCCTCCTTGATCCAACCTACAAGCCACATTAAAATTAAAGCCCAGAGGTGAAGCTCTCCATAATCTTTTGGAGAAAGAACATATGTTTATGGTCTCCAAAGCACTCCCACACAGCGGACATTCTGGCGTGACCTCCATTTTCCTTCTCAACAAAGCATCCTTAACAACGAGGATATGATGTATTACCTTCCGAATGAACAATTGAAGCATGGGTGGAAGCCCAAAACCCCAACTTGAGCCACTCCTCTCTTAGAACAAGCACATGTTTCTCAGAAAACTGCAGCAAGTAAGCTGATTAAACAGTGAAAACACCATCCTTGGTATGCTCCCATGCAAGTTCAACCTCAACATCTCTTTGATTAACAACATACAGGGACAAAATCTATTGCGCCACCTCCTCCGGAAACAGAACTGAAATCAGTGGGCTCCTCCACTGACGTGTCTGAGCATTAAACATATCTGCCAACTTGAAATCCACGAAACTATGCTCCATGGCTCTACCAGCATATGGATTGACTGCATTTGGGGTCCATTATATTCATCACGAAATACACTCACCTGTCTTCCATTCTCCACTCTCCACTTCAAGCCTCTTCGAAGCAACCTCTTACCCTGCCTAATACTCCTCCACCTCCAAAAAAGATGAAGTAGCCGAGGTAGCAAGTAACAATATTGAATCAAAAGACGTCACATGGTTTCCATGGGCCGGAAAAGGACTTCCTTCAGAAGCCAAATGTCAAACACGTGGGAGGCATATACCTTGCATCGATTTCTAGTGCCGTAAGCCATATAAAATCAAAACCCGAAAAGCTATTAGAATGTGCGCTGATAGAAATTGAATTATATGCAACAACCACCGATTGTACCTTAGATTATTCCTCACATTCTTGGCTGCAGAACTTCTTGGGCACAAATAGAGACGATGGGTGTGGCCGCGTGGATGAGTTCACTAGCTCTGATCCCCCGAGTCGCGGACACTCCTCCGCCCGGTGATCGGAACTCGGATCGGTGAAGGTCGATTTGTATCGGCGACGTCGTTATAACAGACAACGACCAGAAGGAGAAAAAAAAAAGTCTTTTAAAAGTTGTAATCAAGTGCTCCCGGCTCATTTTTTTTCAATTTTTTTCGACGTATATCTTCTCCGATTAAATACCAAGAAGTATTCGATTGACTTGATATGTTACAAAATCATTGTAATTGACAAGTTATACAAAGTGGACAAATCGGATTATAAAAAAAATTCGAAAGTAAAGTCGAAATTTTCCAAAAACAGAGGAGAAGGTGAAGCCTTCATAAGGGTTGTAATCAAGTGTATCCAGTTAATTTTTCTTCACATTTTTTCGCAATTTATCTTCTCCGATTAATAACAATTTGGTGCTTAATTGAATTCATACTTCACATAAATATTTTAATTGACAAGGTATACAATGAGGACAAATCGGATCATCAAAATAATCCAAAAATGAGTTTCAAAATTGCCAAAAAAGGGAGAGAAGTCTTCTTCACTAGACTTCGCAGGTTCAACATGAGAAGTCTGAGTCGCGCTTTGTAGACACGCGTTAATTATTTCTCAGACACATCGTATTTCAAAACTCGATCTTACACCAATACCGAACTCGCGCTTACGTAACACGTTTTCCATTGAACGTATAATACAACATCGTAGTTTAATTTTCTTTTTCAAGATTTTCCTCTCACTCCTCCTCCTCGATTTACTTTCTGATAATATTACTAATTCATACAAGTCCAACGTCAAATTCAAGGCGTTGGGTCGGTATCCATTCAGATCTCCCTTTGTTCCGTCGTCCTTCTGGATCACCATCCATCATTCAGGTGAATGAATATCCACTATATAATCCTCTGGATTATATCCTCTTATGATTCCATTTCGTTGCTGAGAAATTGCCTGGAAAAATTGACTTTTTTGGCCTCTGTTAACGGATTGAAAGTGAATCATGGATTTTAACAATATTTGAATTTTAGGTGATTCATGATGGGGGCTCAAATTATAAAGGAAGACTGCAGGGTTGTTTGTGTGGCCGTGTAGTATTGTTCTTGCTGAGTATGTTTGGCAACAAAGATTACCCTCTTCCCGGGTTAGGGTTTGCGTAGTTGAGGTGAGAAAAGTACTCCTATCTATCTACTTGCTCGTCATTGTTTTCCACTTCAACATTCTGTACACAAATCTATTGTGCCGAAATTGAGCCACTATTTTGTCTTTTCCTAATGTTGTTTAGCCTAATAATCATGGTATGTTAAATGGATTTGTAATTTTGATGGCTATTTTCGGTGACTACAAGTAGTACCACTTTTTACTATTTAATTGTGCATGGTTTATTGGGTTATATAATTGAAATCTACAGCTTGGAGCCGGGACTTCGTTACCGGGGTTTGTTGCTGCGAAAGTGAGCTCAGATGTCACCCTAACCGATAATGCAAACATACCAGAGGTATTATATCTCATATTCAGTTGAATCGAAGACCCCCATTTTTGAAAAACTCCGAGATTGCCGTTGTCACTCCAGCTATACGGAATGCCCAACTTTTGCACGAATTTTCCATAGTATTATTGGTTCACAGGTCGTCATCTCCGTTACCACCTCCTCATACTTGCGACTTGTATTATTGATTCAACTAGATTGACGATAGACACCTACGGCAAACTTGTATGGATTTGTGTGCATGCATTGATTCGACTAGATTGGCGAGAGACTCCTAGCAACAAACTTGTATGGATTTGTGTGCATGTGCATGGACGACACTATTCAAGACCCTTGACTAGTAAAAGGTGCGCGTTAGCGCTTTTTTATGCAAGAGAATTTTCTGGATCTTACTAAATTCTATAAAATCTTTCTTTGAAAAGTACGTATGAGAGGATCTTGGTTAACTTGTTTTGGCTTTACTGCCTGGTCAAATTTAGTTTTGACCATGTGGTGCTACATATAAACGTGGTAAAATCAGATTTTAGTGATCTAATTTACGATAGAATGCTCAGATTTAAGGACTCTTTACTCCTTTTTCACATCTTGAGACCCAAAATAAGTTGGTCTAGAAGATTTAGGCCAATATGGCACTTAACCGGAGATTTTTCTCATATTCGCTCTACATGGCATGATGTGCTCTTGTTTCTTCATTTTTGTCAGTATGTAGTAAGTTTGTATGCTTCTCTTAGCCCTTTGTAGAATGTGTCACAATTTCCGGACGTGCCCTAAAATATTGTGCTGAACAAATTGGAATTGCTCCCTCCACCTTCCTCTGCTGGATTAAATGTCAAGATAATGAAGTGGCTTCATGCCTATAGAGCCATCTTCTTCGTGCTTAGTGATCCACCAATTGATTTGTTTTTACATTGTCAATCCCATTTGCAAATTGCTGAGAAGAACAATCCCAGCAGCTATTCCTTGGTCGTTTTGAGTCTTTAACTTTCAGCAGATACTGCAAATGGTCAGATTGGGTACTTGATGCACCTTATTGTCAATGAAGGGTCTGAAGGCCAACTTGGATGTCCCATATGTGTACTAAAGGGCTGTCAGCATTTTTCATCCTGATAGCCATGCTAGATATGCTTTCTTTCCCAGTATGGGAAGATTTAACCACAGAGACTAGTTGGGGTGCATCCTCAAAAGTTAGATCCTCAAAATCATCCAAGGTTTCAACCATTGTTCCACTACTTTTGTTTGGAGAACTAGATTTATGTTGTAGGTTTTGTTAAACATCTATCGACAATGGCAAGGATAGGCTCAACCTGTGGTTGTGCCTGCAGCAATTTGTCTTATAACCTTCTTCCAATCGTACAAACAAGTAATCTAATTCTTGTCAACTTGGGATCCATGGGTATTCCTTACTTTCTTCGCTGCATCCATGATTCAAACACATATGAATACATATATACGAGATTTTGGAAATGGTTTCAGGGCATATTCTAGTCTACAATGTTTGTACAGGTATTTTTCCTGTTGCTTGCGCAAATAAAAGTTATTTTAACATTTCTCTTCCAACAAAACGTAGGAAGGAATGGGGGAAGAAAATTTTGCGACCGGGAACAACGAGACTTGAACCTAGATATCATGTCCCATAAAAGAGCACAGGGTCTAGTTGTCTATTTGGAAGTTCAAGTTCTGATTCTGTAGATGATATTTACCTCGACTCATAATTGGCTATGGATTTGGCTGGGCCACCTATGAGTATTAGCAGTGGAAGTAATGCTGCTTCACATCTCATACAATTGTGATATGCACTTGGAAAGTTTTTGTCCCTTTCCTCTGAATCCTCTCACAAATGAAGAACAAAACCATGTGTATCAATCCCATCCAATGGGTTTGCTGAAAATCTTATTTGTACGCAGGTATGGCCGGGTGGTTGTTTTCATCCTGTTTGCATTGCCGGAGAATGCCCCATGCCATCACTTACCCAAATAGAAAGTGAGACAGGAACATGAGATGAGAAGTCCCTTTGTTGATATTCTAGTGTACTTCTTTGGACATCTCATCTTATTCCTTGCTCATTATAAGCATGCCTGTGACTATTTTTCATGGTTGAAAAGTTTTTCCCTGTGCAAGGCTTGTTTTAATGTTCTGCGCCAATTAGGTGCCTAAAAATGCTCAGCACAGGAGAAGAATGGAGGAAGCTTTTTGAAGAACAAAGAGTACGGACATGAACTGCCCTCTTTGGTTCAAATAAAACTTGCCTTTGGAAAACCGCTACCACGATGGACTTCATACCAATAGGAACCATCTTAACCATGATCGTGAACCAAGTCTAAAATGAATTTGACTAGTTTTTCAATTTTCTCATGTTTATGCGATACAATACTTCCAGAAATCAATCATCATAAATGAAAAGTTGTGGCCAATGGTTGAATTTTTATTTTTATTTTGTGGAACTTGTTTGACGTTATTGTCATTCTTGAACTCTCCAGGGTCAAAGAAGTGAAGAATGTAAATGGTGAGAGCACCTGTTCGCATGGAACTTCATGAACAAACATAAAGCTACTTGGTGAAGCAGGAGAGACACCCCCTTTGCTTGAAATGGCATCTGGAAACAGCGAATCTAAAGAGTTGGCTTTATCTGCGTTGGTTAAGCTACCAGGCTGCCATGTAAACAAGAACCGCGTCTGTGGAGCTGGTTGGGTTCCTCTTCATCTGAAGTTAATCTTTTCCGTTCCATCTAAGAAAGTCATACTCGCAAAATGCTCTGGAGTCCTTGAAACACTTGCTTCAAACTGAAATGGAACTATATTCTTAATTGATGAAACCAGGCGCCCCAGCATGAAGTACTGCCCATTATCACCAACTTGTTAGTTTTGCGTCGAAAGCCCAATACCTCATATATTGTGAGGAGGCCAGCCTTGTGTTTTGAGAAGAATTTGTTGAGACGTTTGTTCTCACTTCAAATGGGTAATCACTGATCTCTTCTTTATCATTACCATCCATTATTGAGGTGAATGAATAATATCTACTAAATAATCCTCTGTATTACATTATACTATCCTCTTATGATTCCATTTCGTTGTTGAGAAATTGTCCAGAAAAAATGACTTTTTTGGCCTTGGTTAACAGATTGAATGTGAATTCTCGGTTTCAACAATATCTGAATTTTAGGTGATTGAAGATGTTGGCTCGGATTGAATGTTTGGCAACAAAGATAGCGCTTTTCTGGGGTTAGCATAGTTGAGGTGAGAAAAGTGTCTACTTGGTCGTCATTGTTTTCCACTTCAACATTATGTACACAAATCTATTATGATGAAATTGAGCCACTATTTTGTAATCATGGTGTGTTAAATGCATTTGTACCAGTTTTTACTCTTTGATTGTGTATGGTTTATTGGGTTATATAATTGAAATCTACAGCTTGGAGCCGGAACTTCCTTACCTGGGTTAGTTGCTGCGAAAGTGGGCTCAGATGTCACCCTAACCAATGATGCAAACAGACTAGAGGTATTATATCTCATATTCAGTTGAATCAAAGAACCCCATTTTTTAAAAACTCCGAGATTGCTGTTGTCATTCCAGCTATAGGAATTCCCAACTTTTGCACGAATTTTCCGTAGTATTATTGGTCCATGGTACTCAAGACCCTTGACTAGTAAAAGGTGCGCATTAGCACTTTTTTATCCAAGAGAATTTTCTGGATCTTACTCAATTAAATTACGAGTATATCTTTTCTCTTACTAAGAAAAGTACGTCTGGGAGGATCTTGGTTAACTTGTTTTGGCTTTACTTTGTGATCAAATTTAGTTTTGACTATGTTTCGCTGCATATAAACCTGGTAAAATCAGATTTTAGTGAGCTACTTTACGATAGAATGCTCAGATTTAAGGACTGTTAACTCCTTTTTCACATATTGAGACCCAAAAGAAGTTGGTCTAGAAGATTTAGGCCAAATATGGCATTTAACTGGAGATTTTTTTTATATTCACTCTACATGGCATGATGTGCACTTGTTTCTTCATTTCTGTCAGTATGTACTATGTAGTAAGTCCATATGCATCTCTTAGCCCTTTGTAGAACACAGTCACAATTTCAGGACGTGCCCTAAAATACTGTGCTGAACAAATCGGAATTGCTCCCTCCACCTTCCTCTGCTGGATTAAAGTCAAGATAATGAAGTGGCTTCATGCCTATAGAGCGGTCTTCTTCGTGCATAGTGATCCACCAATTGATTTATTTTTACATTGTCAGTCCCATTTGCAAATTGCTGAGAAGAACAATTCCAGCATCTATTCCTTGGTCGTTTTAAGTCTTTAACTTTCAGTAGATACTCCAAACGGTCAGATTGGGTACTTGATTCACCTTATTGTCAATGAAGGGTCTGAAAGCTAACTTGGATGTCCCGTATCTGTACTAAAGGGGTCTGCATTTTTCACTCTAAGAGCCATGCTAGATATGCTTTCTTTCCCAGTATGGGAAGATTTAACCACGGGGACTAGTTGGTGTGCATCCTCGAAAGTTAGATCCTCAAAATTATCCAAGGTTCTAACCACTCTTCCACTACTTTTGTTTGGAGAACTAGATTGATAGATTTTAAGTAAATCTTTCTAAAATAAATTGCAACTTCTATTTTCACACCAATATCACATGTTACCTGCAAATTGGGAATTGAGTTTCGGCTCTGAGATTTATCTTCAACTAGTATGACAGCTTTAGTCAAACAATCATAATTGTTGCTTTTTTTCTTTGAGGCTTTTGGATATAAGTAGTGTTTGGCTTTAGTCAGATCGCATTTTTTTTCTTGATCCTTTTCTGTTTTTACCTAGTTTTGTAAAGAATCCCCATTCGAGACTTTTGAGTAATAACAGGTGCTTGTCACCCAACTCACTCCAGAGAGGTAGTACTTGTTTTGGTTTTGATCAAGTTATCTGAAAAATCTTTGCAGGTGCTGGCTAACATGAGAAGAGTGTCGGATCTAAACAATCTCAATTGTAATGTAAACTATCTTTTAAAATTCCTTGCCATATCGAATTCACATCGGTAGATTACAAGTTTACATGACCAGTCAAATGAAGTGCGCCTTAGATGTTTCTGGCTTGGGTTGTAGGTAATGGGACTGACATGGAGCGTATGGGATGATGATATCTTCAGTATACATCATATAATCATCCTTGGTGCTGATGTTTTGTACGACACAAGTGGTAGGATTAGTTTTGTTGAGCTACTCTTGGTTCTTCTTTCACTCCCATAAACTAAAGAAGAGATTTTTTTTGTACATGTATCTGTTAGCCTTTGATGATCTCTTTCCCACTGTGGCATCTGCTCCAAATTCTCCAGGATCAGTTTTCATGACAACCTATCACAATAGAAGGTATTGCTCATGTGCTTCATAAGTCTGGATTTCGCTTTTTCTCAGTGCTATGCTCCTACTTTCGCTAGAAATGTATATGTTCATATATTTGTTTTGTTTTGTTTTGTTTTGTGCAGCGGGCACCATCTAATTGAGTTCTTGATAGCGAAGTGGGGGTTGAAGTGCATGCAACTTCTTGATGGCTTCTCGTTTATGCCATCCACCAAAGCATCTGGTCTAAGCGGCATTATTCAATTGGCAGAAATTGTTTTGAATAGTTAACCCTTGAGGTAACTTGCACAGAAAATTAGTACTTTGAATTCGAGTGGTGACACAGCCTCTCTGATTGCAAACAACTAGTTCAATTCACTTTAGAAGCTTTTGCAGTTGTTGATAGAATTTTTTTTTTTTTGGAAGTCAATTTCTGTGTGTGGAAATTCAGATTCTGCAATTGTTTTAAGGATGAAGTAGCCTGTTAGACTTGCTCATTTTAAATATAGTTCCCTTGTGCTCTGAGTTACAGAAACCAATACTAGAAAGTATCTACATATTGCATACAATGTTTGAGTTCCTATAGTGGCGTGGACATGCTTTACGGTATCAAACAGAACATACAGCTTTATAAATATTTCAATCCTCCTAAATTGATCCTGTCCTCCACGGATGCTGCTCATCTTGATCGTGGAATTCACAAAAGCCTTGTAGAAAGCTTCTTGCGGGCTGGCAAACTTGGAAACGAGATCTTTTGTATTGGGAGAAGTAAGCAAAGCTTGGTCTGAAGAAAACACCTCACATATTGTGAGGAGGCCAGCCTTGCGTATGCTTCTCAAAATCTGCCAATCCGAAGCCGAAATTGTTGAGACGTCTGTTCTCACGTCAGATGGTTTATCACTGATCATTACTCTTCTTGGTGACTCCATCTTGGGATCCGTGTAGTTGCAATGAATCTTCTCTTCCTCTTCTCACAAAAAGAGCCAAAAGGAGTTGTGGAATGCCTTCTCAAGCCAAGACGACTTGAGCCTTTAGTCAATTTTCTAGAAAACAACAAAAGATGTACAAGTGGCTGCAGCTTGTTTACTAGCCAATACACTCACTCACCAAGAAACGGATAGAACTACATTTTGCATGGTTGAAGCAAACGTGGGTCCTAAATGGGTTTTTTTCTCAAGGGAAGTGGTGGAGACTTTTTTGAGGGTGGGAAGATTCAAATGAAGGTGGCGACCGTATTGGCTATGGTCCAACGTGATTCAAGATCGTTGAGATCTCTGGTTTGTGGGTTAAGAAGATGAGAAATCCTGGTGATTTCAAGGGAATAGAACTTAGTAAAGTGGATGAGGCACTGCTGTGCGCTTAGTTGTGCATCCCATTTCTGTTGCAGCTGAGAATGGGGAAGGCTTGGCTTGAATTGCACGTGGCAGCCTCACGCAATGCATGGAAGTCAATTGTGGTTTCTTCGAGCTGCTGCAGCTCAGCTCAATCTGCATTAGTGCAGATTAGTGCGCAAGGACCAGTTATTTGTATTGTAAAGAATTGGTACGAGAGTTCCCTTGTACTGTTCCATTGGTTTAATAAAGATTCTTCCAGACTCCATTACTATTCTGTTCTATCCTCTTTTTCTTTGAATTCTTTGTATTTTCTTTTACATTGACTTGCCTATGAGTGGTATCAGAGCCTCCTATCCTTGGAGCTTACTACCTTGGTGGAAACGAGAGCACAGGAACAGAAAGCATAGTGAGGAAGCCATTAGGCAATTGAAGGAAAATGCAAATCAACAAGCTAATTCCTTCAATGAAATTATGGGTCTCATTGCAGCTTTGACTATGAAATACAATCAGAATGCGTACAAGAACGCAAATCAAGAAGGGGATCACGAGGATTCCTCTTATGCTCAAGAGAAGTCCCCTTAGGTTTCATCAAACTCGATACATTAAGATTGATTCTCTGAGATTTGTACGAGATGATCCAACGGGGTGTATTTATAAGTGTGAGAAATACTTGTATGGAATGAGGTTGAGGAAGGACATAGAGTGTAGCTATTAGCTGTGCATTTGGATGAGAAGGTGATTCAATGGTTTCAATAGTTTGAGAAATCCAGAAAAATCTTGGTGTTGAAGGATTTTGTCTGTTATTTGTCCAAACAAAAGTGACTTCTATTTAAAAGTTTACCATTTTTACAATCAAAAGTGATGGAACAAAACTTATCCACTCCCCATCTTTAATCAAAATGACTGTGTTGTACATTGGACTAGTTGTTTTTGTCAAAAAGAACAAAAAAATTTAACAGCCCGTTATTTTTCACTCTTTGAAAGAACCATTTTAGAGAGAATTGAGTGCTTTAAAACAAAAGGGTGAATTCTTCAATATAAGTAATTTATGACAGATTCCATCACGTGTTTGGTCAAACAGTTGTTGGTTGGGGTGTCGATAAAATGAACATTGAAAGATGATTGACATAGGTAGAAAGTGCAATTAGGAAGGTTTTAAAGTGTAATGAGTGAAATATAGATAGAAAAAATTTATTGAAAACCATGCGCAAGAATTTTGAGTATCTCAAACGAACAAGCTCCATAAGTTTGTAGTGGTATCTCATTCTTGAAGGGGAATTTTTGTCACTAAGAAAAGCCCGAGGGGGTGTCAAGTGAAATTTACGATTCTTCCGGAACGCGAGTTTGAGATGCATTCAACCGGTTTGACAGTAACGATTGAGTGTAGCCAAACCCATTTTAACCCATTTCAAAGTTGATAAATTCATCAAGATCAGGTAGCAAAACATATCCAATCGACATGAAATTTTATACGGTTCATGTTTCTAACTATATCTACAAAATGAAGGTATTCGATCATTGAAAAGATGATCGAAAGAGGTAGAAAATCGTCTGTGCAGCCTCCCAAGTGTCTTTGCGTTCGAAGGTCTTTATTCAGTGTAGCTGAATCTATTTTAAGAAACATAAAATTCAAATCGAGCAAGTCGATCAGGTACTAATTTACGTTTAATTGACATGAATCTTAACATGGTATATTTATGTAATGATTTCTACTAAATGGACGTCTCAGATCATTGAAAAACGAACCATACGGGTAGAAAATCGTCTGTAAAATCTCCCAAAAGTTCTTTGAACTGAGAGCTGTAAGACGACGTAGTTTAAAGACACTTCTCATGTTGAAGATGAGAAGTATATTAAAATTAATTTATTTTTAAATGTTATCCGAAAAATCCTTTTTTTATTTCTCGGAGTCGACTGAAAAGAATCGAATTAGGTTGAGGAATCGAACACAGCAGCATCTCCCTCCCCCAGCTATCGGCGGCACCGGCACCGGCAGCGAACGATAAGAACAGGTACCCCTCTCTCTCTCTCTCTCTCTCTCTCTCCAATTAGGGGCCCTTCGTTTTAGCACTGTTTTTTTAGGGGGCCTAAAGCGGTGGCTTTAATGGCTTCTGCTCAGGGCCGGCGCTGCATCCATGTTCTTTTCTCCTCTGTGTACGTAGTTCTCGTACTTTAACAACTAGGGTTGGGTCCCTTTCGATGCACGAGACAATGAATTAATTCCATTCCTATGTTTTTTTGCTGCCCGTGCATGGAACGGGACACAACGCTAATATACATATCTGTATGTATCGTCGATTTCCGCTCTAAGTAGGGACCGAATCGTTGATAAAACTATAAGTTTGTCTTTTTGATAGTTTTGATAAAGTTTTCAAACCGAAGCTGTGATAACAATGGGATCCAAGAATAAGCAATCCAAGAACAAGGACAAGGATTCGAAGACTGACGTTGCACGAGATGATGGGGGTAAAAAGTTGATCACGGACCCTAGGTTCGCGTCTGTACACTCAGACCCTAGGTTTGCAAAGTTCACGCCGCACAAAGCGAAGGTCAAAATCGACTCTCGCTTCGAACGCGTGTTTACAGACAAGAGCTTTTCTTCCTCCTCTGCGAAAATCGACAAGAGAGGCAAGCCGAAAAAGGACACTCAGAACCCACTCAAGCGGTATTATCGGCTTGAAGATGAGGAAGAAGAGAAGGAAAAGAAAAGGATAGAAGAAGTGAAGGGCCGAGATATAGAGATTGATGAGGGAAGTGAAGAGAGTGACAGTGAGAGTGAGAGAGAAGAGGAATTGAAGAAACCGGGCAAAAAAACGTCTAATTTGGAGTTGAAAAACAAATTGGAGGAGGAGGAATCAGAAGAAGACAAGGAGGAGGAAGAGGAAGATGGGGATGAAGTTGTAGAGGCCAATGACGACTCTTCCACCGATACTACAGATTCGGAGGAAGAAAATGAGATTGATTCAGAGGAGGAGGGGGATCTTATACCGGTAAATACACAGTCAATCGTTATTGTGAAGTTTTGCTATAGTTAGTGTTACATTGACCTAAAGTTTGCTCCTTTATCTGGGAATATGAAGAAATCGTGATATATTTATTTATTTGATGTGGATAGGAGGAAAATGTTCCGGATATCGATAAGGAAACTCATAGACTTGCTGTGGTTAATTTGGATTGGAGTCACGTGACGGTACGTTATCAATTATCAGTCTTTTATGTTAGATTTCAATTTGTATCTGTTTTGAAGTGATTCATCATGTATATAAAGCTTTATGTATATGCATACTAATTATTTATGTATGTATGTACGGCGTTTGAGAATATTGAAGCTTGTAATACAATTATGACATGAAGCGATAGCAGGATAAAACATGCTTGCTTTTGCAATAAGTTTTCATTGTTACATGTCCATGACTATATATCAGTGGCTAATTCTGTATGTTTCTGTTTTGTGGATTCTGGAAAGAGAAATTTAGGAACAAGAATGAGGTAGGCATTAGTGTAAAATGCAAGTGTGAACAGGGTGGATTTTCTTTGTACTTTTTCCAGTGCATGTTAATGACTCTTGGTGCACAATCACATTATAGGTCTGATGTTCTTGCGTAACTGTCATATTGGGGCCTTTGTATGATGTCTTGATGACCATTATAAACCCCCCTTGTGTGGAACGAAGAGTTGATGAAATCACTAATTGAGGTCCTCCTGGACTTGGAACATTTTTGGAAGTTATATGAATCCTGCTTTATTCCTTACCTTGGGCCTAGTTTCTTGGAAGTAACCTTCGTAACTTATCCTATTTTTCGCAACATTGGATGATTAGTAGTATGAGTGCCTCGTCTACTGTAATGTTCTTGACATGTACTTGTGTAAAACAAGTGGGGCTTGTTCGTTTTGGGTTTGGATGGAGGTTTGAGTGGAGAGAGATAGATAGAGAAAATGTATTGTGGTGTCTCTATTAATGTTTTGCTGCACATAATTGCTTCCTCTGCTGAAAAAACTGTTCTGCTTTGTAGGCAGTTGATTTGTTTGTATTATTGAGCTCATTTCTCCCTAAAGGGGGACAGATTTTATCTGTTGCCGTCTATCCATCTGAGTTTGGACTTAAGCGTATGGAAGAAGAAGCAGTGCGTGGTCCAGTAGTCCTATTTGATGACGACAAAGAGCAGAATGAAAGTGATGATGACCATGATGATGATGGTGATGGTGATGATGAAATCGACGTTAAAAAACTGCGTGAATATGAATTAAGTAGGCTAAGGTAAATACCTGATCTTGTTGCATTTTTTCATGCATGATCTTGTACATAAATTATCAATTATTAAGGCTTTGTATTGTCATTAACGCTTTTTGTTATTAACGCTGTGTTTGCTTTGGTAGCATGCTGGTAAATAACATTGCTAGCATCCTGGTAGATAATTTTATTATTAACGCTTTATATTGTTGCTCTAGTAGTCTGTGAGATGGGAGATGAGATTAGGAAATTTTAAAAACTCTTCCTTTTTGATGTTTTGGCCTCGTAAGTAAAGAAAAGTATCAAGTAAAATGGAAAGAACCAAGGAGAGCTTTGGAGTGAAACTTTTGTATTACAAATCAGGAGGAGAGCTTTCCTTTCTCTTTGGTCTTTTTAACCAGGAGGAACTTTGAACTTTTTGGTTGTCTCTTTTTTATTGAATTTTTTACTACAGTTGAATACATGGTTAAGAAAGTTTCCTCAATGTAGGCCTTTCTTGAATCTATATGGATTACGCCTATTTACTAATTGGAGACATAATAAGATTTTTTACTCCTTTTCCTTATTTTTGGTTTTAAATACATGCGAAGCGATAATTGTATTAGTTATCTTGTAAATTGAGCAACGCTCAACATATAATACGTCCATTATTTTCACCTTGTAATAATTTTCAGGTACTATTATGCCGTCGTGGAATGCGATTCCATTGCTACTGCAGATTATCTTTACAAAAGTTGCGATGGAATTGAGTTTGAAAGATCATCAAATAAGCTAGACTTGAGGTTTATTCCGGATTCCATGGAATTTAAACATCCCCCTCGTGATGTTGCAACAGAGGTAATTTTAGCCGCTATTAGATGATTAATTTGAAGAAAAGAACATTGATATTTTTTTATAAGCAATGTAAGGGGTAAACTAAAACTTAATATCTTTGGTGGGGAATGCAACCTAAGCTCGTACTGGGTCCATATGAGAACAGAATAACGATTTTCTAATGCTCCCATTCTGGTTATTGCAAAAGAGGTAGGACTGATCCCGTACATGATGGCTACTTGTTCTACAAGCCTGCAATCACGGATTCATGCATAGAAGCCGAACAGAAATTACTTATTGCTTTTGTTTTTAAATATCTTTATTGGCGCTTCATGTCCTAATTGACAAATGCTTTCATTTCTTCTTCTGTCTCTCCTCGTCTCGCCACACGTGCACCTTACCATCTCATTTTGGATACACTCATTTTACTTGTGAGTTCTCTTAGTTGCTGCACACAAAGTTTTTTCATATTTTCTATATTATGATGAAATGGCTAACTTTGTATCCCATAGTATTTGTGGCTGACCAAAATCCTTGTTCTTCTCTCTGTCATGAATGATGAATTAGTTTCTTCATTTCTTGATCAACTTTCCTCTTCTTATGAACATTCTATCTACCTTCCTCTACGTAATCAGTTAGCGGGTGTCATTATTTAAGTTTACTTCCATCTATCTTTTTTATATGGCTCCCCGGCTGAGGTATATAGAACTCACGTTGCTTACTGTTCCATTAAGATATCCATTCATCCTGCAAGCGGTTTGAAATATGTTATTTTCAAGGCAAGGCAATAATTTGGCAATACCACAACTTGTACGTCTTATGCAGCTCTTTTTCCTACTAATGATATTTTCCATTCTTCGGTCTTTACCTAGGCTATTGTGAGCTTGCTCTGACTCAGACTAACCTCATAACTTGTGTTTACATAATTAGTATTGACATTGTCATCTCTACATTTTGGCTAGGCCCCAGCAAAATATGAAGGATTAGATTTCCAGACTCGAGCATTACAGCAAAGTAACATTCATCTCACATGGGAAGAAGATGAGCCGCAACGTGCAAAGGCATTAAAGAGGAAGTTTAACGGCGACCAGGTCTGTGTTTTTCTTTGTTTTCTACACCCTCATTTCTGGCCGTGGTGAATGTTTTTCAACAATGACCGTTTAAAAGAAAAAACGATGGGTGTTTAAAATAAGGACTAGAATGGTAAGAAGTAACAAAGAATAAAGGGGAGACTGTTGAAACTTGAAAGAGTAACCTTTGTGTGCTGTTAATTTGAAGAGATTTTATGATCATCTCCTCCCATTTTAGTTGTCCATTTTGGTGATCGTGCCATTAATTGAATCAACAAATAACGTATTCAAGTAAATATTTTACTATACGTTCACCAATTACAAGATCATAATTAGTTCTTGCAGACAGTCGTTTTTACATAGGAGTATAGATTATAGACAGATTTGTGTCAGGACCGAGTGAAAATGGACAAACAAAATGGGATGGAGTGACTATTACCTGTTCTTTCCCTTACTGATTCCAATTATGTTTCCCTATAGATAGCCGAAATGGAATTAAAAGAATTCCTGGCTTCTGATGAGAGTGAATCTGACGAAGATGAAAATGATGATGCCATGGAAGACAGACCTCAAAAGAAACATAGGAAGCAGGATATGTACCGTGCTCTACTCCAGTCTGGTGAAGATTCTGGCGCAGACGATGAAGATGGTCAGGATATGGAGGTCACTTTCAACACTGGATTAGAAGATATAAGCAAGCATGCACTAGAAAAGAAGGATAAGAAATCGGAAACAGTCTGGGATGCTCAACTCAGGAAGAGAAGAGAGAAAAAGATGGCTAGGAAAAACAGCTCCAAGTATTCAACAGATGATGAGAGTAGTGATAGCAATAGAGAACCAAAAGAAGATGTGGATGATTTTTTCGTCGAAGAACCGTCGGTTAAAGCAAGCAAAGAGGGTAAAGGTAAAAGTGACGAAAAGAGGACGAAGAACGAGGAAACAGCTAAAGAAGCAGAAGCAGCAAGTGTAGCAGAGCTTGAGTTATTACTGGCAGACGGGAACGGAGCAGACGCCAGCTTGAAGGGATATAATTTAAAACACAAAAAGGTTGAGGGGAAGGGTAAGAAGGGAAGAAAGGAAAAAAGGAAAAGGGAAGAAGAAATTCCCGATGAGGGAAAATTACCAAGTGTTGATTACGATGATCCAAGGTTTTCAGCTATCTTCACCTCGCCTCTTTTTGCGTTGGACCCCACGGATCCCCAATTCAAAAGGTATATCCAACTTTTAGTGACGTTTCCATTGGTTTTCCTTAATATTTTTCTGCTCTGGTCACCTATAATCAAGGAACAAAATCTAGTTTTGTTTCCATAAAAACAGCCAAAATAGTTAGACTGAAATGAAATAAGGGGAATTGCAAAATTTCAGCGTTTCCACTGACATGTGATGAAACTTACTGAAACATGTCAGATTTGTGTGAAACATACCGAAACATTGAGCGATTAGAATTATTCAACAATGGCATGTTGATGCATCCCCAAATTATTTACACATTTCCATTATGTTCAGGCTACATTTGTGAAATGTATCAGAATCTTTTTGAAACATTTCCTTTCAACTTTGCTAGTACCACACCCAAACACACACCCAAACACGGTGTGTGCTAGACTCACCACTCATGTGAATGTGGGTTTGTGTTTGGGTGTGGTACTAGAAATATTGCTGAAACAACATACCACACCAAATTTTTATCCTTGTCAATGCTTATTCTGATTTCTGACCCTTTGGAAGAACTGATAAATAACTACCTATAATTGGTGCCTGTTCTAGGAGTTCCTTACCACATATTTATTGCTTATGAACTAAGTTTTGGTTTTGCAGGAGTGCGACTTATGCTCGGCAGTTAGCACAGAAGCGACGCGAGGTTGGCCAAGAAGTACTGGGGTCAAAACCAGCTCAGTTGCCTTCTGATGACCTGAAGACGGAGAAAAATGAGGCCGTACAGTCTGATGAGATGGCCTCAAAGAAAAAAGAGAAGTGTGAACTGTCTTCGCTTGTTAGGTCAATTAAGATGAAGTCAAAACAAGTTCAAATACGCACCGATAATAAGATCGCAGGAAAAACTGGAAAATCGGGATCCAAGGCCAGATGGTAAAAGAAGGATGTTTTCGATTGGTTGGCATGGTAGGCTGGAGTTCTGCTAAATTAAACTCTGGAAGACATGCTTGCTTTGGGTTTGTAATGGAAGCAAAGCAAAAGAAATGGAGCTGTTACTGTTTTTTTTTTCTTTTCCCTTTCTTGTAAGATTTATTTTAGTTTTATTAGTTTTACCAGTTATATAGAGCGGATTTGCTGAATGCTAGGATCTTCGTTCTGCAGCACTAGGTTGGAAATCAAAATTTCTAGCCTGAAAGCTAAGATCTAGAAAAGTAGAGATTTTTGTTGTGCCATTTTAGCTTTGTTTTAAGATTTTGTCTCTCGCTTGAGTAAGTGATGTAGCTGAGAAAATTTTGAACGCAAGTTAATGGTTTCATATTTCCCTTTTTTGGGTTCGGCATAATGATCTCTGGGTAGCATATGCTATGATTACAACCATGCAATTGCTTGCTTATGATGGGGAAGGTCTCTCTCTCTCTCTCTCTCTCTCTCTCTCTCTCTCTCTCTTGCAATTACACATTCTAATTAGTTGTTCAACCAGTAATTATTAGAAGGCTCTCTCTCTCTCTCTCTCTCTTGCAATTACACATTCTAATTAGTTGTTCAACCAGTAATTATTAGCCTTTCTATTTTCCTTTGTTTGGTTGTATAGAAAAACGATGCGAAAAGAAAATACGGATCATAAAGATGTAAATACGTGTTAAGAGCCGTTTGATGTATATAGACACATGTTAAAGAGCCATTTGATGAATATTAGACGATTTTGAATATATTAATGCGGATATTATGTCCATTGCAAAACGCTCTTAACCGTCGAGATGCTAAAAAATGCTCTCAACTGTCGAGATACACTAGTTTGGAAAAAGCCGTAACTACCTGTTGTGTGTGTGTGTGAGAGAGAGAGAGACCCCATTTCGAGTCTAAGTAACACAAGAAAGCAGACGACTTAAATGATTTCTATGATTATACAAGGTGTGAAAGTAATCAAAAACCGTATGACAAATGTGAGTCCAAACTAATGCCAAAGATACTAGAAAATCCAATCCCGCGAATATTTAGAAAACCCCAACCCAAAACGAGATGAGGGCCTAAAAATGCCTCATGGGGAAGAACTGGAAAAATAAGGGCCAAAAAGAGAAATGAAGACCAAAAATAGTGTGCATGGGAAAGAATACGGGTGCGAAAAATCACTCGCAGAAGAAGAGGGACCAGGGTTGGGAATAGGGGAACCATTTCCACCGCCTGATGTGGCTTCTGGTGCCACAGTTGATGTGGGAGGAATTGCACTAGGCTCTGGTGGGTTTACAGGTGAAGTGCTGGATTTTTCAGCATCATAACCTGGGACAGCAAAAAAACTCTTTAACCTCTAGAGAGAGAGAGAGAGAACTTCGAAATAAAACCTGTGATGGTACCAACTAAAATACAGCCCATATACAGATAGATGTACTCACAATTGGATGACTCCCAACCCAGAACCATCTTTTCGCGGTCGAAAATGATACGGTAGCCGGTCATGAAGTTTTCTGCATTGGGATTAAAGATTAACATCTTTTGGGACAGTACCAGAATGCACATTTATACAGGCCGCAATTGGTAATGAAGCAGAGTGAACTACCCTTACAACTATCAACATGATTTTTGACATTGATGTAGTTCTCGAAAAAATTTAAAACATGAATGGTTCTGGTCATCAAAGTGGGATTAGGAAGGGACCACAAAAGGCAGAAACTGGATGGTCTAGTCGTTTAGGGACTGCAGTCTGCAGAGGAGCCGAACCCATCTACGCATAACATACAAGTAGATGCATAATCCAGAATGCCCTTTTGTGAAATAGAAGTACTTCACATCAATCCTTAGAAGAGAAATTCCAACAGTGCAGCAGTAATATTCATAAATGGAAATAAATTCACTCAAGTAATGGGTGCATGCAATGTAATAATAAACCAGATCCAGACACTTACGTCCAATGATATTTATATCTCCACTTTTGATGATAGCCAAACAGTATAAGTTACCTTCACCCTAAGAATAATGATCACGCATTTCAGTATATTCCGACAAGAATAGGATAATAAACTACAAATAAGTCGAATCCAATTTATTTTGTGAGAAGAAAAGTCAATATCACCTCGATAGAAATTGTTACTATCGGACGAGTAACATGGAATTGTTTACCGCCTTTCATGGTTAAATTCAGCGATGAAGCATTAAAGCTTGTCTGATTTGCACTGCATGACAGAGAGAATCAGCCCTCGATGGTTTCAAAAGAAGGTCACAAGAACAAGGTCACTATCGAGTCGAACTGACCTTAGATCATAGCAATACTCAAAAGGGATCCTGTCATCAGGTGGATGCCGTTTTTCTTGGGCCTGGGAATTGAACTGCAGGACAGCACAACTTAGTAAAAGACCTTAGATCATAGATAATGCAATTTTTTATTCAAACTACTTACGCTCTCTGAGATAGCCGAATAAGCAGGGTCGTTTAAGTATGTGAATGAGGTACCAGAGTCGAAGATTGCACCGAAACTGATATCAGTGACATTATCACCCAAACTAACTTGTGTCATGCTAACATTATAAGTTGGACTGGCAAGAAAGTTCCAAAAAAGAATAAAATTGTCAGTACAAGTGCGTGATTTTTGGTCACAGACAAACATGCGACACAGCATATAAGTTGAGATTAGGAGCATTTTCATCAGGATTCACAACTGTAGAATGGATCGCGTACTGTGTTTGGTTGAGATTGAATGGTGTCTCTCCTTGTTCTGTGGTGATTTTATCTCCAAAACGAATTCTCCCAACTCCATCAGGTCCAAAACACATGGAGAAAGAATTTGCAGCAAGCCCTTCCTTTGCCAAAATGCTAGGAACGGATATGTTATCCATACCGAGCCCAAATAGACCGTTTGGGGCCCCACCAGTCAAAAATGAACCTGATTGTACCAAGCCACAGCTGCAAGGAAACACTCACGTCTCATAACCAAAGAAGAAACTCTCACGATCAAGAATAAGTTGGTACAACCCCTGTCAAAATCGGGGGGAAGTTAATTCTAAATCCACTGATGGGTATTGCAGGAAATTTTTTATGCAACTGTGGCTTCAGGTTTGAGCAAAAATAGTTGATTACCTCATCATATTTACCACCCCAAAAATTGCTATTTTGAAGGGAAAAATAGTATTACCCTCTGAATGTTGATTTGAAATTCAATGACAATAACAACAACCTCATATTATTCACCACAAATGAGATCAAACGTCACTGATATTGTCATTAGCCACATAGAGGTTTACAGTACTAAATATCCAAGAAGCTCTTAACAACAAAGTAGTTCAAGACATTACCCACCCAAATGTAATCCGTGCATCAACCGATGTTAATCGACTGTCATCTGTAGTTAAGTGCAAGGTATCCTCTACGAAGATCCCAGTAGATGAAGTATCATTAGAAAGATATTGAACTTTATAAGCACAAGTATTACTTTCTGACAAGCATCGTCTTTTTTGTCCACAAAAGGTACTGTTGCATGAAAGTTTCGTGCTCGTTGATGATTTATTAGGGCTGTAAATGTTCAGGTGAATTTCCTGTTTCACACAAAAAGGATAGAGACGTAATCCTAGTCTCAAAAACGATATGTATTCAAATAAAGTCCTCGCATTTCCATTTTTGCATCCGTGGTTGAAATTTTCCAACCAGGAATGAACTGGCTTAAAATTGAAAGAGAAACTACATACTTGTCCAGAGCTTGTCACCAAAGCATGAACGCAACGGGTGCAGTCACAGGGCAACCAAAACAGGTTGCTTCCGGTGTCGAGTGCCACAAGAAACCATAAGCCCGGGGAGCCCACAGAAACATTGGCATAATGCAAACTGAAATTCCAGAGAAAACAAGTACTTTGTGATTATCTAAACCTGAAATGATCCCAATTCAATATCACATTCACCGAACTGGCCCTTTAAACAGATAAGAAACATAAGATTCTCAGATTTCTTCTTTCTATCAAGTCCACAATGCTGAAATTTTTTATGTCTCCACTCTACCCAGCGCAATTTTTTGTCTTTTCGAAGATAAGATTGCAAAGTCCAAACCAGTGCATGATATTCCTTTCATTCTCTCTGTGTTGAATAGATGTTTAGTTTCCTCCTAGTTTCCAAATCTGTTCTTATAAAAGAAAAAAACAACATTATTTTCAAAACTGCTATTGTCATAACCAACTAGGGCAAGTCTAGTCGGCCACCCTCACTACTAAGGGATCAAGGGGTCAAATATTTCCGAAGGCAAGAATCAATTATTTGTACTCCTGTATAGAGTGTTTCATTGTTAGTTAATTTCTTCTCCGTATGATGCTATTTCTTGGACTTGATTTAGTTGTTGCGAACAGACTGATAGAGCGTCACGTTACTGTAACTCTTCAAATATAATTTTCATAACAATTAACATAGAAATAAATGATAATACAAACTACTTTATTATCACATGATATTAAAGAATCTGTTCGGATGGAACCTCACCCAGAAAACACTCCAGAATTCACTATATAATTGAAAAATACGGCAAAACCATTCTTAGAACCCAACAAAAACTACAAAGACCAAGGTGAGTTGACGTTATATTTTTTGACTTTAGGGTTTTTTTTACTTGCTAAAACTTACTTTTCGTAATTTTTGTTTAGTTTTTGTCGCAATATGAGGATTAATCATTCGTCTCGATGAGATGAATAAAAAAAAGTATGAAAATGTGCACCGAAATTGAAAAAATTCCATATAAGACAACATTGTGGACAAAAAATCCTAGTTATTTGATATTTTTTCCTGTCCTTAGTGAACTTTTTTGCTTTTAATATATATATTTAAGCTCCCTGAGACAAGTGATTAATTCAAAAAAAAAAAAGAAAAAAGAGACAAACTTGGGTGTTCAGAATGCGCAGTAAAAAAAACTTTTAGAAAATGAAGATTTTTTAAGCTCAAATATAATAAAAATAAAAAATAATTTTTTAACTTTTTTTACACCGTTTAAAAGATCTGAATGAAATCTATCAAACAAGATCCATATTGGTAAGAAAATTATTTACGTAAATATATGATTTTTGAACTTAAAAAAACTTCTTTTTCAAAAAAGAACTTTAAAAAAGAAAGTGGAACACCCTCAAATTAATCAACACCAAAACGAAAAATACCAAAATATAGGGTGAACTCACCCCAATTAACCTCACAATTAATTTAAAGATTGACCAGAAAAGACCCTATTATACTAATCAAGCTTAAGTAATCAAAGAAGAAAGCCATACTATCCCAAAGACCGAATCCGATAAGTATCGTTCCCGCCGAGAAAAGTGAGCGGAGCAGACGGGGCGGTGGCGGCGAGCTTCCGTTGGCGAACGAGGTGGTCACGGTGGGCCATGGCGGCATAGAATTCTACACTCCCCATCTCCGGCAGCCCGTCGGCGTCCAGAATTCGCTTGACTTGATCGGAGTAGCGGTGGTGGATATCGAACCCGAAGTTACCTAATTCGTCGGAGCTCTGCGATTCGCAAAGTATTATTGATAGAGTGGTGATTAAGAGGGAGCGATAGTAGGAGTGGTGGCCGTAAAACGCCATGGTTTTGGTCCTTCCGGAGGGAATCAATTGAGTAGAAATTGTGTGAAATGTAGGAAAATATAGTGCGGGAAAACAGTAATCAATTTTACTAATTTCTGAAAATTTACAATTCAACCGAATATTTCATGAATTTGAATTACAGAATATGAAACATAAACATACAATCCGGATCTCCTAAGGGATCACGCACGGTTTTACAGTGCGGGACTCTCATTTTCTGATCGAATTGCGACGATCTGAGCCACTCAAAGTGATCAATACGTGATTTTAAGGGTACCCATAACAAATCAACAAAAATAATGATCGGAAAGGGCTTGATACGAACAGTTTTTTATTGAATGGTTTGGTAAAAAACTGCTCGGATCAAGCTCTTCCTGGTCTTTTTTTTTGCTGATTTTAAAGGTACCATTAAAATCACGTTCTGTATACTTTGAGCGGCTCGGATCATGGCAATTCCATCAGGCAAAGGGAGTCCCACACGGTAAGGCCGCGCGGGATCCCTCATTGGATCCCGAGTGCATAAACATAAAACGTAAGTAGAGAACACAAATTTGCAAACCGAGACCCGTTTTATCCAACGGTACCCGTAAGACAAATTTGCCGCCTTACCGGTGCCGGAAATTGTGTCGGTGTTTGTCTCTCAGAGTTGATTCGGTTCCCACTTAGCCGCCGGAGAAAAACTACTACAGTCATTAATCCAGCAATTGATTCTATAATCAAATCGTGGGTTTTATTCTGTGCATTCAACCCAGTATTAATCAGCTGCGCACAATTGATTCTGTAACTGAACCATCCAAATGAGAATAGTTTAGACCTAATAAAGCACAATCAATTCCAAACCAATCTAGATTAGACTATAGACCACTGACCTCGAATCACAGGTCGCGGGCTCACGAATCCTGAGCTCCGACTCCGGTCTAATTTAGTTATTTAGTGACGGCGCACACACACGTCATTTGACTTTTTCAATTCCTATAATGAGACAATTTCTTATTCATCTCTTAATGAAATTTGTTCACTGTTGTTGGATCCACCTCATGCAGTATGAGTCCCACCAAATTCTCTTTCCTAAAATTCCATTTCCCAACATGAAATGAATATGATCAGGAATTTGATAACACAAATACTCCCTCCGTCCCATAATATTTGTCCAGTCCGCAAAACGGAGATGTAAAAATAATACTATTTTTGTAAGAAAAATTGAAAAAAAATTTAACAACTTACTAGATCTCGACGAGTTCTTTTAACTTATGAAAAAAATTTCAATTTTTTCTCGAAAGAAATGCATTATTTTATAGTCCTCGTTTCGCGAACTAGACAAATATTATGGGACGGAGGGAGTATGTGTTTGGAGGTATATATGCATGTACGTAGAGACAGAGAGAAGGCCGGGAAACACGGGAGCGGGTCGATGGTCAGGTCAAGAAGAGGACCGCTCGTGGTGAGAAGTCAATTAGCACTAATGTAGTACAAACTTTGGACCGGATGTGGCCCAATAAAGTTGAGACACGTTACACGTGGAATTGAGCGGTACTAATGAAGGACCCCACCGGCCGCCAATCACTCTTCCATTTCTCCATCTGTCCTATTTTTAAAGTTGCATTGTGCAATTTCGTGCAAAAACAAATAAAGTATCGTTCATAATTTCGTATATTTTATTCACATCGAGTTAATCGAGATCTTTAATTTGATGCAAATAAACTTGAAAGATCATGTACCTCTCGACGATGAAACTTGTTTCCTAATGTCTCACTGGTATTTATAGTTTGCCTCAATTTGCCAATTTGGTACTTCTCTCGCCGCCGGCATCGAAACAGTGCTCTACTCCTAGATGTCCAGCAAGGTAGCTCTAGATTCGAGTGACATTTCACCCCGGAGTACTTTTATTTTTTAACCGAAAATTGTATTCTAAAATTTGAGAAGGACACACCGTGCGTCAAGGGGGGAACTTTATTAGGCCCCGTTCCAGAACACCTTCTTAAAAAATAAGTACTTATTTTATATTTTCAAATTCAAAAATAATATAAATGAAAAATAATTTTTCAATTTTTTTGCACCGTATTAAAGATCTCAATGAGATCTATTAAATAAGATCCATATTGATAGAAAAATAATTTATGTAAAGACATAATTTTTAAGTTTGAAATTACTTTTTTAAAAAATAAGTATTTATTTTTCTTTCCGAAATGGAACCTTAATAAAGTACCTAAAATTTGTGGGGGGAAAATAGTCGTACTCCCTAGGCAAAGCATTTATGCTTTTGAATTGAATATGCTCTGTCTTTTAGGGCCCTACTAATAAAGTAAGGAGTGTTGAATTCCACTCGTTGGCGATTGAAAATATTTAATTTTGAGGAAAGTATCTTCAGTTTCTTTAGTAATTCAGTATTGTTTATGATCCCCTCAAAGCATAAGTAATATTTATGAAGCAATTGAGGGATTGGGTTTAGGCCTGTCAATGAATCGGATTCAATCCGGATCCGATCCGAAAAATCCGATCCGGATTCAAATCCGATAATGTCGATCCGATAATCCGAATCCGGTAATTCAAATACGAATCGGATCGGATTTGAATTGGATCAGATTAAATCCGAATCCGAACTTTTTTTTTAATTTTTAAATATTTTTAAAAAAAACAGTAAATGTTTTATTTTGAAAAAAAAATGTTTAAGAAGTTGTATTTTTATTTTTTTTATTTATTTTTTTTATTTTTGTTTTTTTTATTTTTGAAAAAAATTTATATTTTTTTGCTAAAATTTTTGAAGTAAAAAAAAGTTTTCGGATCCGGATTACCACTATCGGATTCGAGTCTTATCGGATTTGGGTTTATCGGATCCGAATTGGATTTGGATCTGTCGGATCCGGATCGAATCCAACCCATTGACATATCTAGTTGGGCTAACTTTTGGGGGGCTTTTTGTTATAGATGGTAAAACGATCAGACAACTTTGCATTTTAGCCCGAGCGTATGAACGTTTTGCTAACTCTATGAAGTCTAAAAAGTCCAAAAAGAAGTTCGTTACTTTGATTCATTGCATGGTAGTCTCATTTAGACCGTAACTTTCTAAAGCCGAAATGAAAAAAAAGGAGATGAAAGGAAAAAGGCCCAACCAAATGGTCGAAAAAATGTTCACACCAACACAGTTGGAGACTTCGGGCGCGTTATTTATCTCACAGTATTTACAAAAAAAATTACAAGAAGTATAATACTTTCAGCACTAAATTGCTACAAAAAGAAAAAATTCAAACTCAGAATGGCAGAGTTTTATGTCTAAGAGACTCTCTCATTCTAGCTCTGTTTCCGTCCGAGGGGGGTCTTTACATCGGAGAGGCAGAGGCGAGGCCGAATTTATCCGACAGGTTTGTTCGCGTAAAAGGCGCGAAGAGCTCCATCTGATGGGTGAACTGGACGTCGTGAACCAAAGGGTTACTGGTTCTTCCGGGAGGAGAACCCGAGTAGCAAGAGGGCGAGCATCCGGTGCATACCGATTCCCGTTCATTAGTTGTCTGCATTGAAGATCAATTATAACACTTGTTTTAAGGGGAAAAAAACCAACAATTGTGATGTACTGTACTACTATTGAGTGAATCAAACCTTTTCAGAAATCATGCCGAGAATTCCAATTCCTTCATCGATATTTTGTTGGCTGATGACAATGAGAAGATTATTCAGACGCGTTTCGAATGATCTTAGGAAGGAACAAAATCTGAAAAGGAATTCATTTTCATAGCATAACACATTTTGACATAGGTATATAGCAACTCTCTCTTTTTCTCCAGCTAGACTACTCTAAATTCCAACATTTTTAGTACTAACTCTTTCGCAAGCAGAATACAACCTCACAACCGCAACTAACAATGCTAACTTTCGCCGAGCAAAAGAAAAAAGACATACCATGCAGGCCGTGTTTTTTTGAAATCCCAAAATGGCAAAGATGCAACTTGATTCTTTATGAGAGAATTATGTTAAAAATTCCGTTTGTATAACCTTGTCGAGGCCGATGAAAGAAAGTAAACCTGTGTTTGTTACATTTGAGGGGCTTGAGGAATTCAGGCACGGCGGACCCAAGGCGGCGCGGCTTCGGGCAAACTGGTCGGTCACCAGTAGCACTACTACTGCCTTGAAACCCATAATTGTATGGTTCTTGACCTGTATCAATAAGATTGCTTTTCACTGCTAAACGATGCATGTTTCTAGTTTTTTCCTATTTGTTGAAGTAAATCAAATTAAGTCGCAAGTGAAATATAAAAGGAAAAAGTAAATGTCCTAAACAAACATATACTAGTAGTACCATTTATTATCCCCATTCACATGGCAAAGAATTGAAGACTAAAAGTTACTCATCAGCCACAAGCAAGAGAGAGAGAGAGAGAGAGAGAGGCCACAATGGATCGAAGATGGTGTCCAAGTGAAGAAGAAATTAATTGCATTTGCTTGGTTAAACATGGTTATAGGATGAGGATTAACTAAAGACATGGGTAAGATTTCCTTGCTTTTCTCCACTCACGTATTGCCTATATTTCATTTTGACCAAGTAACTCCTTATTTTATGATTGGATTTTTTTTCTTTTTCCCCTATTGGACTTCGGGTTGGTATTGTACAGTGAGGTGCACAGCATCGTGCTACGCACCTCCAAGCCATCGGATCGTGCATCCGACGACTTGGATCTCATCTCGACAACCAACGATCTTTCACACCACAGCACAATACCATCCCCCAATTCAACATTTATATGTATATCTCTTGTATCGAATTTTTCACTTAAAATCAGGACGAGAATGATTATGAGGCACTTGAGATGTGATTAAATGAAAGTTAGCTTCATGCTCGTGGCGTGAAAGGTGTATTATCCGTGCTTCAATATTCAAACCTTGTTAATAATTTGTCAGCGCACAATTTAACTTATTCAGATAATTATGCATGGAAATATGAATTTAGGAGTAATAAATAATACATTCACTTGTAGAAATAATTTTTCTAAAAGACTCCGTATTGATCAAAATTTATAGACAACTAATTAATCCTTCCGATTAGAATCTACACACTTTTTCTTTTAAAAAGTTTGAATTTGATATGATTTAATATCTCAAGGCTTTTTAAAAGAAATTTAATTTTGACACTTCATTTTTAACTATTAGCATTGGTTCTGTTCCGTAACTCAAAATAAGTACTTATTTTTTAAGAAAGCAATTTCAAGCTCAAAAATTATGTGTTTACGCAAATAATTTTTCTACCAACATGGATCTTGTTTAATAGATCTCATTAAGATCTTTTATACGGCATAAAAAAAAATTAAAAAATTATTTTTCATTTACATTATTTTTGAGTTTAAAAATGTGAAATAAGCTGTTTATTGTTTAAGAACTAGTGCATGCCCGTGCCTGAAGGCACGGCTCGAACGATCAGCACACACAAATAAATTCTAGACTCATGCGCAATATATTAACCCCTGCCCAATGAATCCAATTATGCGGAAAACAATAACTCAAGCATATTCCTTAATTTGTTTAATTTGAACAAACAATTTTTCAATCCATAGTTGTCCGTGCTTGAAGGCACAACGCAATACGTTCACAACAAATGAGCCCATACCTGAAAGCACTTATTAAAAAGCAGTAATCTAATAAAAGTTTCTTGCACTATCAACAATGAAATTACATACTCTTAATCAAAAATATTACTTAAGGAATCAAAACTGTTTTGAAGCTGCTATTCAAATCACAAACATTCACTAAGTTAATTAAAAGAGTTATAAATATGACTAAAGACTATTGAATTCAGTACAAAGTGGGAGAGTCTACCCACCAAAATTCAAACCCACCATAGTTGATGTAGCACTTAATAACTACCAACAAAAAAGATAGAATGGTAGCCAGCAGTATAAAAAGAATTGAAGAAGATAGAATGTGAGTCATTTGAAAGAGGATAACCAATAATATGACCTCCACCACCACCTTCCATCTATGGATACATGCATATTGAATTTAGACGTTGGTGTAATAGGATTAAATAGAATCATTTGACTTTTGTTTAGAAGGAATCTATTCAGAAATAACAAAACACTACCGAGAATATTTCTCGTTCAACTCTGAGGGCTTCCTCAAAAATCACAATCATCACCTCCTTCCTACTCAATAGAAAGTAAAAAACAGTTTATAAAAAATAATTAAGAACTATAGCAGAAATTGAAAATAAGTAAAGAGTTATGGAAACAATGTTATAGGATTTTACGAAATGAATGTAAACTCGCATTTCAAGTGACATCAAAGTACTCAACAGTTAGATAGATAATCAAATCAAATCATTGACTAAAAGTTGAGATATCATGTGCACAATCTATAGATTATTGGTAGAGAGAACAAAAAGAAAATAACGTAGGATATGGTTTTTCACATTTTCCCTCTGGTTGCTCTTCATCGATATGACAATTTCTCTTGCAAAAAGAAAATATCAAAGGAAAGTATAAAAGAAAATCCAACCAATCGAATCTATCTACAAAACAAATGTTAAAATACAACATAGAGACGAAACCAAGGATCAAACTACTCACATTAATATGTAGTTTTTCAAAGATTTAGTCTCAATATTACTCATCAGAAAGTTGAACCACTCCTGCATAATACAAAAAAGTCGAAGAAAAGAAACAAAAATAGGAATATAGGAGAGACCGCATAGGAGAATTAGTGTATCAAACCTACCTATACATTTTCAGGGGGAAAAATAGGAGAAATCATCATTGTAGAGAACGCAATAGCTAGGCGGCCCGAAAAAAAAAAAAAAAAAGAATGTCTTCCAAGAGGTAAACGTAGGAAAAAATAATATATATGGACAGTGTTTCCTTCAATTTTAAATTTTGAAATGGAAGTCGGCAATTTCCCAAAATCAATTGTTACGTAGATGGCAAATCTTATTCAAATTATATATGGGAAGTGTTTTATTTTTTTTCCTACTTAGCCTAGAGTTACTTTTGAACGAAGATTACCATATTTATCTTTGTCCAAACAATAATATATATGGACAGTGTTTCCTTTAATTTTAAATTTTGAAATGGAAGTTGGCAATTTCCCAAAATCAATTGTTACGTAGATGGCAAATCTTGTTCAAGTTATATATGGGAAGTGTTTGATTTTTTTTCCTACTCAGCCGAGAGTTACTTTTGAACGAAGATTACCATATTTATCTTTGTCCAAACAATATAAGTTATTTACTAAATTGCCATTGGTTTGTATGTGAAGGGTGGAGAAATTTGGACCGTTGGATTTATTTGTATAGGTAGATAAAATTTGTGTCAGAGAGAAATCTGAACCTTTGAAAAGGAATATTCCTAAAGATATCCGTCCTGTTTTATAATATAGAGGAAAAAATAATATATATGGACAATGTTTCCTTCAATTTTAAATTTTGAAATGGAAGTCGGCAATTTCCCAAAATCAATTGTTACGTAGGTGGCAAATCTTGTTCAAGTTTATATATGGGAAGTGTTTTATTTTTTTTCCTACTCAGCCGAGAGTTACTTTTGAACGAAGATTACCATATTTATCTTTGTCCAAACAATGTAAGTTATTTACTAAATTGCCATTGGTTTGTATGTGAAGGGTGGAGAAATTTGGACCGTTGATTTGTTTGTATAGGTAGATAAAATTTGTGTCAGAGAGAAATCTGAACCGTTGAGAAGTAATATTCCTAAAGATATCCATCCTGTTTTATAATATAGAGGAAAGAATAATATATATGAACAGTGTTTCCTTCAATTTTAAATTTTGAAATGGAAGTCAGCAATTTCCCAAAATCAATTGTTATGTAGATGGCAAATCTTGTTCAAGTTATATATGGGAAGTATTTTATTTTTTTTCCTACTAAGCCGAGAGTTACTTTTGAACGAAGATTACCATATTTATCTTTGTCCAAACAATGTAAGTTATTTACTAAATTGCCAGTGGTTTGTATGTGAAGGGTGGAGAAATTTGGACCGTTGGATTTGTTTGTATAGGTAGATAAAATTTGTGTCAGAGAGAAATCTGAACCGTTGAGAAGAAATATTCCTAAAGATATCCGTCCTGTTTTATAATATACGGAGTAGATGTTTATGGAACGGGGCCTAAATACTTTTTGTTTTTTTTCATAGTATTTGATTTAATGACGTCAGGATTCACACAAAATACAGCCCAAGCCCTTCTTCGGCTCTGTTTTAACGAATTCGATTCCTTAACAGTTTACACGTCTCTCTCTCTCTCTGCAATTCCATAATTCTTCGACATAAGTAAACCCTAACCCTAACCTTATACGAAAACCAATCATAGTTCAATCCAATTCCAAGTATACAAGCCCTAGATTGAATAACCCAATTTGACTCTACACAACCCAAAAATGTCACCTTTACCCTCGATCACCCCCACCAATTACACCCTCCTCGCCCCCCCGCCGTCCGACCCCGAGACCGACTTCGACGCCGCCTGGTACGGCAACATCCAGTACCTCCTCAACATCTCCTTCATCGGCGCCGCCACCTGCCTCCTCATCTTCCTCCTCGTCAAGCTCCGCCACGACCACCGCCGCCTCCCCGGCCCCACCGCCGCCCTCTCCTCCAAGCTCCTCTCCGTCTGGCACGCCTCCACCTCCCGCGACATCGCCCGCCACTGCGGCGCCGACTCCGCCCAGTTCCTCCTCATCGAGGGCGGCAGCTGCTGCGTCCTCTTACTCATATCATTACTCTCCCTCTCCGTAATCCTCCCCCTCAATCTTTACGGCGGGACCGCCCAGATTTCCGACGAATTCACCAAAACAACTGTGAATCACATTACATCAGGTTCTCCTCTACTATGGGTACACTTCATTTTTGTTGTTATTGTTGTTGCTTTAGTACATATTGGTATAAAAGCGATTGAGCAACGGTTGAGGATAACTAGGTTTAGGGACGGGTATGGGAATTCGGGTTATCATAGTGGGAATTCGACTACAATATTTACGATCATGGTGCATGGGGTACCGAAGACTCTAGGGTTTGATAAGACACCTTTGGTGGAGTATTTTCAACATAGGTACCCGGGGAAAGTTTATAGGGTTGTCGTGCCGATGGATTTGTGTGCTTTGGATGATTTAGTTACAGAGTTGGTAGAGGTTAGAGAGGAGATTTCGAAATTGGTGGCGAATATTGAATCGCGGGTTTCGGTGGTGGAGATGGGAGGTGGTGGAAATGGAGAAGGGTTTTTTGAGGGTGTGTGGAATAGAGTAGAATTGATGTGGAGGAGAGTGAGGGAGTATTGGGATGTGGTTGGTGGACTGGGGTTTACGGATGATGAGAGGTTACGGAAATTACAAGAGAGGAGAGCTGATTTAGAGACTGAGATGGCGGCCTACAAAGAAGGGCGAGCAAAGGGCGGTGGAGTGGCTTTCGTGGTGTTTAAGGACGTGTACACCACAAATAAGGCTGTTCAGGATTTCCGGAATGAGAAAAAGAGGCGGATTGGAAAATTCTTTTCAGTCATGGAGTTGCAACTACAGAGGAACCAATGGAAAGTCGAGCGGGCTCCACTGGCGACAGATATATACTGGAATCATTTGGGTTCCTCAAAACTCTCGCTGAAACTCCGCAGGGTGTTTGTGAATTCTTGCCTGCTGCTGCTGCTTCTGTTTTTCAGTTCTCCTCTTGCTGTGATTAGTGCCATTAAGAGTGCTGGACGGATTATCAATGCAGAAGCAATGGACAGTGCTCAAATCTGGTTGGCTTGGATGCAAAGCTCTAGCTGGCTTGCAACCATTATCTTTCAGTTCCTTCCCAATGTTCTTATATTTGTCAGTATGTATATAGTGATCCCATCGGCATTGTCTTATGTCTCAAAGTTTGAACGCCATTTCACGGTGTCTGGGGAGCAAAGAGCTGCTCTTTTGAAGATGGTTTGTTTCTTTCTTGTAAATCTCATCCTCCTAAGGGCTCTGGTTGAATCCTCGCTAGAGAGTGCAATTTTAAGTATGGGTCGATGTTATTTGGATGGAGAAGATTGCAAAAAGATTGAACAGTACATGAGTGCATCATTCTTGTCAAGATCGTGCCTCTCATCTCTTGCGTTTCTAATCACTTGCACTTTCTTGGGTATATCGTTCGATCTTTTGGCTCCAATTCCTTGGATAAAAAATAAACTTCGGAAGTTCCGAAAAAATGACATGCTCCAATTGGTACCAGAACAAAGTGAGGAATACCCATTAGGTAATCAGGATTCAGAAGGTCTGAGGAGACCTTTAATTCCTGAAGGAACATTTGACACAGAGGCTGTTAATAATGGGATGTCGAATGGCCCCTCACTCAGCGAGATTGATTTATCAGGACAAGCTCTCTCTGAATATCCTATCAGCAGAACCTCTCCTGTACCAAAGCAAACCTTTGATTTCGCACAATACTATGCATTCAATCTGACTATATTTGCCCTCACAATGATGTATTCCTCATTTTCTCCTCTTGCGGTTCCTGTTGGCACAGTTTATTTCGGGTATCGGTACGTGGTTGATAAGTACAACTTTCTGTTTGTCTACAGAGTGAGGGGTTTTCCAGCTGGCAATGATGGTAGGTTGATGGATACGGTATTGTGTATCATGCGATTCTGTGTCGACTTATTCCTCCTGTCGATGCTCTTGTTCTTTTCAGTCAAAGGGGATTCCACGAAGCTGCAAGCGATATTCACGCTTGGGTTGCTCGTGGTGTACAAACTTTTGCCGTCCGATGATGATAGCTTTCAACCGGCTTTATTGCAAGGAATACAGACTGTAGACACTGTTGTTGATGGGCCGATAGATTACGAGGTTTATTCTAAACCTAGATTTGAATGGGATACAAATTATTTTTGATTTGTTCTTTGGCACTTCCAAATGAGTGGACTTGTGATTTTCATGTATTACTACTGTCCTTAAAAGGATCTTGGTGAAGTTTCTGTATATATATTCACAAGTGTTTTTATCATTGTCTTCATCTTCATATATTTTCGAAGGAATCTACAATCAGACATAAATTTGGCATATGGTTTCTCTTTGCAGTTGGAAATAGAAATCTAGACCGTAATTCCGTTTTTTTGGGTCAATTTGGACCTCAGCTGATAAACAGGTCTTGCTAATTGACATGAACTTGTTCCAACAAATTGACTCTAATATTTCAATTTGTTACGTACTTGCTGTATTATGTTCTTTATTTTTCGTGGATTTAATCGTTTCCAAAAGCATTTCCTGAGTTGTTCTCAGTGTGGAGTTGCTTTCTTGGACTCTGTTTTGTGGGACCACCTAGGTTGACGATGTGATTGGTTGGGTTTTGGGTCGTACTTTTGAAGATTATGTTGTTCGATTTTTACACAATGAGTAGTTATGTTATGACATTTTCAAGATGGGTGTAAACCCTCCAACTAACTATCCACCTGAAGTCGAGGTGCACCAGAGCTAGTTCGGACATCCGGTTAAAAACAAACAAAACTATTGACCTGTATTTCTTAGCCATCTTATTTATGTGGTTCGAGGTGCAAGTGGATCCTCGATACGTCACAAGACTTCATACAGTATTTGTTTACGAAATTATTATCAAAATATAATGTGAACTTTATGCGTTGAACTATCAGGCTAACTGGCTTCAACAAACCAGCATCTTTCTCATGCATAAAACACAAAAACCGACTTTGACTACCTATTTCACTTGTAACAAATATTGTTCGTTCAACTTGATACTCATGGCACCGTCCAAAAAAAAACCTAGATACTCATGTCCAATGAAATTGATTCTTGTAGGAAAGATTAATAGGCGCGACTGTTGACCGTTTGACTATCTAATGAGCATGTGACATGTGCACTCGTCCTTGCGGGGTTGACGATTTGACCAACGAACCCTAGCTTGCCACGTGGCACCTCAGTCGCGCGACACGTGGCCCAGCGCGTGGGAGCCATGCACTACCCATAGCTATGCTGCACCCATGAGAAGGTCGCGAGCTCAAATTCCCCCCTTAAGGAGGGACCTACACTTATTCAGGTGGATGCTTGGCTCGGTCTCAATCTAATGGAGACAATAACGCGATCTAACCAAGATGCACAAAAAACTTGCCCAGACTCTTATGTCTGCTCCAGCCTTTAGGCAGGACCTGAGGGGCCCCTTGAGGCTTGGCAGCGGTATTGGCGCTACCGAGTAGGTCATGACCTTGCCCTACAGGAATGAAGGGGATTTAGTGGCTTGGTGGCTGTAAAAGAAGAAGAGGTTGTCTGCGAATAAGAGGATACACTTACCGTCATACTCGCGGTCATCGCGAGGGTAACGACACATCGACGGTCAAGGGGTACAGAAGGGACATGTGTCATTTTATCGGCGCACCACTTGGTGCCCGAGCATTAGCTCGTGTGGTCTATAAATATGAACGTCTCTTCATTGAATCCCAGAGATCGAGCTCATTATGAACATTCCCTAGAGAGAGAAAGTTGGTGAGCACTGATTTTAAAGGAAGTCATCCCTTTTCAGGGGCTTTATTGTCTTTCCTCCTTGGGATTTCTGGGTTGGGGTCTCCACTGCCTAATCCCTCTCTGTTTACCCTTGTTCTCTTTTTCACCCTTTTAAATCACTCCTTTCATCCCTTTCCATTGACTATCTCAACCTTTTCGGCACATCTATTCTCTGAGAGTATTTGTCCATCCAAAAATCGGACCTATCCTAGAATTCTTATACAAGAAAGTATTTAAACATATCGAGACTTATGAAATGAACTAAACGGACCCGTGATCTGTAACATTGAGTCACAGGGGATCACGTGAGGAATCGTGAGAGGATTTCAAGTTTCAACTCGTATACTCGTATTTAGTTGGCATATGTGATACAAATGGAGTAGATGTACTCAATGATTAGCTCATATTAGGTCGGATGACTACTTCGAGAATTCTAGATCCAATCCCGTTCGGCTAAATAAGTTGGCTTATTTTTTTATCCTTATTCAAATTTTTTTCGTATTTGTTAGTTTTTCGTTAATTTTTTTGGGGATTATTGGATCGTCATGACAAGAGAAATCTAAAAAGTTAAAAAATTATGATCGAATCTAATTTTTTTTAAATAAAGACAAAAAAATTGGCTTATTGACTTATTTTTGTCTTTATACAAAAAATTATGTTTCGATCGTAATTTTTAACTCTTTAAATTCCTCTTGTCATAACGATGCAATAATTCTTAAAAAATGACGAAAAACTAACAAATATGAAAAAAAATTAAATAAGGACAAAAAAATAAGCCATTTGACTTATTTAGCCGAACGAATAAACTTCATTGTTTTCTTTGATATTCCACCATAAGACAACAATGAACTTCATTAACATTATTAGTACTAATCAAGATATCAATTATTTTTTATTTTTTTACTACTGAGTGTCCGGACTAACTTCCACGCAATTTAATCGTTGATTTTTATGATTCATAGATTTGAACTTTTTAATCCTTATAGTTGGCATGACTTGTTACATTCCAAATGTTCAGATTTGGTCATATGTTTTTCCTTTTGAATTTGTCTCGTTATAATCAATTGATCGAATTTGACAAAAACTTAACAGGAAAAATGCAAACAAAAATAGAGAAAAACAACCTTAAATTTAAACATAACATCTAATCAGCTACACAATTAATAAGAGAAACTCAATGCAGCTTTTCGGGATTTCATTCCATTCATACATAGTCATTCTGACTTTAATTTTAATTGAGATCTCCACAAATTACGGTGATATTTATTTTAAGAATTAGTCGAGCTACGCTAAGTTAACTCGGATATTTGATTTATCAAAAAATCCACTATTTACCTACATAGTAGAATTTTTATTTATCTTCTACTGTATACACGTGGAGCCCCCTGTCAACGCAATTTGCAATTTTGCATTGCTGGCTTTTCAGCCACCGATTTGTTCGTTTTCTTTATACAGGTTCTTGAGAGAGAGAGAGAGAGAGAGAGAGAGAGATCAGTTCCAGTTCATTCAATCAACACGAGAGAAAAAACCCCACCCTTTTCTTTCCCTTTTCTTGCACTTCATTTATCTCCTTACCTTCTCCGTCCACTTTCCTCTACTTTCTTCACCTATTCGGTCCCCAAATATCACCCGCAAGAAAACCCATAAATATAGAAAGAAAGAGGCACCTGTCAAAACAAACAAAACCCTCAATAGGTTTTGCCTGTATGGAAAAAAAGAGTGAGATTTGATGGATCTGTTGATCTAACTCTTCTATTCCACCACATGGGTTGCTGCTTTTCCTTCAGATCGCTGTCGTTTCCGTTTGGTCTGGTTCAGTAGCTTACCTCTAACTTTTCAAAACCTCCTAATCATACTGCAAGAGGTTTCCTTCTGGTATTGAAACCTCCTCATGTTTTTGTTTTCTTGAATTTTATGTTCTCGTTGTTGCTTTGTAGTTTTAGATTTTGTGGTCTGTGGGCGACAAAGTGTATGATTCAAGTCGGTTGGGAAGGTAGATTTTTTTTTTGGTCAACCGGAAATGAGTTTGGAAGGTAGGCTTGACCCCTTCAGTTAGCCGCTACATTTTGTTCTCTCTCCTCCTATGTTTTCTTCATCTTCAAAATTCTAAGATTTTACAGGGCACCGGTCATGTTAATAGGTAAATTATGGGGTTAGCGTTTGGACCCTTTTGTTTTACATAATTGGGGATTTAGTGTTTGGACCCTTTTGTTTTACATAATTGGGTTTAGTGTTTGGACCCTTTTGTTCCCACTTTTTCTTTTTGATCGCACCCTTTTGTTCCCACTTACTGATTTGTTGAGTTGATTGTACTGATAAAGTGATAATCCATCTTTCATCACCTCTGTAATCCTATCATCCAAACTCTCGTAGGTGTTCTGCTAGGGAGGAGGCTTATGGCAGATCTTTTTGTGGTTAGATTGATCCTTGCATCCATCCGGATGTATTTGGTGGTAGGTTTTGGTCTCGCTTTTTCTTTCTTGTTTTTATGTTTTGTGGTCAAATTCGAAGATTTAATACAATACAGGCCGGGACTGTTTTACTTTCCTAAGTACAACCAGAATTGGGTGTTAATTATTGGGCGCTTTTGTTCCCATTGAGCTGAATATAGCAAGAAAAGAACTATTGTTCATCATGTTTATAATCATATCATTCAAACTTTTTGCTGGTATTGTAATACTGCTGATTTTAATATCTTGTTACAATGTTATTGAGGTTATGTGGGGAGATGCTTGTGTTTGGTCTTTTTCAGTTGGAATGCTCCTTGTATCCAATTCAGATGTAGAGGGGTAGAGCATCGGCGGTGGGTCTTGGCATCTGATTTTTCACGAAATTCTAAGATTGGTTTCGGATATGGGTCATGGTTACTTTCATTTCTGTGGTAGCAACAGAATTGGTTTAGTTTTTGGACCCTGTCATTGCCATTTACTAGGATTTTGAACTGAACGTATTAAGAAAAATAGTATTTTTTATCAGCTCTGTGATCTTATCATTAATTGTTGTTGCTGCTGCTGCCGTTAATTTTAACTTCTTTTTACTGTTTTATTCCACTTGGGAGGAGACTTGTGATAGGTCATTTGTTTTTGGTTTGATTGATCCTTGCATACATCTCAGATAGGATGTATGGGCATCAACTTCCTTTCTTCAAATTTTATAGATTTGTTACGAAATTGGTCATTATTTTGCTTTCTTAAGTAGATACTGAAGTAGGTTTTGGTTTTGGGATGGTTTTGTTCCCCTATACAAATAGTGTCCTCATGTTGGGTTTTAGTGTTTGGACCCTTTGTTACCATTTACAGAATTCGTTTTAGTTTCTGGACCCATTGTTACCATTTACGGGGATTGTCCTTTTGTGGTGTTGTAGTTTTTGGACCCTTTGGTCTCATTCAGAGAATTTGGTTTTAGTTCTTGAACCCTCTTGTCCCAATTTAATGATATATTAAGCCGAATGTTCTAATAAAGGTACCATCTTTCAGCGTATCTGTAATCGATCCATCCAAACTAGTCTTATTGCTGTCGTATTCTGCTAACTTAAACATCTTGTTACAGTGTGATTGATGTTCTTCTGGGGAGGAAGCTTGTTGTTGCCCTTTTTCAGTTGTAGTATTCCTTGCATCCATCTCGGATGTTTATTCATTGGTGTTAGGTCTTGATGAGATGAGGTATGTTATCAACTTTGATGAACTTTTTGAGGGCCTGCTTGTGGCCGTCATCGGACCGTCATGTGCACTCAAGTTCGGATATTGCCGGGAGACAAGATGGGCTTCTTTGGTACAAAGACATAGGGCAGCACTTGAATGGTGAATTCTCAATGGCGGTTGTTCAGGCCAATTTTTTGCCCGAGGACCAGAGTCAAATTGAGTCAGGTTGCTTGAGCATGCAGGATTCCGGCCCACATGGAACCTTTGTTGGTATATACGATGGTCATGGCGGGCCTGAGACCTCACGCTTCATCAATGATCACCTTTTTCATCATCTAAAGCGTAAGAAACCCGTACCTGAGCAAACTAAAATGTAACTGGAGATTTTTTTGTTTACACCTATCCTGATTGACTACATATTTCAACAGTTATTATGACCAAGAGGTTCTCTGTTCATTTGCAGTTTTCAGCATCAGTTTTGCAGAATACTTCTGTGTTTTTCAAAATATTAATACGCATTATTTGCATGTGTGTTGTTGTGAGAGAAAGAAGGAAAGTGTATAGGGTGTTGTGTTAACTAATCCTAACACAATCAACTCTTATTTATATAATGGGAAATCATAACATAAGACTACATTAATCAATGTGGGACTAATAGCAATACTATATTCTAACACTCCCCCTCAAGCCGGAGACTTTCCAGCTTGTTACATATCAACCAACGAAACAATTACCTCAACTACTAACATCAATAACGAAAAACAACCAACTTGTTAAAAACAATGGAACAACTTTCAATAGCAACGACCAATGAACGATTCAACAAACACGAACGAAACGATTGCAATGACCAACCAACTTCAACGACTTCAACTTCAATGACTTCAACAACCAACGGATCAACGAACGAATTCAACGACTAACGAACAACGAACGAATTCAACGACCAACGAACTATTTCAACGATCAATGAATCAACGGAATAATTTCAACGACCAACAAAATCAATTTCAACTACCAACTTCAACGACCAACAACCACCAACTTCAATTACCAACTAACAACCACCAACTTCAACGAAATAGACGACAAAACAAGATATGTTACCACGCTCACCAAAAGCATGGCCAAAAAACCCGACCACAATACCCAACAATATTCAACTGTATGATTGTTGCCATTACAATAAGTGCAATGGCGAAGAACAGAACCACAACTACGACTGCGACTGACTTCACCCAGTATATGATCACCTCGACTAGAATCACAGCTAATATTAGGGCCGCCATAACCAGACCTACTACGATCATCTCTTCTGGACTTCCAAAAATCATGACCGAAGCTACGAGAGAAAGGACTACCTGAATCAGGAATTGAACTAGAAGCCATTCCAAATCAATCTCAACAATGCAACAACCAGCAGCTACTTCAACCATCAATGAACAAGACTAGAAACAGCAAAGTGAACCAAAATACCAACATGTAAGGGAGCAGACCATCGCGAGAGCAAACAACACAGCAGACCAAACAAAACCAGATCTGAGAACAAATCAGCTTCAGACCCAAAACGAAGTGGCTGGAAAAGAACTGACGAAGGGTTTCGAGGCCTATTGGTAAGTGGGTTAGGGTTTTGGAGATCAGACTGAGAGTGGAGGGATTTCTGGCACCGTTCATGACTGTGAGCACTGTTCATGACTACTGTTCATGTCAACGAACACTGTTCACTATGACTATGGTGATGGATATTCAGGTTAGGGTTTGAGGCGCTGCTGGTCAATAAGGCAGCGGTGGCTAGCTATGGTGATGACTAACTATGGCGGCTAGGGGTGGTCTCTATCGTGGGGTTAGGGATTCAATGAGATTTTAGGATTAGGTTAAGAACCCGCTCTGATACCATTTTGTGAGAGAAAGAAGGAAAAGTGTATAGGGTGTTTTGTTAACTAACCCTAACACAATCAACTCTTATTTATCATAACATAAGACTACATTAACCAATGTGGTACTAATAGCAATACTATATTCTAACAGCATTCACATTTTTTATTACAGGAAATGGCTTTGAATAATATGAAAATGAGGTTCTATTCCAAAGAAAGGAAAGAAAAAGAAAACAACTTAAAACCCCTCAACCAAATAAGTTTCTGAGAAATTAGTTCTAAAAATTGTAACAGGCTCCTCTTATTCGAATCCCTATTTTCTTAATAGGAAGAACATGTTCTAATAATCATTGATTGGGCTTGAGTTTTAATTCCTTATTATGGTTCGGTTCCATTGGTGTTTGGCAGGGTTTACATATGAGCTAAAGTCTATGTCAGTGGATGTGATACGGAAAGCATTTCAAGCGACAGAAGAAGGGTTTCTCTCGATCGTTACTAAACAGTGGCCTACAACACCCCAGATCGCAGCTGTTGGTTCTTGCTGCCTCATTGCGGTGATCTGTGATGGGACCCTTTACATTGCCAACCTGGGCGATTCTCGAGCAGTTTTAGGGAGGCTTGTCAAGGCAACCGAAGAGGTTCGTGCCATCCAGCTATCAACAGAGCATAATGCTAGTATAGAGTCCGTAAGGCAGGAGTTGCATTCTCAGCATCCGGATGACTCACATATTGTACTTTTGAAGCATGGTGTATGGCGCGTAAAGGGTCTGATACAGGTAAGGTTTTTTGCATAAGTAACGAAAATCGCTTGTTAAAAATTGACTTAGGGCCTGCTTTCTTTTGTCATTCTTGGTAATGTATAGTATTATTTTGGTTTCAGGGTGCGAATTTTCTCATAATCATAGGTTTTGAGTAAGACTTGAAGCATTTAATATTCTCGACTCTGTAAGAGTGTAATTTCCTTGTCATCGACTCATAGTTGGGGCAGTTGTGTATCATTTCATCGGGCTGTCCAGCTTGACATCATCATATGCCTAATTAAGAGAATGAAGCATTAATCTCATGATAGCACCATAGTTTAACTGCCTTATCTTAGTGGGTGCAGTTTCGAAATTTTGTAGCTATTATCTAGAATCACCTCATTTTAATCTATGCCAAAGGAGTTCCATGTGTATTCATATATGTACCTACAGTAGTTAGGTATTCGTATGTGTGCTTTTATTAGTGTCTCTATCCTCTAGTATCAATCTCAAGCAGGCTATCAGTGTATCTAAATTCTAATAGACAAGATTGTGTAGCATCTGCTGATAGGATTCAGCTCTGCACCTCATAATGTGATATGACATTTGAAATGTTTGTTTTGCTTTTGAGGAATTGCATTGTCCCGGGTTTTAGGAATGAATGGATTATATCCCCTGCAGGCCGTGGCATTCTTTACATTTTCTTAATCAGCTTGTGGGATATATTTTGCCGTTTGTACTCTCTTTTTTCCACAAGTCTAAATGTATTGTACATATGTAAATTGTGTAGTCTCCAACTTTTCAGGGTTTGCCTTGTCAGCTTTTCTAATTTTTCGTGTACCGTTGATGCATTTTAGTTGCTTTCATCTAGTTCCAATGTGATGTTTCTGTATTGTTCTTTATATTATCTTTATGATAAGTGAGGTCAACTTTAACGGAATACATGTTAGTTCACAATGTTTATGGCGACATTGTTGTATTATCTTATTTTGGGATTTCCATGTTGTAGATTTCTAGATCTATTGGTGACTTTTACCTCAAAAGGGCGGAATTCAACAAGCCGCCTTTGTATGTAAAGTATCGCCTTCGTGAACCTTTCAGACGGCCGATATTGAGCTCTGAACCATCAATTTCTGTGCATGAACTCCGGCCAGATGATCAATTTCTCATATTTGCGTCTGATGGGTTGTGGGAGCACCTTAGCAATCAGGAAGCAGTAGATATAGTACAAAATCACCCTCACATCGTAAGTTTATTATCTGCACACTGCATATTTGTTTCTTCTGTAAAGTAGCTAAGTACTTTGTTCTTGGACCATACCTAATGCATTTTCTAACCATTTGGGTCTTCATTATTATCATTAATCACCGTTATTGGTCTCGTAGCCTATATTGTGGAGGTTGAAGAAAGGTTATTATGCTGTTTCTTTTTATATGCTGTAGCCAAGATATTGCTAAAATATGCTGCCCCACATGCCTCGTGCATATGAGCAAACTAGGTTATGACCATTACACAATCCCCAGCAACTTTGTTATTACATTTTGAAAGTCAATTTGTTATTCATTTTCTGAACAAGGCTTTTGAAAACTGGGCGTTCTGTAACTATCATTGATATTTGATAACTCGGTATCTAGCCCAATGTACCGTCTAATCCTAGGAACCAATCCCATTGTCCACTAGCGGGTGGCCCAATGAAACCCAGGCTGTAACCATCATTGATGATGTCCTTAACGCATGTTAGTGTGTTCACATGTGCCATTAACTAGTTTGTTGAAGTTGTTGTGGCGTGATGATATATCCTATTGACAATAGCTTTAGCCTTTAAGCAACTCATTCACTTTTTCCTTGTCTTGTGCTATGAATGCATTGATGGTAACTAGCAAATATGCTCCTTAAATTAAGCTCCTATATTGTGACATGATCTTGATGAGGGGAGGGCAACTGGGGTTTAGTACAACAACAACAACATAACATAACCCATCTAGTCCCCAATTATGGGGGGTATGGGCGGGGGATGATTGGAGACAGACCTAACCTTTGGCAATATATGCACAAAGTGGCTGCTCTCAGAATACCACTAAAACAGTGGCCCCCCTAAACCTCCAAGAACCGAGGAGCTACAATGACATTTTATTGCGGGAAAAAAATTGAGGAGAACCCTATTGGTTTCCAGTACTACAAGGGTGTTCGGTTTCACTTTTCAGGTTTTTAGCTTGTCAACCTCTTCAGCATAAAAAGCTCGAAATAAGCTCAGAAATAACTGTCAATAACACATCCAATTTTTAGATTCCAATAGGTAGATTCAATTTTTTAAAGTGGAAACAAGCAGGAGCTAACATTTTTGTTCACGCAGGGAAGTGCCCGAAGACTGGTAAAAGCTGCATTGCAGGAAGCAGCAAAGAAAAGAGAAATGAGATACTCCGATTTGAAGAAGATTGAGCGTGGGATCCGTCGGCATTTCCATGATGACATAACGGTCGTAGTTCTATTTCTTGATTCAAATCTTGTGAGTAGAGCCAGCTCCATCAAAGGCCCTACCTTATCATTGAGAGGGGGAGGCATAAAGCTAACTGCAAAAGTTTAAGCGCTTTGTTTAACGCCCAAGGAACTTGGTACCACTTTATGAACTCGATTTTTTCCCCTTAAATTTCCTGTCATTCAGTTTTGGCGGCAGATTGCCTGGGGTTTCTATAGGGGGGATCACCGAGAGCCCATCATCCGCTCATTGTGTAAGATCCGCTGAGTGCGTCATCAAAAAAATTAGGTTAATCAGGCATTAGTAGCCACATAATCAAGATACATTTGTTTTGCAGAGAATGTCCAATTATGTTGTTACAGATGTGATCAAGTTGATTCTCACAATGATCTACTCAATGGACCCAATATGATGGGCTCTTGGTACTACTGCACCAAAGGAATCCCGGGTTCCAGATTATAGAAGGGTAAGAGAAGATTATTGCTCGAATTAATTCTTTAATGTGCAATTTTACTTTTAACCTGGGCCAGATATACTTTCATCAATAGAAAGCTTTAAAAGTTTTGATCCTAGAAATGTGTTGTGTTCTTCACTATTTTTGCTTCTTCTCTCAGAGGGCTTTTGTTATGTAAATTATGTGAAATTACAATCCTAGAAATCAAAACTTGTATTCTTGTTGCAATAGTAGCTCTATAATTTGTGGATTTTCATTGTGCTGTTATGACCTTGCAATTTGATTGTTCATCAACTTTCACATATCCCATTTTCAATCGAAGCTTTCTTTTTCGGAGGAATTAGAATCCCAAGTCTTTCTATTTGATTCTTGGTAAAGTTCATAAAGATCGTCATCAACAGGTTATATGCATCAAATGAATAACTTGAATTGTCACATGGAGTTTGCGTCACACGGTTTCGGGATCTTGGTTCCTCCCACTGTGATATTTCTCTATTAATATTTGCCTAATCGTATTGGCCTTGCAACAAAAATTCCTTGTTTTCTGGATGAGATTATGCTGCTAGACTGTTCTTGATTCCTGTATACACTGAATGTAGTACAAAATCCAGAGATGTCAAAATTCGCATCACTCGTACTGATATTTGTATTAAAGAATCAAATTCCCAGATATTTTGGTGATATATCCTCTTTTGAAAAAGTTTGACTCTTCTGGTGGGGTCCCATTTGGGAAGGACTATCTCCCTGACTCCCTGCCCATGCACGCATTTATAACAAGATTCCAATCTATCCTTTGCCCTTGTTCCTCAATCAATGCAAACAGACGGTACCCTACCTGCAATGTGGCCCTACCTTCCGAATTCATAATTCTTTTTTTTTTCTTAAGCATATCTCTGACTATTCTCTTTTCAGGTCCGGTTAAAAAATCATTCACAGCGGAATAAAAAAATTCAAAAAAAAAAAATACTTTCTTATTTACTCTCAAAATAGTACCAAGGTTTATTGTTTGTGTTGTTCAAGAAACAAACCCACCAACCTATCAGACTAACCCTTACTTTTTTGCAACCTGACACTGTTCGAACCAAGGTCAATTGTTTGGGTCGTCTAAGAAGCAAATCCACTAATCTACCAGACTGACCCTTTGGGAACATTTTAAAAAATGCGTTTGTTTATTCATTTTCTTCTTTACCCGACCAAACAAGAGCAAAAAAATTGTACCCAAGTGGTGGAGATTGAGGCTGCAACAAACAAGGGGAGGCTAAACTAAACGAGGAATATTGTTGGTCTATATATACTAAAATATATTATATGCACGGTAAGGAATAAGGATTCTCCTACATCATCTAGAAGAGTAGGGTTCAACTCTTACTAGGGACAAGGAGAATGAGCAAAACAAGTGAAATAAGTAAAGATTTGAGCAAAAATGTGAAATAAGTAAATTAGCGGCGGAAAACAAAACAAAAAGGAAGAAATTAAAATTCAAGTGAAGAAAAAAAAGAAGAAATTCAAAGAGAGATGAAGCGATCAGAAAATAAGAAACCAAATTCAGGTACGCAAAATTTTTATACAGAATGGTGATGAAGTACAATGACCCAGCTCATGATACATTGCACTCGAGCTAATTACAAGATGCTGCCAGGAGAAAAGGTAGAACCTAGTGTTTTACTAACATAACAAAGAAATCCTACGACTAAGATCGATGAAAAGAACTCTTTCTGTCATGTAATTTACATTATGTAAAAGCTACAGATCCCTTCTGCATAATGGGCAAGAGCCATGTCTTACCAGCCACTTGTCAATGCAAGGTAGGTGAAACATGTGATGGCAATGAGGCAAACTTCTGACAGTCTCTCCAAGCTGAAAGTCCTGAAAACATGAATTACCAAAATGCAGATTAGACAAGTTTCCTCCAAAGCAATCTGGCTTGTGCAGGGCTGTGAAAATCGGCACGAAGGCCACGATGTGTGGCTACAAAACTCAGGAAACAAAACCCGAATTGTTCGTAAAACATAAGTCATGCTGTTGAAATTGGGTGGAGAACCAAAAAAGGAGTAATTTTTCCAGCGCTTTGACCGGTAGCGAAAATAAGCTGAACTGGCATAAAAATACTACAGAAGTTGAGAACTCTAACTGGAGCAGTTTATGTTTTTGTTCTTTTGTTCTTGAGAATTGGCGTTACAAAACTTCAAAGAGAGGGTACGAAAGGGTTCTTATTCCTTATGCATAACTACAGAATTAGGGGTCCCTTGATGATTTCCATAACGGCATTGGTTAACAGATGATTGTACATTCCATACTGCACACTTTCATGAAGAATGTATAATCGATCATCTTAACCATGCCAACTAACAACCTGATGGCACTTGTAAACAGAAACCGGCAATTACGGGTTAGAAAAAATATACACCTGAAGGCACACTGAGCAGCAGGCTTTCTCCCCAGAAGCATCCACATTGTTTTTGCTAGTAATTTTGATCTTCGGGATCTTTTCGACCAAAGCTCCGGGCAAACCCCTGGATCCCCCAACATCAAAGATATTGGTAACCTCCTCAAAGCTTGGTTCAACAGCACCCATCTGATTAAACACATGGAGATTTCAGATAACGAAATTTTGCAACTTCTGCAAATTGTAGATATCTAAGCTGAGGGCAATTGTGTTGGAAAGTACCTGACTTTGCACGGCACTTAGCATTGCCGGACCAATCCTTTCACGAACTAGTCTACCACTTAAAAGGCTGACAATAACATCAATCTGGACAATTGAAAAGATTCATCAAGTGGTACAAAGTCAATATTTGCCACAAAATCTGGAAAATCTCAAATGAATGAACGTAGGCTCCATTTGAATGAAGGTATATTACGAATGATGGGTTTCTATCCATTCCAATAGAAAAAGTAACAGTATAGCCATAGGTGACTTGTTTAACTAAAGTGGAAGATGCGGATAAGATGTACAAAGAGATGTATTTTGTGGGCAGTGACGTTGTAAGCTACAATCCCTAATCCTTAACATAATGCAATCCCAAGTGATAAAACTTCCAAATTCAATGTGAAGTCCAGACATAATGCATCACATGCAACTCCGAGCTATTATCATTGAATAACAAATTGTCAAATCTATTAATCTGAAATCCATATTAATCTAAAGGGAGCCTTGTAGACTAAAATCAGGACGCATAATCAAAGGGCCTAGCTGATAGATGGTTTACCAAGTATAGTAGACACCCAATTCCAGATTCATCATTTTGCCAGAGGACAAGTGAAGATTCGAAAACCTCGATAGAGAAAACAGCTCCAGAGATGGCTCCAACAGCAGCCCCACGTACGAATCCACTTTCTGTCTCTTGGCCTATCAAAGCTCCGGTCATTGCTCCTAACAAGGTACCCACTGTAGACAGCAAGGGAAGTCCTTCTATTAGCTAACAGCCTTGGACAAAAAAATAAAGGGCTAATGTACACAATTAACACAGCCCATAAATTTCAAGTTCTAAGAAGTCAAATATTCCTGTGATTTCTGCCTTACAAGAATAGTTGAATTAACAGAATTGACAATTGACAATAAACCCTACCCCTTAGGAGGACTCTTTCAACATCACAACTCAAAATCCACCCAAACAATGACAGCTACATCTTTTGAATCATGAAAAAAACATCTTATTTCTCCACAAAATTTTACAAATAAAGTGGATTCCTATTCTTAAATTTGAATGACAAAATCCAGAATATCACGTTCTCGAGAACCCCTTCAACATCACAATCAAATCCAACAAGATGATGAAAACTGCTACATTTTTGAAACCCACAAAAATAGTTCCTTTTTCAGCAAATTTGAGCAGAATATAATTCCAGATCGAGCAACACCTGACCAAAATTATCAAAACGCTAACAATTTTACATAAGTGGTGGTAAGGATTAATAAAGAATACGACCCAATTCCAATATTTACAAACCCAGGTCCCAAACACGAAAGAAAAAAAAAAACAGAAAATTTGGCAATACAACCAGACCCTTTGTAGAAATCTTTCAATCCAACAACACAATAACAGCTAGAGATTAAAAAACTGAAAAAGTAATATAATCTTTAGAAAAAATTTCACACAATGTCCTTAATTGAACAACACCTGAACCAAATCATCAAACCCCAATGCATTTTACCAAAGAAGGATGATTAGAGTCAATGATTGAAGAAGATAACACAACCCAATTCCAATATATTGAAAACCCAGGTCAGAAAACAAGAAACAGATACCTATCAGAAATACGCATCTGATAATTTCAAAAAACAAAAACAAAAACAAAACAGAACTACAAAAGAATTGACAGAATCTATACGAACCTAAAGCGAAGAAGAAGGTGAATATGGCAGAGAAAACGTTCCCAATCACAGCAGAGAGAGCAAATCTGAAGAATTCCTTAGCCTTATCAACCAAGGAAAATGGACTTGTTGGTGATGATGAAGAAGAAGAAGAAGGGAGAGAATGAGATGGGTATCCAATAACATCCATGGATTATCCGGCAAATTTAAAATCTAATCGAAAAGATCCTTCAAAGGGGTGGTTCTTGAATTGATCCAAAGATTGGGTCTTGTTGAAGGGAAAATAAAAAATCAGATTTTTGTGTGTATTTTTTTTTATATAACCAAACACGCATTATGGTGGATATATATGCAAAGTGAGAAGTGAGGAGAGACTTGTGTATGCTTAGTCGTTAAGAGAAGGTGATGAGAAAGGAGTAAGAAACCACATAAATGAACCAAACTCGCATTTATATCGCTCTCTCTCTCTCCTATAACAAAATGGGTTTTCTCGGGAAGAAGAGTAGGACGCTTCTGTTTGACAAATCAGAGGCGCAGTCTAAACAAATTCTCACAAGAAAATTTTCCTGGGATATGTACAGCACGACGTGTATAACACGACGTGTTTTCCCCCATAAAATGGTTTCACTTTCGGTCCTCGCATTACTCGTAAATTACGCAATTGATCACTTTTGAATTTTTGATCAAATACCTGACCTTGCACGAAGCTTCTAAAAATGTCCTTCTATTGTCGGATTGTCCTCAATTCTTTGAAGTTGCTTTTGGCTTACAAGTTTAAAAAAAAAAAACAGAATTTTTGGTTAGCCCTACTTGGTACTTGCGGATATAGTCACAAAAATATTGAAGCAAACACCTCCCGTAGATCTCGTTCTCGAATAGAAAATAAGTACTTACTCCCTCTGTCCTTATTTAATTGTTCACTACGGTTTTACGTGAATTTTCAATGGCTTATATCTCTCGACGTATATTATGTTTTATCTTTTTGAAATCATTGTCTTAGATAAAAAATTGAGATCTATCAAGTAAGATCTATATTGCATATTTTTAGTAATGTACGTCGAGAGATATAAGTCATTGAAAATGCACGCAAAATCATAGTGGACAATTAAATAGGGACGGAGGGAGTATTTTTTAAGAAGTAAATTTCAAGCTAAAAAATAATGGGTTTACGCAAATAATTTTCCTAACAATATGGATCTTATTTAATAAATCTCATTGAGATCTTTTGAACGGTGCAAAAAAAATCAAAAAATTATTTTTCATTTATATTATTTTTTAGTTTGAAAATGTAAAATAAGTATTTATTTTTTAAGAAGATATTTTGGAACGAATAATCCACGTATAAGCGAGAGTGAGATGTTAAAGTAAATATCGTAAACATATCAAACTCAGGAGCGACTCTATTGAGATTCAGGGGGTTCGCTTCAAGCAAACCCTCTGAATTCAAAAAATGCACTAAAAAATTCGTATTTCTTTTAGGCTTTGTTTGGTAAAGTTGTTAGTTTTTTGTTCTTTGTTTATGAAAAATAAGAAATAAGTTTTTGTTTATTTATTAAAACAAAAAAAACAAAAAACATGTTTGGTGACAACAATAATTTTTGTTTATTTGTTTTTTGTGCTACCGAAAGTGTTTTCAAAACAAATAAAATTACAATTTTTGTGTTTCTAGAATTTCCGTAAACTAGTTAAATTGATTATGTATTTTGTAAAAAAAAAATAGTAACACAAACATGTTTATGGTGCTTGTTTCAAAAAATATTGGAAACAAAAACAAAAAATTGGAAATAAAGCTTTTCCAAACAGAGCTTTATATGATTGTATTTTTTATTAATATTGTCGGCAATGAATCATTCATACATAGCCAAAGTAAGTGAAGAATCGCTTTAAGTTTGTGAGTGAGTAGGTACTATAGCTCAAGTAAACAAAATAAAATTGGCTGTTGATTTTGCCACTCTCTTTTTTGTTAACGTCACTCCCCTGTAAGTGAATTTTTTGTGTAAATTACACTTGTAAGAAAGTGACGTTAACAAAAAAAAGAAGTGATAAAATCATTTCCTATAAAATTTCCTCCAAATGTAAATACGTGCATTTTACATAGAGTTTTGTATACGGTAAAATCTCTTTGTAATTTTGTCGCTGCCGAACTAAAATTCTAGAATCGTCGCTGTTCAAACTATTAAAACTCACGGGAAATGCAATAAACCACAACGAAAAATGCAAGATTACTTGACTGTCATAGGATTACGTGACTGTCACAGGATTCATAAACCACAACGAAAAATGCAATAAATGCACATGACATGGCAAACAATCCCTTTCAGCTTGTTTCTCTCTCATGAGTAAAAAATGGTGGATGGGGTTGGGGGGTGAGTAAAGTGTGGAACTGTGTGCAGATAGGGCCTGAGATATTTTGCAATGGTGGAAAATTCCACCAGATTCCAAAATGCATATCACTTTACTCTATGCCCAGTGCCCACCACACCATTTATATATGCAAAGCTTCTCTCTCAAGTTTTTATCCTCCTCATTTTTTTTCCAGCAATTTGAGAGATTTTGTTTGCTTCAAAAGAAGACTTGGAGACTCCACAAGTCCCGAAATACAAGAAACAACAAAAAAGAAGAGAAGAAGAAAAAAAATGCAGAAGCCGAATAAAAATCAATAGTTGTGGAGGAATCCACCGATCCTCTCATAGAGATGGGAGAAATAGTTAAGATCTTTATATTTATTCATGTTAGAGCCCGTTTTCGTCCGGCGCAGATGTTATGTAAAGCATACATTCAAAACAAGCATAGGAGATTTTGAAGTGGGGAAGAATTATTTCCTCAACAAATTTGGGTCAAAATTTTCTTTTCTTTGATTTAATAAGAAAAACTTGAGGGTGGTGGGTTGGCTATCAGAGATCATTCTTGTGTAATTTTGTGACTAAGAAAAATAAAAAAAATATTGAGTCCTCTCATGAGATATTATCGATGTAACTCAAACATATTATTTTATATCACCGACATCTCGCTTATGGAGTACAAAATCACGCTAGACTCGGGAGTGGGGGGGGCGGCTGCTCCCTATTTTGGGACCCATCCCGGTCTTATTCCGATGATCTGAATCGTTCATTTGTAGAGTTCGTCGAGTAGAATAATTATGCAAAAAATCAGCTTAATTAAATATCATTAAGTACCTGATCGGAACCTTTTTATCTTAAAAAGAATGGATCCGAAACACTGAATCAAATCCACTGTAACCCATGGACCGAGAGTTATATGGGCTCCAATCAGATTTTTAATGATATCCAATTAAGCTGATTTTTTGCATAGTTATTCTACTCGACGAGCTCTACAAAGTGAACGATTTAGATAATCGGAGCGAGACACCCAAAATTGGGACAGCAGCCCCCCCGCGTCGCTAGACTCAGGCCCCGTTTTGCTAAGAATTTTCTGCCTTTATTCAAATTTTTTTCGCATTTGTTCATTTTGCGCCAAATTTTTTTTGACTTCGGTCCATGGGTTACAGTGGATTTGATTCAGTGTTTCGGATCCATTCTTTTTAAGATAAAAAGGTTCCGATCAGGTACTTAATGATATCTAATTAAGCTGATTTTTTGCATAATTATTCTACTCGACGAACTCTACAAATGAACGATTTAGATAATCGGAGCGAGACACCCAAAATTGGGACAGCAGTCCCCCCGCGTCCCTAAACTCAGGCCCCGTTTTGCTAAGAATTTTCTGCCTTTATTCAAATTTTTTTCGCATTTGTTCATTTTGCGCCAAATTTTTTTTAACTTTTTGAAAAGTAAAAAAAAAAAAAAATTTACCCAAATATTTTGAATAAGGACCACTTTTAAGTAAAAAAAGATCAACTTTTATTTACCTAAAAGTGGCCCTTATTCAAAATATTTGGGAAAAAGTAATTTTTACTTTTCCTAAAAGTCAAAAAAATTGACGCAAAACTAACAACAAGAAAAAAATTCAAATAAGAACAAAATAAGAAAAAGCCCAAAAAACCGTCTAGAAACTCAACCTCAAACTCATCTTTAAAGATCTTGTGGAGATCTCTCATGTATAGTATTATTCTCAGATCTTGTTCTCCTTAGCTTTTTGAGATTTTATTTTTATTTTGTCCTTATTTGATTTTTTTTTTGCGTTTATTAATTTTGCATGAAACTTTTGTGAATTATTGATTTGTCTCGACAAGAGAAATCTGAAAAGTAATTTTTTAAAAACTTTTATCCAATATTTTTCGAAATATTCAAGATAAAGCCCAAAAAGTCCCAAAAAAAATACCCAGCTTTTGTGGATTATTGCGTTTGATGATCTCATGTTTGTCACGACTCACGAGAGATTATCACAAGCACTAATAGCCACTTCTAACTTTTTATTTATCTTGTTAGCAGATAAAAACTACTTATAAAGTGGGTGCGACTGCAATTATAATAATGAAATGTACAATCGACTCAAATGCATTGATTTAGAAAAGAATTGTCGGATTGGCTATCTTTTCAATTTGGAATATGCATACTAGCTTCAAGAATGTTGGGTTTTTTTTTTTTTTTTGTCATTCTACATATGCCTAGCCTACTCCTACGTGAATGGGGAAGGAGTATCGCTAAGCGGCATAGTTTTTTGTTTTAGAAATTATCTAAAACAGAGAACTAAACCCCCTTGTTAGAGAAAACATTTTGTCTTCTTGGATTCCATTCTTATCTGTATCATGTCTTAGACATGAAGCTAGCACAATTGAGGACAATATAGCCATTTACTCCTTAGCTAGGTTAGAACCTAATCAATGAATTGAAAACCTCTTCTTCTTCTTTTATGTCTCTATCTCACATAATGGAATGTTGTCTTAACAATGAAGTTATTGGCAATTATGGACCTTCAAAAGGTATGCATCCATTTCCAAACTAGGAAGCATTTTGTGGGACCCTGTCGTTTAGAATGGCTTAATAAAATTATTGTCTCACCAAACAAAATTCCAAACTCCAAGTACTAATTTCCCCTCTAAATCCAAACTCCAATTATTGATTTCCGCACTGTGTTAATTATAGGCTACTGATTTTGCCACTTCCTTTTTTGTTAATGCCACTACCCTGCAAGTGTATTTTTGGTGTAAAAATACACTTGCAGGAGAGTGGCGTTAACAAAAAAGAGAGTGGCAAAATCATTTCCCTAATTATATTGAAGAGCAAATACGCACGGGCTGATTTTGCCACTTCCCTATTTGTTAATGTCACTCCCCCTTTGTTTTTAGTAGGGTGAATTTACTAAAACAGCCCTTGCATTTGGAAAATGAGAAATCTAGCATTATAAAGTGAAAGGGTGTTTTAGTAAGTTCACCCTACTAAAAACAAAAAGGAGAGTAATATTAACAAATAGGGGAATAGCAAAATCATTAGCCCGAAAAAAAAAAAGTGAACAAAATATTTTTTTTAGCCAATTGGAAGGAGATTATTTTACATTAAACTGAACAGTCACCCGCGTAAGAAAGTCCAACAACACACACCACAATCATACCAAATAAACTCAACCTAACAATCACAGTTACAACTCGTGAGAGAACCACGTAGAACAACAAGGAACTAATCAATCCGGACCGTTAATTGCTTAGATACACGGTCGAAATGCTCACTACAACCCTGTAGTGACTTTTCAATGCCTTTTCTACTTGTGAATCTTCAATAGCAGGTTCTTCAGTGCATTTTTGTTCTTACAGGTTTCTCTCTCTATCGATCCATCTACAAAATTCACGATCCAAATACAACTTTATCGACACTGCATTCGCACCCAACCGACCGCCTTCGACAGTCGCGAAAAAAAGAATCTTTCATGAAACTGTGCAAAAATGTATACCTTCCCATGTGCTTAAAAATGTTTCCATACAAAATACCAGTAGTAGACCAAATAGAATGGTAGTCAAGATTTCTTTACTTGGGGAGTTGGAATCAGCCAAATGTGGTTAGAATATTATTGACTTATTTAAGTCTCCCTTTTTTTTCTGGTGGTTGAGCTAAATTGCGACCCACAAAGCATGTGTCAAAGATTTTGCATCCCAAGATCTCAAAACAAATGTCTCAATAGTTTAATTTGAAGCCCACAGGAATTTATACCAAGGTATGAAACTAAGTGCTACAGTCAGCCACGTTACCAAAGTACCCATACAAAAACCAAGAATGATTAATAAGATGTAGTTTCAGTCTTGTTACAAGTTAGGTTTGGACCCTGGTTACCTCGATCGCGGATCATTGCGACACGCTGTTTTCTCCAAAATTGGGTGTGAACACATATGGAATGGGAATGGGGATCGCGGTACAACGTACTCTTCGGGATGCGGTACAGTGGGAGTAGGCTTCTTCAGATCATTTGTATACGGAATTACTAGTTTGTTCCAAATACGCAACATTTTTACCGATGGTTTTAGTATTAGTAGCATCTAGTTATGACCCTGTACCTATCAAACCATCAATGCAATTGTACATGGGTATTAATCACTGAATTTCCCTTGGCCTCAAGAGTCGAGTGGCAGCTGGGAATGTAAAGACCAAGGGCTTTAGCTATGTAAACAAAGAATATCTTTTGGGAGATTTTGCACTTGTTTTGCCTTGTGCATCACTTGGTGGAATTCCAGTTAAATATTGTTAATTGCTGGCTTTAGAATTGTTTATGTTGTTAGGTATTGCAGCTTGCAATTGGATCGAGAGAGAGACAGAAGTCTGCCTTTGCCTTGGGGACTCAAGATTAGTTAGTTGTGACAACCATGCATATATCCCCTTTTCATTAGCTACAAAACTTGTGCAAGTGTTTCATCTCTATTCATTGAATGTTCCTGTTTACAGGCATCTCGACTCTCATTTAAAGTTACAATAAAGTTTTGTGTGAATTAACTCTAAAGAAATTGATAGCGGCTCAAAGGTTTCAAATTTGATATCAAATCTGATATCTAAAGAGGGAGCAAACCCTTATGTCTCGGGTATTGACCACCAGACAGCCCTGGGGGACGTTTATTGGATGTTCCATTTTTTGCATTGCCGACACACATGCATAACTCGTCATCTTGTTTATACACAAACACATATACATGTCTATATATGTTTGTTCACTTGAAAAAGGTTTATACTGATTATGTTGCAAGAACGGGATAATCTATTTACCAGACAATAGTTAGAAATGTGGGCCCACGTGCTATTCCAGTATGGGTTGCAACTTTATAAGTACTAGTAATAAAAAAATTTATACTACTTACTAGAGTTATGGCATGGGTTCGAGTGACAACATCTTTAAGTGACTCCGCTATTTGAGGTCGAGCTCATATTTTGCTCATTAAAAACTCGTTCAAGATCAGTTTGCTGTTGAAACTCGTTCGGTTTCCAGATAAAGCTTAAAATCCATGGTTGTTTTTGTAAGCTTGTACTGTGAAAAATTACGCAAGCTACTCGAGCTCAGCTCTTGATCGGCTCTGAGTAACTATTGATCAGCTCTTGATCGGCAAAAGAGAAGTATTAGCCTTGGCTAAGCCCAGGTTCAACTTTCAAACCACATCATTGCCAGGGGAATATTTCTGGTCCCATTCATGGTTTCACTTTCACCAAATATGCATAGCCAATCTCAAAACAATGTCCACTTTACAAGGCTCGCCATATAAACGAAGGAAGTTTTGAACAAACTTTTAAACTTCAGTGTTGCATGCTGATAAATGAGTGAAGCTACCGAAAGAGGAGCCAGGACCCTCTGTGCCGAAAACCTTCCAGCCATTGAATTCTAAAACATAAGAAAAAATCACATAATTCAACGGCTGAAAAACCCCCGACACATAGGCACAAGAATTTTCGGAATAGAAGAGATCGGACCCCTTAAAAGAGAAAGGGTCATCATGATTCATCAGCCCGGAGTTCTTAGAGTGGGCCACCATAAAGGTGTACTGCAAAAACTTGTGGTATATTACAACCTCATATTTGTTAGAACTTAGAAGTCAAGGTGCTCAATGTTTGTATAAATTACATAAGCAATAACTTTTCTTATTGTATTCTCTAGAATCAGTAACGTGACGAAAACAAGGAATCTATTGTGCCTTGTAAAATAGATGTGGACAGATAAACTTATGACAGAAAATCCAATACACAGACAGTCTGAGAGATGAAAATATCATTTCCTCTACCCATTCACTAAATACATCCCGTTTTCCGATTACGGTTCTCAATACCAACTAGTAGTACTCAGCACTTCAATCTCCCTAGGTTCTGCGCTTGAGATCTTATGAGATTCCCCTAATCTATTCTCGCTGCGCGAACCTTGAAAAAGCTCCAGCCCGAAAATGTTCTACCACCATTTGATACAAGTATACAACAAGAAGCCAAAAATTGACTCGTTATTTGCAAACCTGCCAAAAAATGAGATCCTTTAGTACTTCATATTCATGTGTAGAGGGTTTGCTCACATCATTAACAAATGAGTATTCGTAGCACCCTTGAGCCGTATTGGATGATGCAGAAACAGCAAGCGCGGAAAATTTTTCCGAGGCAATACCTAGAACCAAGTTAACTTTTGTACTAACTGAACTTGCATTGATTGGGGTTTCAGCAACCCAATCACGACGAAATACAAATCCAAGTACAAGGACATTTCCAGAAATATAATAGCTCAAGAAAAATCCTGTGTCTACAAAATGTCACTACAGATGCGACTTCCTACCAGGATCTCACAACCACAGGATTCGATACTACTGGATATGTCACAGGAAAACAAATATGTTTATCGAAAGAAAATAAACAAAAATAGATGACCGACTTGTATTGGAGGCTAAATTACAAAATATTGAGGCTCTCGTATCTGCACAGAAGATTACCTTTTGTAGAGTAATTAAACCTTGTACTCATTGACGCGCATCCATTTTGTAGAAGACCACTTGTTCCCTTTAATAACAGGGCAGCCACCTAACAGAAAGAAAACAGACAAACAAACAACTAGTCACTTATTCAAATAATTTGCATAAGATTTTTGGAGTGGAATATGGAGGCCGTTTTGAAGCTCCTGAGGTCCTCTTAACTGAAAGATATTCAACTAAACACAGTGAAATTTTAGGAACCATGATCACATGTGGGTGTTTTGGCACGTAGTTTGGTACATCCAATGATTGAACCCACAGAATTTTATCAATGAACCGATTGATAATTATCATCACATCTAGTGTCTCCTATTTACCCACGTTCTCCAAGGTAATATTAACTCCAAGTCTCACCTAAGTAAATGTGCCCACTAAAACTTTCTATTTTTGTTTTATCTTTTTCTCTCTCATCCTTTAATATGGTACGTTTTACGCCTTCTCTCTCAATCTCTCTCCCCTTTACAGTCTACTCTTTACACTGTGCACAGAGAGAGAGAGAGAGAGAGAGAGAGAGAGAGAGTTTTTCTTGGAAAGCAATTATGCTTGGACATACGTATATTCTACGAATTGTGTAGGGACTAGGGAGAGTAACCGTCAGCCAGGTTTTCCCGGCATTGCCCCTGGACTTGGATTCGCAAGAAGATATGGTTTACGATGACTGTGTTAACTCGTAACAAGAAGGAAGGTGTCAATGAGGTGACACAACACAGAAATGGGAATAATATCCTATAGAATTACAAATAGCACCAATAATAAAAGACTTTTGCACGGCCGACCAAATAAGCAGTAACTAACCATGCAAACTTGAAGGATCCAAGGTTCCATCAGGATTCATGCTCCAGAAAAGCAATGCATCACCCCTCTTTGGTTTAAGAGAAAGTCCCCCTTTCCCACATTCAGATAGCTCATTCCACCATGGCACAGAACTATAATTTCCTTTGGCAGCAGGGAATACTGTCTCACCCCCTTCTTCAACATCCGAACTGTGCAACCACAGGATTGAGAAGAAACAAAATTTCAGGTCTATACCCCCCAAAAATGGAGAAATATCAGTCATAAATAGGTGGAGAAGGTATTACTCACAGGTACATTAGAACTGTAGCAATGCGTTGACCTCCATTCTTAGTGTTAAACTCATCAGCAAAGTAGTCATTGTGAGGTTCATATTTTTGGCCAACCTCATAGTGGAGAATTTGAAGCCCTTCCCCATGCTCTATAAATCACAGCATTGAGATAAATAAATGTGAAATGTCAGTAGAATAATAGCTACACAATAAATGACTCACTACAAGTAGACCAAAAAAGTATCTTGCAGGAGGAGAGAGAAGATTACAAGAACCTTTTGTTTCTAAAACATCGTACAACAAAAAAACCTCCCTCGGGGCAAAAAACGACTGACCAAAACATTTCGAAACTCTGCCAAACAAGGTACACCGAAACTTATGACTTTACTTAGTCAACCACTCTCAAAAGTTTAGCGAGTTATATCGAATGTGCAAAGCTACCTGTCAAAAGTTGCTAGGCTCTGATTGAGATCCTTCAACCAAGAAATTTGAGAATTTTATTCCAAAAAAGACTTGAACAAGCTCATGACGGAGATTGCTATACCATAGCCCATAGGACTCAGAAAATAACACAAGCATGAATTGTAGGTCATTGCTAGAATTTTATTCCAAAAAAGACTTGAACAAGCTCATGACGGAGATTGCTATACCATAGCCCATAGGACTCAGAAAATAACACAAGCATGAATTGCAGGTCATTGTGCCATAGGTCCATACCACTGCCTTAAACAACCCCCCAGTTCAAGATACTAGTAATTGCAGTAAAAACCTCCCTTGCATCATTTGCATGCAGGATCTACGGATTAAGATCATATGCCAAACAAGTAAATATAAGTCTTGTTATGAACTGAGACATCTACTTTCACCATCTGAACTCTTGGCTCACATCCACGATCTGTGTCCCTCTAACAATGTTGCATCATTAGTTATACAAACCAACTTACCGCAAAAAGACAAAGATTACTGTATCCCCCCAAACGGCATCCCCTTGGTGACTTTTTTCATGTGATTACCTTTATTGATGACAAAAACAGCAACTTCAAGATTCTTCTAATGCACAAAACCACTGTTAGTAGCAAGCACAAAGCAATCACCTTAGCGTTATGCATTTTGGTTTAGACTGGTTGAAAGCGTGCCTTTGTCGTCATCTGAACTCTTTCTCAAAACTTACAATATTATGAAATGATTGGTTGTCCCTTCTTTACGAATGAACTTAAAATTAAATGGGTCTTAGGAGAATGGGGGTTTCTACTTAAATCCCTACGAGAGGCCATCTTTAATATAAAAAATGAGATTCTTCCTCTTCTTCTTCAAGCGTACTAAACAAATAGATAATCTAAGCATCTAGTTTTAGAATGGGCGGACACAAAACCCACACCCTTACACCGTCATATTAGAAAAGGACACGGGGGAAAATAGAAGTCCATGTAACACTGCATTGGGTTTCAGGACTGCTCATTGCCTTATCATATGAGTTTCATCCGCACCAATGCCCAGCCTTAAGACTTACCTCCAAGACACGAAAGTGCATAGATACCAACATGGAAGCTCAAGAAAAACCCAAAAAACCTTAAAATGTTCATTTCAAAAATCTAAAGTGTGTCTCCCCATCGCTGCAAAAAAGAGAGACGAGTGTCTAAGCCACATACCTACAGGTATGAAGGCAAAATCTGCAATCCTTTTCTCAATGTTCTGGACTATTTTATCATGCCCTCTAGACAGAAAAGTACCAGAACTTGTACGTACCCTGCATGTAAAGGATATCTCAAACGTTTGCAATTGTAAGCCCATAACCAGGATCCACAAAAGGAAAAGTAAGCTTCATCTTTGCAAAGCCAATTAAAGATACGGTTTTAGGAGGCCGAGTATTCATACCTACTATCTGTACTCTTGCCAGTTGTGCTATCTACAACAGTTGACTTTTTCATATGGGGCTTACCAAGGTTGATTAAGTATTCACATTCTTCCTTGGACTGCACAACAAAGATGGGAAGAAATTTAGCGTTCAATCGCTTTACTGGTTAAGTAGATACCAATGTTTAATTTAGTGTACCGACATAAATACACGACTCGCACACATCAACGCACATACCAAGCTATGGATCTGGTTGCAAATGAGAATGTAGAAACAAAGCACGCTCACCAGTGTTTGCTTGTCTCGAATGCATTCCGGATTATGATTACAAACCAATTGCGACTTGCAGGACTCACTTAATGGGAAAATAGCTAGTCCAGGACGTTTGTGATTATTGGGTACTTTCGACCCGATTTGTTCTATAGGAGTTCCGTATAAGCCGGGGGTCATTGTATACCCTTCTTTCATAGTGAGATTCCTTTTTATCTTAACCCATGGATGTAGGGAATGCACCTTTTTTTTCTTTTTTTATAGGAAGGGTGTACACCTAACTATTTAAATCATTTGTGTTCTATACGTAATTGCTATTGTTTTTGTTCTCATTTCTTTTTCCATCATCACATACTATAATAGGGAATGACAGATGTAACTCGAGCAACAACGTACACAAGGAACAAACCACAGCACATACATGCAGAATCTCTTAACAAGTAACGAACATCCTTCAGGCAGAGGTCCAAGTACAAGAGTAACAAGGACCAAAAACTTTCAACTCAAATAATAATAGCCTCAAGGTTGTTAGAATCTCGATCCGAATCCACCAATCATACGATCTTACAATCCATTTTGGCTAAATCAATCCAGATCTCGTAAAGCATCCCTTGGAGACGATGTCGTAATTCTGATGGTTGCCTACTAGATCGTGGAATCACGATGCGTCTACCGATCCTACTGGTCCAATTTTAAACACAGTTTTGGTGCCTGGATATTTTTATTTTTATGATTGGGCTTAAATGCCCGTTAAAGTAAGTCAAACCTACACATACTTATTCCAAATGCTCAGAAAACACATGTTGCAAATAAGCTGTACTGGACAACTACTTCTGTTACCCATTTCTTTTCTACATTAATCAAATAGCCAAAGCTCTTTTTCTTCCTTCTATACTTCATTTCATTTCTTTTCCACGTTATCAAATAGCCTGAGATGTATTTATTTCTTGGATTCTCATTCATCTTTCTTCTTAAAGCATTCCTAAAATTTTCTTTCTAAGAATCATTCCACTTTTCTTTTGTTCTTCTCATTTGTTTAATCACAAATTCACATTGTCATTGACCTATAAAAGCTCCTATTCAACCCCCTTTTTGTTGCTCTCATTTTGTTTGGCTTTTTTCATGTATAATACCTACTGTACGTAGTCTTTTCTTACCTTTACTTTCGAAGTGTTTTGCAATTGTAACTACAAAACAAACAATAGACTTTTTACTATATCCTATTGGGTTTAAAATAGTGTTCATCATATTTTTTTACTCTTCCATTTAAAACCGATTACACTTCTTCTTCTTCTTTTTTTCATTTCTTAGTATCTCTAATTGTACGGCCCTCGATTCGATGCTCCAACATAGGATCCCAGGTTTGACAGCATTAACTAGAATCTTCACAAGCTTCAAATGAAATACACAAAGTCAAATGTATGCAACATTGAAATGGTAATTACCCTTGATGCAAAAGCTCCAAACCAAGTATGGTAGAATACTAATGTCAGCACCCATAACATAGATTAAACACACATTTTTCAAATGAAATCCAGGATGCAAAACAAAAAAGACCATTAAACTTCACGTAAGAACTCTAATTCAAGGACATTGCAACGAACTAATTATGGCACAAGCTACAGGAACAAAAAAACGAATCAAGAACACTATAACGACCAAAATTGAACAACTAACCAAGAAATTATGATAAACAAAAGCTCTTGGCTCCCAGGAGATAACTTCAACCCACCGGTCCCCTTCCCCATCATCTTCTTCACTCCTAGATTTCCTCCAAATCAAGCACAACATGATCAGATCAACCCAATTATTTAAACAAAAGCTTAGGCCCTGTTTGGACAAATGTGGATTTCAAATGAAGAGATTTGTCATTATTATTCACTGGAACAGCTCAAATTCAAAATCAACATGTTACATATGGCGATTTCAACATGAGGTTGGAGCTTCATCAAGATAAATTTGAAGCAACCAGTTTACCCATTGGGCAAAATTTCCAGTCTTTTTGTTACTATCTTTGTACTTGTTTTCTCTTAGTCATTATCGAATTCACGTCAAATTTAGGGGATAAATCGTTCGTCTTGACAAATATTCCATTAATCATCAAGATCAAAAGATGGAACAACTACAATAGGAGAAGAAATGCATTGAGAGAGGTTCGAATAGTATCGTGACTCTTCTACTACTGCTGCTCCCAAATACAAAACCCATCCTCAGTGTATTTAGCACCGTCTTATATGGACTTTCTTAACTCTTAGTTCATAGTTTAATCCTTTTCAAAATCCTCAGACGAACGATTAATCCTAAAAAAATAGACAAAAAGCTAAACAAACTGTGTTTAACAAAAATCCGAATGGGAATCCGGAGCGAGTTAAAACCCATCATATCAAAGCTTATACGACCGTGCGCCTACACAACCGTCGATAAGCCCTAGAGAATTGAACAGATCCATTTGAAATCCACATTTATCGAGACGGCGTCGTAACTGGCGCAAACGTACCTGTCGACTGTGTCGTGAACGATGGTGCTGAGATCGTGCGCCCTGGGGGAGTCAGGAGAAGTGCTGCCGGGAATAGAGAGGATTCCGAGAGCGAGAAGGATTAGGACGAAGAAGCTGAACATGATCAGGATCGTGAAGAGGAGCGTGGACGGGGAGGATTTGCGAGACGGGAATCGAGAGTGCCTCCCCTTCGCCGCCATTGCTGCCGTTGTTTGTTCCTGTTGACAGGATTTTCCAAGGGAAAACTGGAAGCAGAATTCGAGGCAAAACCTGGGGCTTTGCAGGAGGAAGAACGAGATCTAGAGAGAGAGAGAGAGAGAAGTCGAGGTCAAGTGTTCGCGCGGCAGTTCATTGACCCGATGTAGCTAACGTGTTCGGACTTTGGAAACGATTTTGAGAACATAACTCGACGATTTCGACTCTTCCGAGGAGGTCCTTTGTGTTGGTCGTACGAAGGGCATATGATTTTATCTCGGTGTTTCTGTTAGGCCCCTCGAGTTCAGATAATGTCGCTGAACTCCAATTCCACAAGAGTCAATGAGCAAAACTTTTTCTAGTAGAATTTTTGGCAGAGGGGTTAGCGCGTGGAGTCACTGAGTTAGTCCACGGGGGATTTAGAAGCTACCAATAGTCCCGAACTCATAAATCACACGAAACGGGACTCGAACCCTAATCTCCCACAAGGAAGAGCCAGGAGTTATCAATTGAACTACAAATCCATTGGTTATTTGCCCCTGTTTCACCCAGTAGTTTTTTGGGCTTTATTGATTTTTTGTTCTTATTCAATTTTTTTTTGCAATTGTTGATTTTGCATCAAATTTTTAAAGATTATTTATTCGTCTCGTTAAGAGAAATTTGAAAGTAAAAATTATTTTTTTACCCAAATATTCTGGAAAGTATTCAAGATAAAACTCAAAAAATTTGGGATTTTTGGGCTTTATCTTGGATAATTTTTTTATTTTTTTTATTTCTCTTATCGAAACAAACTAATAATCTATAAAAGTTTGACGCAAAACTAACAAATGCGCAAAAAATTGAATAAGAACAAAAGCCAAAAATCTCAAAAAAAAACCTATGGGAAACGGGAGAGTTTTATTAATTTGGGTTAAATTCTTATATCCCGTCTACCGTCTCGATGAGAGGAATTGCAAAAATAATAAACGTATACCAAAGTTGAAAAAGTTCATATAACTTAGCCACTGTATTTTTCATCGTCTTGTATGAGTTTTTTTTAACTTGGTCTATATATTTTTACTTTTTTTATTTCTCTTGTGGGACAAAGGATGTGATGTACGAAATTGATCAAAATATGGTAAAGAGAAAATAACTAAAAAGACTATGCCAAGAAAACACAAATAAATTAGATCAAATGAGCCCTAATTTTTCTCTGCATTTCAATAAGACCCCTAAATTTCAAATAATGCCTTTGAACTGTTCCATTAGAGCATATAAAATCTACAACTGGCTATGCAACTGGCGAAAATTGGTAGTCGAACTTAATTATTGGACCTCCAATATGCTCCTTTAAACTAATAATAGGCACAATGTCGTTCTTAATTATATTCACTAGTTAAAAAGAGGCAACCTTATATGGTTGGGTAGATGATTTTTGTAAAGCTAGACTTTTCTGAGTTGAGGTAAAACGATAAGATTTGTGTAAGGAAGAATGAGATTTGAGAAGAGAGAGAGTGAGAGCATCTCCAGCCTTCACCCATATTTTTCCTCAAATTTGAGTCAAATTTTGGATAAAAACTCATTTTGGGTAGACACATCTCCAACCATCAAACCCAAATTTTACACATCTCCCTCTTTCTCTCTCTCTCTAACTAGCCGTTGGAGAAATGGGTCAAGACAAAAGTTGTCTCAGATTTGGGCAAAAAAATGGGTAAAACCCAAAATGGGGAAGGGTTTGGGTCAAATATTGGTGAGAGATTTTTGTAGTTTTTGTTCCATTTTTAAATTTGAGTCTTGAAATGGGTCAAGACTGGAGATGCTCTGAGAGAACGAATCTGAAATTGATTTTTAGTGCAACAGTTCTTTGATCACTATTTTTTGTTATGGTAAAAAACATGATCAGTGATCACAATTTGCACAAGCCACACCTTCACATAAGCTTTGTATCAAATGGCGATTTTGAGAGCTTGTACGCCCTCTAAAAGTGACAACTCTAGGAACACATTGAGTCTCACGGGGAAGCAAGAGAGGAATGGAGAGGGAGGGCGGTAGTCGGTAGACATATTTGTTATAGGTTATGTGCGATTTTCATTATATTTGGTAGCTTGCAGACTGATATTTACATACTACATAATTTGCTTGGGTTGTATATTCGAACCCATCCTAACTCAGTATTTGTTTGGCAGATAAAACCCTATACTATATATTCCAGGAACTCACATATAGTGACAGCAATGAGGCGGATTGGAGGCGGATGTTGACATATCCGAATCCGAACTCTTCACCCGTCCCGGCCCTGAATCTGCCCCGATCCCCGATCGGATATTTTTTTGGTCCGCCATCCCCGCTCAGAACGGAGATTTGGATATCCTAATGTAAAAAAAAAAAAAAAAAAAACAGATCCTATTGGACTTTAGTGCTCTTTGGGTAGGTGATTTTGGATTAGCCCTTGGTATCAGAGTCATTGACAAGTGATTCTGCTCCATCAAGGGGCTGCAAGCTCCATTAAATAAGTCCACTGTTTTTAGTATATCGCAACATCACTTGTCAATTTATGTCTGCATTGCTACGTACAAATGTTACCAGTCCTCCCCAGATTGTTGATCTGGTATTTTAGTGCTATTTAGACTCTTTTTGGTTAACACCAAAGTCCAAACTGTTTCCTAAGTTCCAAACCCATGTAGAATGAAATGACAAAAATAGAACGAGAGAGAGAGAGAACGAGAACAGAGAGAGATTACCTAGTCGATCGACACTCGATTGGGGTGGGAGAAGTGAATGACTGAAGTTGGCGCTAGCTAGGTTTTGTGAGAGAGAAATAGACAACCTAAAAGGCTAAAATGAAGGGTGTGTGTGTGTGTGTGTCGGGGTATTCGGGGATTCAGAGTGGATCGGATACAGGCTTACCTCCAAATCCGATCTGATACCCGAATTTGTTTTTTTTTTTAAATTCCTATCCGCCCCAATCCCCGAAAAAACCTTCGAATATCCGATCAATTCGAAGCGGATAACAGATCGGATATGGACGGATCGGCCGATATGACCATCCCTACTCACATATCTCATTCCACCCCAATATTAGGTTTCCGTTCTATACTTGGCCTATTTTCTTTTTTATTTAGAAAAATATCACTATTAATTCTAAAATATCGTTCACATATATCTATCCATTCCCCCTTCATAGAAAGAACCCAAACATACACCATACACCATACAGGTATCACCACTCTACCATTTTCTATTTTCTCCTTATCCCACTAAATCCCCTTATTCACTAACAAAAAACACAAAAAACTAAACTCATTTTACCATTTTCTTTTCACTAACAAAAAAAATTAAGTATTTTACCATCTCGTTTCCATTAGTAAAAAAGTTGTCAACAAAAATTATTTTTACTACAGTAACTTTACTCACAAATATATTAACAACTTATTTACTACTGGAAACAACTTGACATTTCTTAACAACTTATTCACTATCGGAAACACCTAATAACTTCTCAACCACAAATTAAAATCTACCGATAGTGAATAAATTATTGAGCAATATCAAGTTGTAAATAAAAATCTACAAATTCGGAGTAGATTTTTATTTAAAAGCCCATTTGGAGATTAAAGTAAATGACACAAGGGACAAAGTGTGAATTACCCTCTTTGTACTTGACAAAATCTAACGGAAACTTAAGCTGGTAAAGTGAAATTTATCCGTCGTTTCCAGATTGGATTTTGGATAATAGAATCTGGAAAAAGTTCAGCCAAAATCAAGCGAAACATACATGTGATAGGATCACCGCACGTGATATGAGGCTCATCTGGCCCCACAAAAAATATCCATAAAATTTAAAATAATTATTTATGAAATTATATAAAATATTAATTTCAACGGATATGAATAAATAAGTTGTTTGTAGATTGGATAATAGAATCTAGAAAAAGTCCAGCCAAGATCAAGCGAAACATACGGATCACCGCAAGACGTGTGGGGCTCATTTGGACCCCACAAAATATTTATAATTTCTAAAATAATTATTTATGAAACTATATAAAAAAAATTATCCCAACCGGATATAAATAGGGAGAATTACTGGACAGAGGTGTGGACCAGATCATATCCCCAATTCATGGTCTCCACTCTTGAAATCACTCATCCCATGACAAGAGGTAAAATATTCACTAAAACAAGGTGTGCTAAGTTGAAATGTCAATTATACCCTCCTTTATATATCACTTTCAAACCCTAGCCTTAAATTTTCTCCCACAATCAGTATTTTCTTCCTCTTTCACCGACGGCACCCACCTCTCTCTCTCTCTCTCTCTCTCTACCCCATTTCCAATTCTGATGGAAACCCATCTATTCCAATCATATATATCCAAAGGAGCAACCCATCTCTATGTTCTTGAATCAGTCAAACTTTATGAGTTCTATAATAGAAACAGTCGAAAACACATCTCAAAGAAGGGAAGAATTGATATTTGAAAATCGTGAGTATCGATTGTGGGTTTGATTTATATGAACTAAATCATGGGTCTTGTAATTTCAATCAAAATATGTGAATTTGTGTTACCTCCACTGATTTAGGTTTTGGTTGAGAAAAAATGATACTAATTTGGGTTTGCCTTTCAAAAAAACTTGGTGGTGCTTGCTATGGGGGTTAAGGGGTGATGGTGCCGAAGATGGGGGATGGTGGTGGCGATGAAGAGATTAAGGGATTTTTATGGTTTGTGAATGACAGAGAATTGAGAGTTTTCAAATTGAGGGAAAGAGAGATAGGTGGGTATGGTTGGGGGTGGTGGTGGTTGCTATGGAAGTTGAGGGGTACCGGTCCTGCTAGAGCTGATGGGATGGTGGTGGGCTTGGTGGTGGTGAAGAGGAACAGGAGAAGGAGAGATGACATATTTCAATAAAAATGACTTGGTCTTTAACAATAAAAATGATGGTCTATTTCAATAGAATAAAATGTCTGTTTCATATATTGACTTGCCATTTTCTGGATGAATAATGTTGGTTGAGCTTCAATGGGAGATAACATTCATTGAACAAGATATGACTTAGTCTTTATCAATAAAAATGATGGTCTGTTTCAATATAATAAAAAGTCTGTTTTATATATTGACTTGCCATTTTTTGGCCCAAATAAGGTTGGTTGAGCTTCAATGAGAGATGCATTCACTGAACATGATATGACTTGGTCTTTATCAATAAAAATTATAGTATATTTTAGTATAATAAAATGTCTGTTTCATATATTAACTTGTCTTTTTTTGCCCAAATAAGGTTGGGGCTTCGAATTTTAAACGATGCCGTTTTATATTCAGGGACAAAATTTTCCTAACTGTTCCACCAGAGTTATGGTTACCATATATTTGTCATTAAAAGGTTTCCTATAATGTATGAGTCATTTCAAAAGTGTAGCCTATGAAAATAGCAATTAAGCCTTATGTACACCACTGCACAATAATTCTCCTATATAAATAAATTAGTTTTTTGAATTCTTAAAAATTTTATATTTTTGTGAGGCATATAGTGGGCCCACACGGCATGCTGTCTAAATCAAATAGTACTCACTGTAGTCTATTTGAAGCGTTTCAGCCTTTTCTTGTCTTGAATACAGACTTGCACAACACTGTGCAGTGGGTAGGGTGGAATATGGCTGTGGCCCCCCTTCTGCGGTTGATATGCCGACAGAAGATTTCCATAACGTGTGGTTATAAAATAATCCGAATCGAAGCATCAAGCGTATGTATTTTCGAACTATTGAATAAATATTATTTACAAATAGAATTATATAATAATTCAAAGTTATTGTCACATGATATTTCGAATCATTTTATAACCACATAGTCCTGCAGAATCTACCTCTAGATGCATGAATTTTACAAAAATGTGTAATTATAAATGCTTCGAATTATCACATGACGATGTTCGCGGACTATTGAATAATCAATCGCATCACGTGAGTCCACTTGTCCTCTTCTCTCTCTTCAGCAGGAAAAAAACACTACCGCTTTCCACCGCCAACTTCCCAGTTCCCACACTGTTACCTGTCACTTTTATTGTACTTTCTTAATTTATAAACACAATTGCATCGATTGTGTTTTAGAGTTAGCTATTACGAAGGAAAAGATAAAAATAATCGAAAAAAAATCTGGAATACGTGTAGATTCTGCACCACTGCGCCGAAGCTCCGGGCGGCAAGAAAACTTTCGGTACTATTCCAAAGTCATGGCTTAATCCCAAGCCCTAAAACATTCCTTTCCTCCTTCAACCCTTCTCTGTCCATCTATACATATGTACGTCCGTACACAGAGTACTAGCATGTGAGCAGAAACAGTTTGATCGAGTGATTAAGCAGCTCAGTTCCAATGGCGGAGGGACGATCGGAGAGAGTGATATTCTTGCACGGCGACTTGCACCTGACGATTATAGAGGCTCAGAACTTGCCTAACATGGACCGAGTCACCGAACACCTCCGCCGCTGCTTCACTGGCTGCGACAGCTGCTACCGCCTGCCGCCGAAGAACCCCTCCCCCTCCGGCGCTGACACGGACACCGAATCCGGCGGCGACAAAGACCACCGCGATGGACATGACAAGGAAATCCACCACCACCGCAGAATCATCACCAGCGACCCTTACGTTACAGTATGCGTGCCGCAAGCAACCCTCGCTCGAACGCGGGTAATGTTTGGCCCTGGTTTCTATTCTTTCCTCCCGCACAATTGGTCATGGCGCTTGGTTGAAAAGCTAGTTACGATTTGGCCCTGGTTTCTATTCTTTCCTACTGCACAATTGGTCATCGCGCTTGGTTGAAAAGCTAGTTACGCGAAGCTACTGTGGGTTTGATTATGACTAGAATCCGGACAGAAGTAATGCATGCGCTGGCCTTGAAAGCCGCCAATTGCATATGTTTTCTACAACAAGTTCAATCATTAATTCTCTAGGAAATAATTGTCAGAGAACAATAATTAAATGGAGTTTTATTTTAAAACTTATGAAATTCCTACAGGTAATCCCAAACGCGCAAAACCCTATTTGGAACGAGAAGTTCTATATTCCAATGGCGCATCCTGCGGCCCATCTGGAGTTCCACGTGAAGGATAATGATATTTTCGGTGCTCAGCTGATAGGGAAAGTCCTGATTCAGGCGGAGGAAATTGCCGCCGGAGGGTCTATCAGCGGGTGGTATCCTGTGATTGGGGCCAACGGTGGGCCGCCGAAGCCGGGCTCGGTGCTCCACCTTGAGATGACATTCACGCCCTGTGATAAGAATCCGCTTTATCAGCACGGTATAGTTAGTTGGGAATTTAGCAGTTTCGAAATTTTATATTGTTTGAATGAGAAGATAGGTCCTGTAGAATAGTGAATTCTTTATTGAGAAGTGAGAAGACAACTGAAGTTTTATATAGTATATATATACTACTGTAGTACTATATAGAACCTTTCTCACTTCATTTTGTAAGTTTCGGAATTGTCGTATCATTCTCTCTCTCCCAAAATGTCATCGGATATTGTTTTTTTCGGACGATCTAAAATAGGTTTGGCACTCCCTATTTTGGAGGACATATCTTTTGTGGAAAGACACATGGTTTCTATTTTTACAAATATATATATGACTTGTGTAGAAGTTCTATTTTCACTCTATCTCTCTCAGATATTTTTTTCTTTTATATTTACGGAAAATTTGAGCTATAGTCTCCGCTGATCATGCAACGTGGTCTATGATCGAGATTATGTGCCCTATCTTGGAATGTTATTGTCTTTCAGTACCTACTGTATATGTGAAGTCTTTGAGTTTCTGTATTGTTAGTAGTACAAAATAGTATATGGTTATTTGTTTGTTGAACAGCACGCTAAGAGATCTGAAGTGTTGCGTTTCATTGATGTGAGTGTTTCAACTTTTATTAATTTGTGTTAAGTTAGAGAGGAAATCCCCCCAGGTATTGCAGCTGATCCGGAGCACAAGGGAGTGAGGCACACGTATTTTCCACGAAGAAAAGGAAGTGCAGTGCAGTTGTACCAAGATGCTCACTTCAAGGAGGGTAGCAAGTTTCCTGAAATTCAATTAGATGGAGGGAAGGTTTATGAACATGGAAAATGTTGGGAAGATATGTGCCATGCTATAATAGAGGCTCATCATTTGATATACATAGTTGGTTGGTCTGTTTATCATAAGGTGAAGTTAATAAGAGAGCCAACCCGGCCGTTGCCCAGAGGTGGGGATTTGACTTTGGGTGAATTGCTAAAGTATAAGTCCGAAGAAGGTGTTCGGGTTTTGCTATTGGTTTGGGATGATAAGACTTCACATGATAAGTTCATCATTCAAACGGTGAGAATTCTTTCTTTTTCTCTTTCTTTTATCTGATATCTATCCCGGTGAGAGTTCTGTTTCTAAAATAGTAAAATGTCTTATGCATGTGTTGCTCTGTTTCTTAGTTCTAGTTGGACTGTCCACCTGTGTTATTTTGCTTGCTTAGGCCATATCAATGCCTGCTTTTCTTTTCATCAATCAGATATTGGACAAAAATAGTTAAAACGTTGGTTTGTTACGGTTCGTCCGTGATCTGATAAATCTCGATGACACTGTGGAGCTCATTTGCCCCCCACTGTATTCTCATACTGGGATTTGATGGAGATGTTTTTGGAGGACTGGGGTCGCCCTGATTATCTCATAATTGCATTAATATTCTACATAGTGTGCAGAACTAAGATTTTTTGCCTTTTTGGTTAGCATTGTTCGTGTATAAAATTCATTAGAACCCACTTTTTCCACGTTTGATAACTACAGTGAACAGTAGTCAGTTGAGTCATTGTGAATGCGTTGAGTGACATGTTGGTGAAAAAACTGTGTCTGGTCTTTCACGGGGCAGACAAAATACTCTTTCCTCAGGGCAAGTTTCTTCATGGAAAGGGAGTTATTGTGAAATAGGGCCTTTAATGACTTAGAAAATTCCATGTTGGTATTTGGAATATGGGTGCTGGTATGTTCTTTTTTTTTTTCCCTTTTTTTCAAGAATCCTATTCCAAGTTTAGGAGTCTATATCAACTGTATCAGAAATGGGCCTCTTCACAATTGTATTTGCTTGCCGTCAGGGGCTGATCTTGTGTGAAACCAAATTCATGACTGAAATATTAGCTTCACGGATCACAGGAAATCATTCGTAGATCAATGTAGTGATCTATCCACATATTATGCAAAGTATATTCATCATGCAATTAAATAGTCCACCCTATTTGAAGATTTAGCCAACAGCTAACCATCCATATTTGGGATGAGGATGACTCCAGTTTTTAGATGTCAATATTTTGTTACTATCTGTTTGTATTAAAACTAAAGATAAAAGCTAATCATTGTGAGCTTGGATTAGATATGCAAATCATATAAATAATTACAAGTGGTGGGAGTGGAATTAACAGTTGTGGTGTTGTATTTTTTCATTTTCTTGGCTTGATGTACATATCAATGTGTTGCACTTGCATTCTGGAATTCTTAATTATGATGTTGTTTGAGTTAAACCAGAAAGGGCCATAGTTTGGGATGGGATGACAATCTATTTGGTATTTCCAATTATAGTCATTATTATTTTCTGTTCGGTGTTATCATAAAACTAATTTTGTTTATGTTCGTAAATCGTAAACAACTTAAATTATTTGGAACACGTTATTTACTAGTTTGAGATAATATCTTCCCTGTTAAATAACGCCAGATTGGTGTCTTCAAGCTTGTCAGAATTTTCACCCCCAACCAATTCGTGGTTGTGAAACGGTCAAAGGCCATCCTCCTCTCATCCTCTTTTTTCGTGTCATATTTTCACCTTACGAGCAACATTATTAGGCATTGCTGATACGGTTGCAGTTGGTTTTATCTTGAATTCGCGTGAGTAAAAGTATAAAACAAAAAATTCTTAATCAGTTCAGATTTATCACGGCAAGGTCCAGTGGTTTCCTTTTTTTTTTCTCTCTCTTAGCTCATGCTTTTAGTATGCAACATACTTTTTGTCTGAAGTAATAGCAGATACGTATTCTTTTGAGTCATAGTTGATATGGTCATATTCTGCAGGCAGGAGTAATGCAAACGCATGATGAGGAGCTCAAGAGATTTTTCAAGAATTCTTCCGTCATATGTGTGTTGTCACCGCGTTATGCCAGTAGTAAGCATAGCTACATCAAACAAAAGGCATGCTTTACTCCGTCATCCATTAAAATTTCATTGTGTAAATATTGTTCATGTTCTTTGTATTTGGCGTCCTCACCAAGCTAAATTGATTTGCTATTGCCATCCTCCTTGCCTTATTTTTTTCTTTTATTTCTTTTATTTTTGTTTAAGTCAAATACTGATCAGGCTTACCGAATGTCCAACCTTACTGTTGAGGAATGCTACATAGCAATTCTTTTAGCAAGGAAATTGTTATCTGTATTGCCTTGAGTGCGTGTCAGCTTAATACTCTCTCTCTCTCTGCTCTAAATGGCGGCCGCCTAGGCGCTTGGAGGTACCCTGCCGCCACGCCAATACCCCTTGGCGTTTGATTTGGCGCCCAGGGAGGTTTGGCGGCCGCCTAGGCAGCCTTGGCAGTCTGGGCGGGCTTTGGCGGCATCATCGACGTCTTTGGCGGCCTAAAATGTATAGTATTAAACTAATGTAGATCAAGTTTTGGAAGGGTAAGGAGGAGAAGAGTTAAAGAAAGGAAATGAACTTTTAACTTGGCATTAGGGATTTCCGATCTCGTTTATTTCTACTTATTGTCTTATTCAACTTATTTGCTAGTTGCTACTACTTAATTTCATTTGGGCTTGTACATTAAACTTTGCATTATGGTTATGTAGAACTTTGAACTTGTATTATGGATACATAGAATATAGTTTGATTGGATAATGGTTTGTAAAAAAAAAAAAACGCCGAATTGCTTGGCGGCGCCTAGGCGGCCGCCTAGGTAGCTTGGCGCTTGGAAGTGGGTCTCCGCCCTACTAGCGCCAAGCGCCATTTAGAACATCTCTGTTGTCAATGGAGAAACCGAACTAGTTTTGCACTTGTTAGTTCTCTTTGTTTTTTACAAACCTTCTTAACTTGTTCTTCTTATCGGTAAATTTCAATTACTTTGTTTCTTGATTCCTTGATTATTGGCATAACTTTTGGTTTTATGTTAAATGTGTTGAAGAAAAGTGAGTTATATAATGGACTTCTGTATTAGAGTGTTCCTTATTCAAGTCCTACGCTTTCCATAAAGAATCTCTGTTTATGAGACTAATAAACATGCTTCATTATTTTTTTATGTCAAAATTATTTACTTATTAATTTTCAGTAGAAATAATGAAAATTAGATCCTCACATGGGACTTGTAACTAGGGTTAGGCTTTGTACCTATGTTAGATCATTTCAAAGCTAACAACCCACCAAAAACATTTTGAACCCCTGTAAATGTGATTCCATGATTAAAAATGTACATCATAAAGTTTTTCCGAAGCTATGTGAAGAATTGAAAATGTTACTGCTCAAGTGGCCGCCACCGTTACACCCCTCAATCGTGTCAGTGCTGCCCTTACCACTACAGCTCTCACCACCATCACTTAAACCACGATTGATATGTTCATGCAACTGATACTGCATTGCAAACTGAGCATGCAATTATGTGTACCCTAGAAGGTTAACTAAAGTGTTACTTCTTGTTTGCAAAATGATAACGAGAGTGAAACTTTTCTTGTTCACTGTACTTATTTGTTGAGACAATTCAGCGAGAAGTTCTGCAAGTTTTATTAATGTATGTTTTTGTCGTCAAATAGCCTTGCTGAAATTGATTTACTGTTTCTCTCTCTCTTTTTGTTTTGGTTTGACCTAGATTGTTGGAAGTGTCTTTACACACCATCAGAAAAGCGTGCTTGTAGATACGCAGGCATCTCGTAATTATCGAAAGATTACCGCTTTTTTGGGTGGTCTTGATCTCTGTGATGGGCGCTATGATACACCTGAGCATCGCTTATTTCATGATCTTGATACTGTATTTCGTGATGATTATCATAATCCTACTTTTCCGGTGAGTGGTTTGTCCATTTGAATGCTCATTTCAAGTTTTGATAATCCTCTTCTCACGCAGTAAAATCATGCTGCGGAGAAACCACTTTAAGATCACCATGTTGGGAAACAAATGGAACGCACACAAACACACACGCACTAGAACAAAGAAAAATCAAGCAAACACACAAAGAAAGAACAAAACAAAGACTACATGGTTTGGCAAGAATGCTTACGTCCACAATTCATGCCAATTTCCACTATATCGTGTTTGAGGATGATGTTCCGAAGAGGCAGCTAGAATGAGCAACCTCGTATATACTGCTAGGGTTTTACAACAAGTGGAGTTGGATCGCTTGCCTTGAGCCCAGTACTAATCGTGCTTCACAAACCTAACATATGAAAATAAGTTTCCAGTTGTTCACAAATGTTCATAATATATTACCATTAAAACAATGTGATTAGTGCTGCTCAGGTTGGATGGGATTCTGATAGGTCTGTGGCGATTTACCCAATTGCCGAAGCACTTATGGAAACCAACATAGCTGTGAACAAGACATGGGACATTTACTGTATGGCATTACACTTCTGTTTTGTGCCACATCTGTCTGGTTCAGTGGGAAATTCGGTGGAGATACCATTTTCTAAGCATTATGTCAGCCACGAATAAGCAAGTTCTCTCTGTTATTGTGTTTTAGTGGGAAATATACTTATATGTTTGTCAAATTAATCTTCAGATGTTTATATTGCTTTGATTTGGCATGTGTTGACCTATGTTTTACATGAACTCACATACTGGTGATAGGTGTAAGTCGGCCGTGAAATGACAGATTCAACTAATTTCCATCTCGCGGCGAAGGGAAAATACCAAAATACTCATATTTCTTACTTTATTTCTCTTATTTTTCTCGGATAAATTGTGTTCTTAGGGTGCCTCAGAGCATTTTTATATGCGTATAATAGGAGGTCAATGCATAGTTAGTTCACTGTCCATTGAAATTACAAAATTTGCTTGCCAGGTGAATGTCCTACTAATGTGTCGAACAGAGATCCCATACCCTTGTTTGAGTGTCAGGTATCTCACATGGATACTCTATAAATTTAGCAGTGTCTGTAACGTAGGTGTTGACCTGTCTGTGAAGGTCATGTGAATCCGTATGCGGCTTTCATTTCAGATTTCAATAGTTTTTCACCATATTTGTTAGTTTGACTCGAGCATTGCTCCTCCCTGGTTGATGCAACACAGAAATGAGTAGTCTCTAGGTCCCCATCGATCCTTTTGCGAAGAATTAGACCCAAAGTTGTATGCAGTTTACATTGGTCTACGAGGCTGAGGTCCTGCCTTAGAAGTCTGACAATCACTCCTACAAGGCTTCTGCATATCTTTCTTATTATTCCGTTGCTTTTTTCCCCCTGTTTTTAGCCAGGAACTAGGGCTCCAAGGCAACCATGGCATGATTTACACTGCAGAATTGATGGACCTGCTGCATATGATGTTCTAATAAACTTTGAGCAGCGTTGGAAAAAAGCGACAAAATGGACTGAGTTGGGACTACGTTTGAAAAAGAAAGCTCATTGGCATGATGATGCGCTGATAAAGATAGACCGCATTTCATGGATACTCAGTCCGCAGTATTCTATTTCCAAACATATAACACATATTCCAGAGGATGACCCCAGAGTATGGGTTTCCAAGGAAGATGATCCTGAAAACTGGCACGTTCAGGTTCTGTTAACTTCCCCCCTTTTTTTTTTTTAGCCTTAAATTCATTTTCCGGTCAAAACCTAACGGTTCTCTTCTGGCAGATTTTCCGGTCCATTGATTCAGGCTCAGGGAGGGGATTTCCAAAAAACATTGATCTTGCTCAGGCCCAGGTTTATTTTTTGTTTTTTTTCTTCCAAAAGAGACCTTATATGCCTAGGTTTATGGGGAAAAAAACTCCTTAAGATGGTTCTCTATGGGTTGTCTTCATTTTGCTATCTTTGTTAGTGAGGTTCCGTTCACACATCATGAGCCCTTCTTAGAAGGCATTCATGCTTTATTGCTTTATATGTTGATGGGCATTTGTCATCAGTCTTGTGTGATTTTGGATATTTGCATAGGAGGGCGATAATGCCATGAGCGCTTTTCTTAATGCCTCAATCTCTAACTTGATTTCACTATTCTACCCCTTTTTACAAACGACAATCTCTGCTTGGTTTCAGAGTCTCTGCACAAAGACACTCTCATATCTGCTTGTGGTTTTCTCTTCTCTCAAACTCCGGTGATTTCATCTACCATGAGAAGGAGGTCATCTCCTCTAATTACACCAAATATAGCTCGTAAGATTACCCATTTTAAATATGGCCACATATAATCCACCTCTTATTTTCTCAAAATCTATATACATACATATACACAATAAGATGCACAATCGCGTACTGCAAAGAAATATGATATTTTCCCCAATAATGAATCACCTATTCCTCTGGCCCAAAAGAAAAAGAGGAGAGAGAAAGCAAATCACAAGAACCCAAACTAAGTCCAACCCATTCTCTCTCTCTCTCTCTCTCTCTCTCTCTCTCTCTCTCTCTCTCTCTCTCTCAAATGGAACCTTTTAAATCTGGTGTCTTCTTCATATATAAATAAACAGAAGAGTTTGAGAGATGTGTAAAAAGAGGTATTGGTAGATTGGAAGATGAGTGCTGGCGATACGAAGAAGCCGACGATGAAATGTTCTTCTACGAATAGGTTGGGTCTGAAGTAGTCACTAGAATGGCCGTGGAGCAGATGAAAGTGGATTCTGAATACTCGACTTTCTAGTGGCCTCCGGTGAGCAGTTCAAGAATGCAGAAATGAATCGAAGGGATGGAAGGAGCTGTACAAGAGAATTCATGGAGAAATTGGTGAGATCGTGGAAGGCGAGAGTGAATGAGAATAAAGAAAATGTTAGATATTGAGGGTAAAAATGTCAGATGCCCACAAGTGTCGTGGCACTAAAAGAAGGCCTCCCTGGCATATCACCCTCCTATGTGGAATACACAGTTTATGTTTGCAGAAGTAGGAAATACTTAGAAGTCCCGACAATAATGTTCTAATTGACATAGTATCAGTTAATCTCCCTTACTACTGCAATATACTGAAGTTTGATGCAATTTTTTTTTGACATGCTTCACTGCAGAACCTTATCTGTTCGAAGAACATGGTGATAGATAGAAGCATTCAGACAGCATACATTCAGGCCATCAGATCAGCTCACCATTTCATATACATTGAAAATCAGTATTTCATTGGATCGTCATATGCTTGGCCGTCATACAAAGAAGCAGGTCCAATCACCTTTTTGTTTTCTTTATAATTATTTCTTTTCTTGATTCTTTACCACTCTTATACACTTTGAGATTTGCAATATTCAGTTCATGCCACTACTCAAATCAAATAATTAATTTGCTAGATGCAAATCGTGTGCTTGTTCCTAATTTTCATGTCGAATTTGAAGTCTATACTTTATACAGGTGACCACTAGAATTTATGCAACCTATGACTCGTCCAGAGATCAACCATAAATTTTATTCTGCCACAAAACGCTTGTTTCATTGCACATAGTCAACTAAGAGCGATTACAATCTTCTCATCGAAATTTGCAGCTTTGTTCAGCCATCAGCTCCTCTCCATTCCTGCATGATTCCATTAATTTTTTCTTACAGGATTCTGTTTATTTCTGATTATTGTACAATCAGGAGCTGATAATTTAGTACCCATGGAGTTGGCATTAAAGATTGCTAGTAAAATCAGAGCTAAAGAGAGATTTGCAGTTTACATTGTCATACCAATGTGGCCTGAGGGTGATCCAAATTCTGCTGTGCTGCAAGAAATTCTATTTTGGCAGGTGATGTGGCTTTCTAGATTTCTTAATGGGATAAACCAGAAACATCTCGGTATATTTGGACTTTTTAGAGCAGTTTTGTAGAAGACTTTTCAGTATGTAAAGATATGTAAATACTTATGATTGGCATACTGTAGTAACATTTTAGTGCAAATGGTTTATGAAAATTTGAAAACATGTCTTTAGTGGCTAATAAAAAATGTGATCTTTTTTAAAATAAAAAAAAGGTTCTATAAGAATATGCTCTAGAAACTGTCAACCAAACAAGTTTCTGAAAATTCTTGTGCAGAACTGATCTGAAACTGTAACCAAACTGTTAGTTTCCGAGATTGGGTTTTGTTTCTTGAAACATTCGCTTCTTGCAGAACCAGACAATGCAAATGATGTATGGAATGGTTGCACAGGAGCTGAAATCCATGCAACTTGCTGACTCACATCTTCAAGACTATCTAAATTTTTATTGCCTTGGAAAAAGAGAAGAAATGCCTGAGGAGAGGCAACGAGAAGATGAGGCTTCTGCAAATGGTTACGTGGTAATTGTTCAAAATGAAATCTCTTTTTAACAGGTCCCATCCGGTTTGTTAAAGCGAAGTTAAATAATTGACTTTTGAAACATGATTTTATATAGCTTAAATTGGCAATTCTTCACTAACATCACTTGCGTATATATAGCAGTATCACAGAATTATTTTGGACTATTTCCTATTGATTCAGGCAGTGAATTTCATACAAAGTGTATTTGAATTATTTTGAAACAGTCATCTGGTTAAGATTTATGAACCTTCAACTATTTTCTAGGTATGAGGTGTCGAGGACAAAACTTCTTGTATATCAATTTTTAACTTGTCAATCTTCGAAAGCTGAAGATAACTAGTAAAATAATAATTACAATGAACATAATCTTTTCTGGTGTAGTTCACCTCTACGGCTCAACTTTATCCCCACTTGGAAGAAGCAAACTCAATTTTATTAGTTTCGGCTTTATGGAAAAGTGATAACCTGGGCCCAAGTAAAAGGGAATGCCAACTTGTGGTGTTTTCTTTACATAGTAGTACAGATACTTCTTGTTTATTCAAAATATGTTTCGATTACGGTGCAGAAAGGAATTTATGACAAGTTGGTCTTAAATATTTATCAGATCTCAGATTCGGAGAAATTCCAGCGGTTCATGATTTATGTGCATGCTAAGGGAATGATAGTGGATGATGAGTATGTAATCATCGGATCTGCCAACATCAACCAAAGGTCTTTGGCTGGTACAAAAGACACTGAGATAGCTATGGGAGCCTATCAACCCCATCACACTTGGGCTGAGAAGCAACGCCACCCTCGGGGCCAGGTTTGATTTCTGGTCCTTGTTTTGCATATTGCAGCAAACCATCAACGTTTAGGCATCTTTCTTCAATATTGTCCAGTAGGAGGATTTGAACATAAATGAACTTAAAATACAAAATTGGCTATAGTTGATGTTGTTTTTTTCTTTTCTTGTTGGCTTCCCAACCCACTTATGTTTCTAATGGGCAAAAAAAGGTTGTGGTTGATGTAGTATTGTCATGAAATGGATGGGAATTTTGTGACTAACCTACGCTCGTTTCCCAGGTTGGCATCTATGCCTTGGTACAATTATCTTATCTTAATTTGGCATTTCATCTCGAGAGAGACATTTGGAATACTGGTTACCGTTGACTTCTTTAATTTGTTCGATTCGTGAATTAGAGCATAAGATAGGCCTAAATGTTCCATGGGGCCATATTTCCGATGTTCGGATGCCACAACTGGTTGTATCCGTGGATAACCAATCACACAAAAACACGAAGTACAGTGTAGAGATGAATCGCTGAATATCCCTGTGGTGTGATCCCCTTGCCGGTAGCGTGACACCACCTAAACATGAAGGCTTAGGACTTTTTTGGTATTAGGCCATGCCCCATAATGTTTTGGGAATAACCAAATTGTGTGCCAGTCACATGGGTGTACGTGGATCGGTCAGTGCGCTGCGCATTGAAGATTAAGTGGATGATATTGTACTGAGCAGGCCCAGATCCTTTTGTTACCAGAGCCAATATGGTCTAGTGGAGGGTTTGGTGGCAATGTAGCTAAGGAGTAAAGAGAGGAAAGACGTCCTGGAGTGATTTACCATTTGCCCATTTATGGGCTTCTTGTCATATACATACTATACCACATGCTCAGTCAGGGAAAGAACATGGGCAATGTGACGGGTATGTTGCACATTTAAGTGGGGTAGATTGGGACAGCCCATCTCACTTTGGGTGAAAAAAAGAATGTCTTGTGCCATGCAATCGTTGGCATAGGAACTTAGTTTTACAAGACATTTCTAACGGAACCTTGGGAAGAACAAAGTTGTGCGCTTCCCAGGTGGGCCAACATGGGCATTCGCATTATGCGTGGTGGGCTAAGTGGACAATACTGTTGTTAAGAAAGCTCTGATACCATGTTAAAAAAGGGAATTGAGAAGAAGATTTGTTTCATTGTTGTGTCTTTGATTTGTAACTAAATCATAACCCTAACATGTCTTAATATGTAACAAGACTTGGTCTCTAAGAAATCTAAACCAACTAGGAAGCACGCATAATAAACCAACCTAAATCAACTACGAAATAGGAATAATAGAACCTATGAAACATGGTAACACAATATTTCCTAATATTATGTTAACATCCCCCACAAACTCAAGTAGGTCTGCCAACTTGAGTTTGAAAAAATCAAGAGAAACTAGGAGTAGCGAAGCCAAGAGCAGCCAGGAACTGGGAGCCAAGAGAAGCTTGGGAGAAAACGAGGAGAAGCCAGGAGCCTGGAGAAAACCATGAGAAGCCATGAGCCAGGAGAAACCAAGAGAAGCCATGGAGAAAACAAGGAGAGCCAAAAACGGCCATGAGCGAGAGAAGTCATGATAGTAGAGATTTGAGGTGAAATCCGAGTGCCCGGCGGACGGTAGCGAAGCTTAGGCCGCCCGCCGGGAGCAAATATCCCACAGGACCTAAATCTTATGGTTCTGATATCATGTTAAGAAAGCTACAGCTCTGATACCATGTTAGAAAAGAGAATTGAGAAGGAGATTGCTTTCATTGATGTGTCTTTGATTTGTAACTAAATCATAACCCTAACATGCCTTTGTATAGGCTACAAGACTTGGTCACTAAGAAACCTAAACCAATTGGGAACATGCATAATAAAGAAACCTAAACCAACTATGAAATATGAATAATAGAACCTACAAAACATGGTAACACAATATTTCCTAATATTTTGTTAACAATTGTATCGGCAGTGTGGGATCCCTATAGGTAGCACGACCAGTCAAACAGATAGTAGTAATACTAGTCATTCACGTTGTGTGATTATATGTCTCAAGTACTCAACATAACGTTCTTCTTTGGATGTTTCAAAAAAAAAAACATATACTACATAGTTAACCAGAGTATCATTCATGCAGATATATGGTTACAGAATGTCACTTTGGGCTGAGCAACTGGGGATGATGGACAGTCACTACAATGAGCCAGAGAGCTTGGAGTGTGTGAGGAAAGTAAATCAGGTGGCTGAAGATAACCGGAAGAGATACATTGACCATAATTTCACCTTACTGCAAGGCCATCTTATCAAGTATCCCATACAGGTAGATGACAACGGGAAGGTGGGTCCATTGCCTGGATTCGAGACTTTTCCTGGCATAGGGGGTAGAGTTCTTGGAGCTCCTTCACCCACCATTCCTGATATCCTGACTACATGACGACTTCCACACATGTTCAGAACCAACAAGGGTGGGAAATATCTGACACTGGCTTTTTTATTTGTGAATTCTAGTGGCAATTTGTTTTCAACATATTGTTAATCTGCCACTGCCACGGGAGAGAGGTTGCTGTCAACTGCGGGTTTGTACACTACTGTAATTCAAGTCCTTGTAGCTGTTACCAATTGTGCTGTTTTTATGTATTAATTTCAACTCTAATTATTCGTCAATGTATTGTTGATCTGCTGGAGCCACGGGAGAGAGGTTACCAGTCGTGGTTTGTAGAGTGCTGGAATTCGCATCTTTGTGGATGTTGCCATAGTGTAGAGAGTTTGCTTGTTTCTCCTTTGTATTGTCAGCACTTGTTGAATTTCTCATGGAGGAGATCAATTCAACTGTGAATTATTATTTCTTCCCACATGGAAAGCATGCTCTCATCGGTGTTGAACTCGCTGTGTATGTGAGTTAAGTGTACTATATGGCATGGTTTTCAATTAGTTCTAAGATGTTCGTGGGTGGTAGCGGGGGTGTTTTTTTACAAATATTTTTGTTTACTTGGTATTGGTTTTACAAAATCAGAGATTCATAACCATTTAATTGCATTGCATTTAGCTTGCAAGCAATGGAAGGTCCGAATTCTGCCTGTTCAATTTCCTTGCAAACAATGGAAGACTTGAATATGTTATAATCATTTATAAAAAAAAAAAAATGAAGACTGGTTTGGACAAATTTTTTGACAATGTAGGATAGTGTACAAACCATAACGGCCTATTTGTAGGAAGGATATGAAGGGCGGATGTATTTATGGATTAGTCATCCGTTCTCACCATAACCATCATTCGGTGTTTTGCCACCCGGAAGAGGATTAACTCTTCTGCTCAGATGACATATCCACCCAGGGGACATGTAAAACCCATCCCATCCTCCGGAAATAACATTTCACTTCTTATTTAGCTCAGCTTCTATATTTATTTCGAAAAATGCCTTTTGTCGGCAACTACTATCCATCCACCCATATTAATAATTACGAGAACAAAACCAAAACACTAAAAAATACACGTCTCACCGCCTGTATAATAATTCCCTCATTCCTTGATCTCTCATCGCATTGAGAGTATCTCCGATGGAGATAGCAAAATCAAAATCAAATTACATTTAAAGAGTCACATAAGCAAAACGCCTCAAAGAGAGAACAAATTTGTTACACTATTTTGGTGTCTCTCTCAAAACACTATTCAAATTACCACATCATCAAACTTAATGGTTACTATTATTGATTGATTTCTTGGGTGAAGTGGGTCGTTTAAAGTTGAAAAAAATAATAAAAAATTTAAAATTTGAAAAGTCTCTAGGAATGCAAAGGGTGATAAAACGGGGTCGATCCGCACATGACTAAAACAACGAGGGGCGAGGTGAAATTTATCGACGATTATAATCTTTCCTAGGGTTCGCTTCAACACGCTATTGCGAGAAAAAACATAAGCAGCAGCATTCTTCCTCTCTTCTTTCATCAGCAGAATCCTCTCTCGATTTAGGGTTCTTCGTCTCGTGCTCGAACATGGTAATCATACCTCATCACTGTACTTGTGTCTGTATATGTCGATATCGGTGTGATTTGTTTATCGAGTGTTATTGCTATCACAAGAATTATGATTTTTTCTGATTTGTTTCCTGTTCTTCTCAGGCTGATTCTCCTCGGACAAGGTAAAACCCTTATACAAGTGTGCGCATGTATGTACAATATTGAAGTACTTGATTCTCTTCGTTTCTAGAACAACCAACGATTGCCTTCCTGAGGTTTTGGAGATGATCGTTCTATTTTGTTTTCACAATTAAAAAGTCTCTCTTTTTTTGTGTGTGTTGTGTCTTGTTTCTTTACTAGTTATTGGTTACTCATGCTTTGGTTGATCGGACATTTGATTCCATACGTGCTGACAAACAGATTTAGGCCACAAATATCTGGTGCCACCTGAGGACATAACAAAAAAACAAATCTAGGAGATGTAGGAGTAGAGTGAGAAATAAGACACAACAAACAAAGAGAAATGGAAAGAGTGTGTAATCGTGGTGGTCGTAATCACCTTCCATTAGAGGGTTAGGGTTCTGGTTTGTAGAAGTATGGGGAATCTTGAAGGCTTGAAGGAAGAGGAATAGTTTTGGGTAGCGTAATTGGTCCCAGTTAATCCCAACCCCTTCCTCTAGTCTTGGACCTTTCATTTAAGATAAACAGGAAGCAGCCCATCTAGAACTTTCAGCAAATATAAATGATAACTTGAAATATCAGACAACCTTCTTTGTTGAAGAAACCAGAACGTCACACATTTTTGAACTACAACAAAGAATTGCTATGGAGAATCAAACTCATGTCATAGATAGCCTTCATTCAAGTTTCCAAAAGTTGTCATCCATCCTTGTTGTACATTTATCCTTGCCTCCAAATGAGCTAGTGCTATTGGTCCAACTTTTAGGTTGGCTGCCCTAATCGATTCTTAGCTATCCCATTGATGGTATGACTGCAAACTTGGACCCCTGCCCGAGTGCATATACCATAGGAAATATCCTAGAAAGGATAGACCAACTATTTCATAAGTACCTCAAATTCAGAAGAGTCCATGTCATGGCAGACTGCACTATCCCATTCCCGCCTCATTTGGAATTTACAAATTTTAGTTGAACCAAATGCGAAAGAGAAGGAAGACTATGACGAAGTGTTAAACAGGAATTGTGAGCTATGTCCTTTCTTTTAAAGATGTGGTGGAAAGACATAATTTGGTATAAACTAACAATATCTCTCTCTCTCTCTCTCTCTCTCTCTCTCTCTCTCTCTCTCTCTCTCTCTCTCACATATATATATATATAATATGTACTTGTGTGTGTGTGTGTGTATATATATATACATGTATAGATAAAAGTATGTATCTCAGGCTTATCTATCTCTCCCCGTCTATCTCTAGATATAGAATTTCAATGCCATAAAAGATATACTTAAGATCATGTCATCGTAATTTGGACCTTTCCTTCGGGCTATTAATGAACTCTAGAAAAAGATTCAAGCTATTGTTTGAACCTGGTTGCAGTTCATTTCATTTCTACTGTTGCATATTTAATGCCCTCTCACCCTCGCCCCTGTTTTGATCTCCCTCCTCTCTCCCACTTCCCATGTTGTTTGCTTTGGATACAACTGTCTGCGTTCCCCTTTTCCTTATGCGATTCAGTCTCAATCTAGATCCAGGTCAAGGTCAAGGTCCATATCCAGGTCAAGGATGAGGGGCAGGTCCAGGTCTAGATCAAGATCAAGGTCAAGGGGTCGTGGCAGGTATGTGATAATTTTGGCATAATGGCCTTCTTTTCTTGTTATGGCTACATCAATGGTACCTGATATAGCTTAATTGCCCTCAAATTTGTCTCATCTTTGAATGGGGGAGTTGTTGTTTGAAAGTCTTGTCTAAACCTTTTTGGCAGGAATGATGTAAATCCTGGAAATACACTCTATGTAACTGGGTTATCTACAAGGGTAACGGAGAGAGACCTTGAAGATCATTTCTCCAAAGAGGGAAAGGTTGGTTTCTATGTAATTGATCATACGTCAAGTGGCTTTGGGATTTTAAGCTATTGTGTACCTCCTCTTTGAATTTGAAATGTGTTGCATGATTGTAAGGGAATGCCGAAATGGTTCCCCTTATTACCTTTTTGTGATAACAAAATATATATCTGAATAGCCCTTGTTAAAGTTCTGAGCCCATAATGGGAATATCAAGGGAATCGGTATAGTTTTTTTTTAAACTCTTTTCAAGAATAAACCTTTTCACAAAATAGAAGGGTCCCTCCTGTCTTTGAAGTCATAGAATATGCTCTCTCCCTCTCCGTTTGTCCGTGTATCCGTGTGTAGAATTATAGAATGCATTTTGTCCCTGAAGATTGGTGGGAGCTATTTCTCATGAAATTTGATTCTTGTTGTTTTAGGAAATCAATTAAGATTTTGTACTTTAACTGATGATTTTATCCAATTTTTTTCTCCTTATAGATAGCCTCATGTTTTCTGGTTGTGGAGCCCCGTACACGTGCCTCTCGTGGTTTTGCTTTCATATCAATGGATACTCCTGATGATGCTGAACGGTGCATCAAACGACTCCATCAATCAGTTCTTGATGGCCGGTGCATTACTGTGGAGAGGGTAAGTGGTTGTTACTTCAGATGACCTATTTTGGTTGGTAATCATTTGTGTTGACTTGGAGGTTTCTGGTTAGATTCAGAAGACATTGCGTCAGCTATGTTTGGCAGCACTCAGATGAGTTCATCCATGTCAACGCTTAAGCAATACAGCTTGATCAATGGCCAGCTATAACAGCCTGTCACATGCATGATCAACTTAACATAGCAACTATATTGATCAACAACAATACAACTTCAGCAATTCTTTCAACTCAACTAATCTTCGGATATTATCAACAACAGTCTAATCAAGCTTTTATGGTACCTCAGACCTGGAATTTTGCTGGATACTAGTGATATATGCCTAAATGTTTGGTGCTTTTCTTTCTGTCACTTCTATTTTCCATTTTTGCAAGTCTAGGTTCTCTTTTAATTTCGTTTTAGTTATTTTCCTCTTATCTGTATAGCATTTGTATAGTTTATTTTCATTGATGTGGCCATATTTTGTTGAAGCTGAATCTTGTCCAAAATACCTCAAGTTTTGAGATCATTTATTGATGTTTCAGTCACGGAGGAAACGCGCCAGAACTCCCACTCCTGGTCACTATCTTGGGCTGAAAAATACCAGGGACCATGGTAAGCTTTTACATGTTTCAATCTCATTTGAGCTTAGTAGTTTAGTTTTGGGCTACATTACATTGACTTGGGTACAGGTGTTGGGGATGTGTCTGTGTCTCATTCATCCAATTTCTATGTCAATGACACAGGGACCTATTGTTGTTTCTTGGTATATTTCTCATGTTTCATTTGGAAATGGTGTTTATAAGGTCCCTTAAGTCATTTTGGAGTTCAAAACAAATTTGAATTACAAGCTTGACTGGATCCCATACCATATCTGAGTGTGGAGTGTCCATCACAACTACCTAATACATTTATAAGTCCAAGTAACAGAGGCTATTAGGTTTTTAATGCACCCTTGTTTATCCGGATACTATTTTGCTTTTGTTGGAAGAGTAATAATCAAATATTCATGTTTATTTTGAACTCGTGAAAATAGGCTATCGCGGAGACCGTGGTAGGTACCGCGGAGGTCGTGATGACTACGAGTATCGCAGGTCTCCTCCTAGGCGCTCACCATATCGAGGTGGTGGTCGTGATTACTCTCCTCCTCCTAGACGTTCTTCGCCATATGGAGGTGGAAGGTCAAGAAGGGAGCGATCGAGGTCGCTTCCTTATTCTCCGTATGGTAGTCCAGAAAGGAGCTATGGTCGCCGTTCTAGGTAAGGCTGCTGCTTATCAGGTCCTGGTGTCTTCGGGTTTAGAGAAGATAAAAACTGTTTCTTTTAGACTAGTTGCGGTGTGATGTCGCAATATTTAGTTTGTACTGGACTGAAAATCATCTGGTTTGTTTGTAAGGGTTTATCGTTGGGTGGTTACTTTTTTAACCATTTAGTTATATGTTGGACCTTTTCCATTTCAAGAGTTGCTTATCAAGTAAAACAGGTATTAAATATGAGGTTGCATTTTTGTGACCTGTCCTTGAAAGGTTTCTTCCTATTTTATGCGTAAATGTATTAGCATATGGCTGCTGTGCTTGGGAGGAAAGATTGTTCACTGGTTCGTATGTTTACGCTTCTACGGTGAAAACACATGATTTTCGCAGGCATATTTCCTTCTTGATCTAATGTTTTGTCAACTGTTGCTATTTGTGGTTATCTCGTTTTATTTTCGCGAAAAATAGCAGGATATAGAGTAGAGAACACAGGGCCAAAGGCCTTGTTCTACACATTATGCTTCGCGGTTGGCACTTTCCAACTGATATGTTGGGTATTGAGAGTGGAAACTTGAGAAAATTCCCTACCCTACTCCGAAGCCATATGGGTTTGTGGTGACAGGTGGAGTTCTCTCATGTGAACCTAAGGAATCACAAGGACACTTTGAGCTGTTGATTTGAATTTCCTTACGTTAAATGCTCAACGATGGTACAGACACAATGGTAGGATAGCCAAAAGGTTAATGCGGTCCAATTTTTTTTGCGGAGTGATTTTGCTACTCCCCTTTGTGTCTTTATTGAAGATATGTTTTGTGAGAGAAGGCCAGAAGGGGAGTGGCAAAATCAATTCCCTTTTTTTTTTACAGCTTGTTTCCCCACACCATGGGCAAAGATCATTATCCCAAAAGACCTCTAATCATGAATTGAACGTTGGCCAAAAGCTTCCCATGTGTGTGCCAAATAAAGCTTTGATTCGATTTTCAATTTCCAATTCCACTTTCAATTATCCAAGTGCCATCCTCATGAGCTTTGAATTGATATGCAGAAGAGAGTAAAGAGAGACCTAACCATCACCTGAGTGAATACGAGAGGCAGTATCTGGTAAAGCAGCTGACTTGGGAATGAAGACATTCGTCACTAGATTCACATAAGCAGAATAAATCAATCGATTTACACGAGCAACATTCCAACTTTTGTCTTGCTTGATGAAATTAGCCACCTTAAGATGCTTATTGATCAATGACACCATGGGAGTTCTCAAGAGGTTCATTACCACACCACCAGGCACCAGTCTTGGCAAAAGGAGATATCCTTACCATCACCCACGTTCCATTTTCTGCTCTGGTTCATGATTTCCCTGGTTTTGATCAGGCTTTTCCACAAGGTGGGAGGCTCTCTCACCAGAAGGCCAAGCTTTAAATTGGTAATTCTTGAGGTAATCCTTTTGAATCACATTAATTCAAAGCGGTTTATTCTCACTGATGACCCTCCAGTTGAGTTTAGAAAGGAGATCAAGGTTATTAAAACTCAGCTTTACGAATGCCTAAGCCACCATTCCTCTTGCTTTTACAAACGGTATCACATTTAACAGGATGTACTACTACCTTATGACCCCACATGAAAATTGCGGTTAAGACCTAAGTAACATAATTCGCGTGCGTGAGAAGGAGCGTAAAAAGAGTATTCAAAACACGTCTCAACGTACTAAAATTCACAAAAGCAAGGCTTGAGAGCGCGATTATAGTGCGATAATTGAAAGCGGAAGCGTGGGATATCTCGAAGGATCATGTGACTAAGTTGCATGACATACTCGGGATTGTAGAGTTCATGCCTTCATGGGCTGCCTTGGACCTTGGACCTCTACATGGGCCTCAAAACATTTGAAAGCCCAGAAAATTTCATGGGCCAACTTTAATTGTCCCAAAGACCATTTCAATTGGTTACCCGCCTCGGCCCAACCCGCCCCAGCCCACTTTTACTTGATAACCTCTCTCTCTCTCTCTCTCTCTCTCTCTCTCTCAAAACAGAGGGAACCAGAGCAATGTCACTACCAACAGCTCTGCTACAAACCCAAACCTCCAAACTCTTATCCCAATTCTCTCTCCCTGCACCTCTCACTCTCTCTCCACCCCACCGAACCCTGACATTCCCACGAAAAACCGCCACTCTCTCAACCTCCTTACGCTCAGTCCCAAGCCAACAACAAGAATCCAACGCCAATTACGAAGACGAAGAAGAACACGTCATCGGGGATTGCGTCGTATTCGAGGAAGGCATATTCGAAGACCCTTACCTTCAACAAGCCCTCGATTCTCCTATAAACTCGCCGAAATGGAACAACAGTAGAAATCGAAAAATCGAAGTCGAGGCGGAGGATTTGGTTCCGCAGAAATGGAAGGATGTTCAGGCGGAGATCAACATAACGAAGAAGGAGAAGCGGGTGATGAAGCGGGAAATGGAGTTTGGGCGAAGGGTTGACAGGATGAGGCAGGGCTTGGTTCCGATTGAGAGGAGTGGGGTTAGAGTTAGGGTTGAGGATTATGTGGCGGGTAAGAGTGAGAAGTTGGTGGTTAATGATGGGGATGAGAGGAAGGGTGGAGAGAGGAGTGAGAGAGTGGCGCCAAGGAACCCTAGGTTGGGGGTTTATGGGGGGACATTGGATGATATTACGGAGTTTTTCAGTAGTGGGAGCTATGATCCTAAATCTACCCAAAACAATGAAGGTGCAAATGCAAAATATTCTTTTGTGAAGTTTGAATTGTTAGTTTTTTCTACCGTGCTAATTGAATTGTTCGCGAGGCTCCTCGCGAGCTGCTCGAGGCTTGGCTTGGCTCGTTAGTAAGTTGACTCGGGTTGTTTGTAGAAGCTTGGGTTGTTTGTAGAAGCTTGGATTGTTTGTAGCTGCTCATTTATAAAAGCTCATTTGGTAAACGAATCAAGCTCGAACACATCGCCACATCGGTACTAAACTAGCCAAGCTCGAGCTAGACTAGTTTTGAGCAAGCCGAGCTTGAACATGTCAATGCTCGGCTCAGCTCGGCTCGTTTGCAGCTCTAAGCACCACTCCGGGTGGCAAATGAGATGGATTTAATCTGGTATGGATTCGAGCCGAGCTGACAAAGTTGTTTTGACACCTTAGAGCAAGTCCACCCACGGGGCATTTAGGCTGCCGAAGCTGTTATGGAGTGGTGCTTCACCCATAAGCACCACTTCGGATGACAAATGAGATGGGTTTAATCTGGTCCCAACATGGCACCATACCGGTGTAGCAACGTTGCTATTTTCAGCTTTTTGATTCTCCAACAAGCCATAAAATGGCTCCGGCAAAGTCGTTTCGACATCAGTGGGTGCACTTGCTTTCATGGTTTATCCTTGCCTCATGTGATAAATGTTGTCTTTTGTGCTTGTGCACTGGCTATATGGTTATTGGTGGCGAACATTCCAACTTAATGAGCTCCATTCTGAACGGTCAGTTGGAGACCTACATTGGGTGACTTGGGTCAATTGTCAAACAACATTAGCGTATGAAGAGTTTTAATTATGCGGTTACACCTTCAGACTGTTTATGTGAATCTTTGTAATTTAGAGCTAAAAATTTGTTCATGGTTTTGTCAAATGCAAAAGTAATATGTAAAGCTTTTGAGACATCTGTCACATTGTTCGACAATTCAAACCTACATATCTTCAGGCCTTAGCTCTGAAAGCAAGATAATGGTTTCTGTCCTCGAATATTTCCATCTTCTGGCAATTCATAGTCCAATAAAATAGGGGTTGATGTTCCCTTATAGTCATAGCCCTCCCTACTTTAGGGGAAAGTGGGAATTGCCGCTATCGCTGCTTCAATCGTCTAGTTAGGTCTTTTTTCTTTCTTCTTCCCTTTTCTGTAACAAGGCTGCTGTCTGTGGTGTAAAGTTTCTGCCATGCCTGACACTTTCAAATGGGCATCGAATGACTGGAAGTGTCTAGTTTGCTTGTATGCCTTTATGCACATAACTTCCCCTTTTCTATTGTTTTTTTATTTAACTTTGTAATTTCACAAACCTTCATAAGTAGGAATCTACTAGGCACTCAAAAGAAATTTCAGAATTTACTTGATACTTCTGGATATATTGACTGGATACTCTATTAACTGTTGGATCTTGGTATCTGATTATATTTTGTAAATGAGTAGGCCGCCGTAAGTTGTTTACAAAGGAGGAGAAGGTGCTACTTAATAGGCGGATACCTGAACTGTCTGCTGCGACCTCTGTAAGTTTATAACTTCTTGATTCAGTGTCACTCACTTTTTTTTATCCCTTGTTATTTAAATCTATATAACATTTGTCACCTCTGCTCTATTGCTTAATGTGAATTTTGTTTTGACTTTTGTTGATTTGGATGATTCACAGAATGTAAATGAAATGCTTTTTATTCAAGCAAACTCTGTGCAGCTGTGAATAGATGGTCTGAGTTGACAATATCTTAGGCTGTTGATTATAACATTTTTCCCCTTAACCAATGTTTGTGATCATAACTATGGCAAATGACATTTATTAAACAACCTATGTATGCATAAATTTGTTGGCTTTGCTATCCAGTTTATGCTGTTGATTATAAAGTGTGAGTTTTTGTTTTGCCTTTTCAGGACAAGTGGCAACCTCTTCACTCCCTTGCTGCATCAGGAGAGTTTTACCTTGTCAATGCTTTGTTTAAACATAATGTTGATATCAACATCAAGGACAAGGTCTGAAAAATAATCACCACTAGTTATATTTCCCTTTCGAGTAGTTTACAGCTTTTTGTCTTCTATTTTTAAAGTAAATCGTTCTCTCTACACCATGGAAATGCTTTTACCCTTCATTTTGAAGCAGTACTTTGCCATTTTTTCCAGGATGGGCTGACTGTGCTTCACAAAGCAGTAATTTCCAAAAAGCAAGCGATATTTAACTATCTTTTGAGAGAATCTGCAAATCCTTTTGTTCGAGACAAAGTGAGCATATTTTAGCATGCCCTATCTAATGCTAAATCTTGGTAGATATTTTCAATTTAGCATTTATTCTATCCAATTTTTGTTTAGAGATGTAAATATTCAATATTTTGTTCAAATTTGAGTTCCCTCAGATTTTTAGTTACTTTAAATCGGCTTTGTTTCTGCATTCAGCTGATTAAAAATTGATTTCACCTTGTTCTTGTCTTTAATTTCTGCTTTTGCTTGACAAAAGGATGGGGCCACATTGATGCACTATGCTGTTCGCACAGCTTCAAGTCCAATGATAAAAGTTCTTCTCTTGTATAATGTTGATATAAACCTCCAAGACAATGTAATGCTTCTTCCTTCTTTCTTAGTATTTTCTTTACCAAGTTCCACCAATTCATTCCATGATGTCCTGGTTTGTGCTTTTCAGGATGGCTGGACACCGTTACATCTTGCTGTTCAAACTCGCAGAACAGATATAGTGAGACTTTTGCTAATCAAAGGAGCTGATAAGACAGTAAAAGCCCAAGTAAAGATCTGTTGACCCTTTTGCTAAGACGTACAATACAACTACAGATAGGGGCATGAATCAACCTGTGGGATGAGGGGGAGGGGGGTGATGCCTGTGTGTATCTATCATTCATTATGGGAACTTCAATGAGGAATTTGTCATTCGTTACAGAAGGCTGTCCTTAAACCACTTTTTTGAGTGTCAAACTAGATAAGGAAGAAAAGAAAAGATGCATTACTGAATGTTTTTTTTTTTGTGTCAACATATTAATCTCTTCCAAGTCAGGTGGCAGGGAAGTGGGAGAAATTTCTTTCCAAGGGTCTTACCATTTTTTTATACTGTTTTTAAGTTCATTTTGAGTCCAACATCTATGCTTAAACGAAGGCCTGGTTAACCCTTTACATCTTTCTCACTTGTCATGTCTATAGCAAGTATACAATAACCCAAGACTTATCTAATCCTCTCTCTGATTTCCATTCTTTTAGCAATTATGCCTGGCAAACCAAACAGCATGTATATTAGTTTGCCACACATGACTGTTTGCTAATGTTATCATACAGCACCTTACTCCTTTTCTGTGGCAAGTGTCATGATTGCAATTGATCTCCTTTTCAGGATGGTTTAACACCACTTGACCTTTGCCTCTATTCCGGTCAAGATGCGAGGACCTATGAGCTAATCAAGCTGATGAAACAGCTTCCCAAGCCGCGGGAACAGCTTTGACTATGGACTGACTCATCATTGTTATGGTTTGCTGGCTCGCTGTCGATTTACACCATTTACCGGGATCATGTGATTTTGACAAAGAAGAAAATGCAGCTGAGGCTACAAACAGCAGTGGATGGAACACCATTCAATTGCCTTCTCCCACCCTCTTCTTAAGGTTTGTCTCTCTAAGATTTTGAGTCCAATAGTTTAAGCAGCCATTACTGCAGGAAATCTTATTATCTATCGGTTATAGAAATTCCCTTGAATCTGATGGTGGTGGTCTGAGCAAAGCATTAATGGGTTTGTTTGTAAATTGTAAATGACAATCAGTATAGGTGAGACATATTTTCCCTGTGTTTAGGGCCTTAAATGTAACATAGACTAATAAGATTAAAGCATCTTCTGAGATGTGTTTGTGATGAAACTGGAGTCTATTGATCTTTAATAACAAAATGATGGGATTGCATATAAATTAATTCCTAATCAACATCAATATATTGCATATTAAACAGAATAATAATCATGTACATATAGAAGTTGAAATATAGGATCAAAACTGAGAATTACAGCATCTCATGACATGTAGACGTAGTACTTTCATGTAATAATTTGGACATGATCACCTTACCAAAAATACCAAAACGATTAACCGAAAGATCAACCGTTGAGGAATAACCTCAAGGTCTGATGGCCCTACCTGTTGTCGATGTGTTACAAATTCGAACAGATTAATTTATGATACTCGGTTCCCAAATACCCTCGGTCACCTGTTTCAATCTTCTTGCAACCTTTTGACGTTTTGAATTCTGAAGCACATGAATCTTGGGACACATTGTGTTCTTGCAACCTTTTGACGTTATGAATTCTGAAACGCATGAATCTTGGTACACTTATTGTAAGCAGAAGTGTGAACAGAGGTTTCGCAATTTACGGAATCTCGTGCCCACACAAGGTTATGTTAGGGTTAGGTCAGAGGAGATCAAAACTTGCTATGTTTTGGCCAACAAAGAAGCATGACTAGACATCTCCTAAGGATGTAGAGCCTGGCCCTTTGCTCTCTCAACACCACCATAACCCCTTGCCGGCGTTGCCACTTCGGCGACCCACTTCTTCCATCACACCTTTCTCTCTGATTTATATGCCGGGACGAACATTGACCCATTGTACCCTAAAAAATATAGGTATATACGTTTGTATATTCTCTCTCTCTCTCTCTCTCTCTCTCTCTCTCTCTCTCTCTCTCTCTCTCTCTCTCTCTCCAGGTATTTCGTCAAACTAGCCGACGAAACACATGGATTTTCATCTGCTTTAACATGTTTAAATATGTAATCTTTTGGTGGGGGATAAGCAACCATTTGCCTGCCGGAAATTGTGGTCCAACGTCAAATGGTTCAGATTGGATTGTTTTGGAATTTGGAAAAGAGTGGTTGCTTGGTTGGGGAGGAATTTCGCGGCTATTAATCTATTCTTATCATCCTCGCAGAAATAGGTGGACAACAAGATCAATCATTTGACTGGACCTGGGGGATGGTATTGTGCGTGTTGTGCACATCGGGACCGTTGATCTTGGTAATTATCGATCTGGATTGCCAAACAGCTGAACGATTGAGATTACGTACAGCATCGTGTAATCCGGACCGTTGACTGCCTTCCCCATGAATCACGTGAAATTTAGAGGTGGTGATTTTAAAATAGCATGTATTTGCCTGGGCCTTGACGTTTTCATTAGCACTTCTCTGTACTTTTACCACAGTGAGTGTGAGTGGCGGATGCAGAACTCATGACTAGCAGGGGCCCAAATCATATGTATTTTATATTGGGAACAAAAATATATTTCGCAACCAAATATTGATACTTGTGAGATTCAAGGAAGAGACAAGATAATGTGTGTGCGACTGTGCATAGACCACATACAAGTGACCTAAAGATGATTGATGGCTTGAATATCAGGGAGGGTTTTTTGTGCACACACAAGAACTTTAAGAAATTTTTTCAACCAAGGGACTTGCAAGGGTCAATTCATAGAATTTTAAAAAAAAAATTAACTCGAAATACGTATATAATTGTCTTTCTATATATATCAATGTTGTATATGATTCCTTAAAACAGAAAAGGGCCAAGTAGATATATATAGCTCAATGGATGAACAAATAAATTGTGGCTCCGCAAGTAGGGTTCATGCCCTGTAATTAGGCATGTCAATGGATCGGATCCAATCCAAAAAATTCGATTCAAATCCGATAACGTTGATCCGATAATTCAAATTCGGATTGGATCAGATTCGGATCGGATTAAATCCATTATCAATCCGAATCTGAACTTTAATTTTTTTTAAAAAAACAGTAAATTTTTTATTTTGAAAAAAATATGTTTAAGAAGTTGTATTTTTATTTTGTTTTATTTTATTTGGAAAATATTTTTTTAAAATATTTTTTTGATAAAATTTTTGAAGTAAAAAAGTTTTCGGATCGAATTCGAATTTTCGGATCGGATCCAAATTTTTCGGATTCGAATTCAAATTACTACTTTCGGATTTGAATCTTATTGGATTCGGATTTGTCGGATCTGACCTATTGATAGGCCTACCTGCAATCCGTTGTCCCTCCAGCTATGGAAAAAAAAAAACAAGAACACCTCAAGAAAGAGTTAACCTCCCTAATGGTATATGAGAAATAATCAAATATTTCCAATAGGAATCGTATTTTACGAACCCAGCTGGTTCATTCTTGATCGTCGGAGGAGCCGTCGTGAATGGACTGCGATGCGCAATCGAGCAAGTACGTGCATGCAATGTAAGGCTATCCGAGACTGTCTTCTCGCACAAACCCCTCGGACCACTGCTTGCAGCTTCACCAAACCCTTCAACGCCCGAAATGCTCGTCTCGCCTGTTAATATCCAATTCGATTGTCAAAGAGAAGAAGCCTTTATTCAGGAAAAATGGGTTTCTTTCAGAATTTCTAAAGCAAAATGCTGTGACAGACCTATATGTATGTACACTGGTGACTATATCTTAATGTGTCCTTTTCGTTTGAAAATGACATGTCCAAAATGATCTGCCTTAGAATTCCGTAACGGTTTATTGTACATGCAAAATACCATATCAGAATGATGGATCTGACATTGCCATCTTCATATACAAACTAGATCTCTTTTTTTTTTTTTTGGGTTTAAACTGTAAGTGCCGAATCTGCGACTAGCTTCCGTGTCATTTCTGTTTGTAAGTCATGTACAACCACAGGGTGATCAATGTTCTAAAAATTTCTAGACGTTAGTCGGGTGAAAAAGAGGCGTTGGACCACCGCCTAGCGCTTAGGCAGCCGACTTTTAGAACATTGAGATTGATAGAAACAAAAATGTTGACTGAAGTAGTGTAGAGAGGTGATAGTACAAGATGACCCCTGAAAAATGCTTGGATCTTGATGGCTGCGGTGTCCTCTTCAGATAACTCTTTCACCTCGGTTGATGAACAATATAAAGGGATACGATTACTCCCGACATCTGTTTTTTTGGACATTTCGTTAGCGGCATAGTTGATACGGTTGCGGTTTTCTTCAATGAAGCTTGTGTTGATAGTGTTATTGGCGTGGAGGACAATGACGGTATTCTGAGGAGGTGGTCGGAAAAACTTGTTTTGGACAATGCCAAACCAACTTCTGGGCTTTCCCATATTATTCGATCACAGTTTGTTTTTTGGTTCTATGTTGGGCTCTTTGATCAGGTTTGCCTTTAGATTTTATGGGTTTCTTGATGCGAGCAGAAGTTGACGTAAAGGTTGGAGATGTGCGCACCATGTCGAGAGAGAGAGAGAGAGTTGTCACTTGTCAGGGCAGACAACGTGGGGGGATGAATTTATTTGCTATGTGTGATTTTGAAGCATGCACCTAAATCTGAAATAGGGACCAGACCTAAGATGCAAACCCAGGGGTTTTGCCCCAGTGGTAAGGGCGAGTGCCAAATTTAGAAAGTAATCCCCTTGGTCTGGGGTATGATTCCCCACATTCATCCTGGTATTTAAGTGGGGGGCCGCGGTTGGTGTACTGTAGCTAGCTCTCACCGAGGTTTGGGTTGCGTAATCGGACCATTTAGTGGCTTAGCTGTAGCATTGTTCCTCGGTTCCCAAAAATAAAATGTTGGATATAATTCATATGAATATCTGATTACTTTGATTTTTTTGCTTGGACAACTAACTCAATGAGTGGTTCTGATCATAAATTTAAATCTCGGATGGACTAAAAATGTGATCACTAGATGCTCCCCTTTTTTTTGTTATAAAAATTGTTCCACCACCGAGCTATCAGGACACTGCACTGGACTATTTCACACTATTGGATTTGGGGTTTACCCTTTTACTTATTCTACTCCACAAGATCTTCTCAGTTCCTACACGACCATGGCTTCCTTAGGAGCTTCCTTTGCCACCTTTTATCTCCAGATGTATGTTTAGTTTAATCAATTACAACGAAAATCATTCCATCAACTAACATATTCAGATACAAATTGACACTCTAGCTAGTTGCTCAATAGATTATTCGAATTGGTCGTCGACAGAGAAAAGCTGTATCAAAGATCATTGAGTCCTATTTGGTTTCGGAACTTCCACGGGAGAAATATGGATTGAAGCCAGATCACCCCTTTGAAGAATACTATGCATCTTGTCAACTTCTTCACCGAGGCTGACAAGGGAACGATTGCATTCAAAAGAGCGTCATGATGGTGGTTTTGGGAGGGAGGGGTCGAGTTTGAAGACAACACGAAATTGAAGGCCGATGTTTCCATTCTTGCAACTGGTTATGATGGGAAGTCAAAACTAAGATCTATAGTACCAGAGCCTTTTTGTAGCGTGCTTGACTTCCCTTCTGGCATGATGCCCTTATGCAGTTAAGCCAGAATTCTAAAAACAATGCTACACAACATTATGTACCCTCGAAATCAAATTGCGTCTGGAAACAAGACATTTTCTTTTTCCCTTTGATTTTTTCAGGGGCACAATACATCCATTGATTCCAAATATGGCATTTTGGGGAGAAGATGCAATGACCATGGCTGGCTTGACTTGTGGACTAACAGTTTAAGCTCCCAAGGGTGGAGAACATGCTTCAACAGACAACTAAAGAGATGGAAATCATGAAGAGAACAACCAGGTTCTACAAGAGAAGCTGCATTTCCACTTTCAGTGTCAATCACAGTGATGAAATCTGTGAAGAGATAGGGTGGACATCTTGGAGGACGAAGAATTGGCTTGCTGGAGCCTTCAGCCCTTACAACAGTCAAGATTATGAAGAAAAATGAAGGGATACTGATCTTTGCTGTTAATTATATCTACTTTTATACGCAATTATATTACAGCATTTGATTTATGTTGTCGATTGAATAAGAAAGCAGAGTGAACGTTATAGGCAGAATTGTAAGAAACCTCATCCTGTATACGAGCAATGATAGTATATATTTACGAATAAAGCATGAATGCTTGTGCATAACACTTACTGCAAGACCGAAGTTGTGTTCCAAAGCATAGGCATGGTTTGGTGCCCTGACGTAACTTATAACTCTATTGATTACACAGAAGTAAACGATACACAAGGCCAAACTCATAAGAGAGGTCAATGATCTAAATCCAAAACATGAATTACGGTAAACAAACGGGGAGGGACAGGAATTAAAGAAACAAAGACGGAAGTATGGAAAAAGGTTAAATACTTTGAAGAAGCTTCAAGGTTTCGTCAATGTGCTTTTCCGGTTGGAATTGGTTGTTGTAGATAAGTTGAACCACTCCATTCTTGTCTAGAACATAAGTCTGTCTTCCGGGCAGTGTTCCAAACAGATCTCCAGGCACTCCCCACTCTTTTCTGATCTTATTTCCCTCATCACTCAGCAATGTGTATGGAAGTCTGTATTTCTTTGCAAATTCCTGCATTCATTCTCAACTTTAGGTCATCCACAAGCTTTGAGACGCAATCACAAGCCAATTCTACGACAACTGTATCAAAAGAAATACACTCTTCGAATCTCCGCATGCTTTATTTAAGTATGTTGTTATAACAAAAAACCAAATAGACTATGATATCAGGGCTGACAGCTTAAAGTAACAGAGGAACGGAGTAGGATTTCAATTCACATCATGCACCATGAGATTTATAACCAAAACGAAGAGATCAGGACATAAAAGTTGATATCAGAAACTGCTTCATAATTCAAAGAAGTCTCCCCAGGTACAAAATGCTGAGGTTGATATAAAAATCGCTGACAAGCTAATAGAGCTTCCGTACATGAAATTACCAATAAAGATGAATTTAGACAAACAAAAACTGGACCGACTATAATTAAACAAGTACAAAAAAAGAAATAGTTTTTTCCCCTGAACGATAGGTTAGGCAATCAGAGGTAAAGTGGTTTTTATGAGTCGGTAAGGTTGAGGAAAATGTAGAACTGTTAATGACAATTACTTTTGCATATTTTGGTTGCAGCACTGAAGAATGCCGTTCAGGTGGTGCAGATTTTTTCACTATTACCTTGTGCGATGATGGGTTGTCACCACTGATTCCAACTACCTCAGCTCCTGCTTTCTTAAACTTTTCATAGGAGTCCCTGAAGGCACACGCCTGGGTATAGTATCAAAAAGCTGGTTAGCATCTTCATGTTAAGATGAAGCTGAGTGAAATTCAAAGGCAGTAGCATGTGACAATCAAAATAAGGCAATGAAATGGAACTGTATTACGGCAGAGATATAGCATATGGAGACACATTGGAAAAATCCAAGTTTCCAAAGCCCCAAGTGGTTGAATCGGCAATACCTGATAGCCAGCCTGGAAAATGATGCATTTGTTCGGAAGGTTCTAAGCACATATCTTGATTCGATTGGAAACCTTTTTTCCCCCCCTTGACAATCCAAGGATCGTCTTTCTAGCTTAAGCTAAGAAAGCTACCATAACTAGCAGAAAAAGGCGGCCTTGTTGACATTCACTAGTTGTTCTTTTGCAGATTTTGCCACATTCCCAGTGATTCTAGGATTATTCCCCAACAAAGTGAACCTAATGAATCACAAGCTTCCAACGTAAGCCTATGCAAGTTTTATTAGAGAATCCTTACTCTGTACATGTATAATTACGCAAAATTGTGGTTCATTACAACTGAGGGGATATAAGGACATCATAAATGTAAGGGATCCTGATCTGAACAACTGCAAAACCGATTTGTAATTTCTGTAACAGTAATTGAAGGGAAAAGAGTACGTACCTGTTTGGTGCAACCAGGGGATTCATCAGCAGGGTAGAAGTAAAGAACCACAGGCTTTCCTTTGAATTTGGAGAGGGTCACATTCCTTCCTTCTTGATCTTTCAATGTGAAAATTGGAGGCACCCCACCCTTGTTTACCTTTATACGCAAAGAGACAAGTTGAATCAATACAGCAATTTCGGGTACAATTACAAGATAATAGTAGTTACAGTAGAAGAGGCAGCAATGAAAAAAGTGTAAGCACCTTAGCAAAAATGAGAGTCTTCTTCCTTGAAGAAGAATGGGAAGATGGGAGGGCGAGGGAGGGAGGAGAAGAGAGCTGGATAGTACCGTAGAAATGGGAATGCGATGATTTGGGGAGAATGAAGAGGTTGTGAGGAGATAATGAAAGGGGTTTAGGGGATTGTCTTGGAAGGAGACAAGGGAGAGGGTGTTTTTGGAGAGATAGAGAAAGAGAAGCCATGGCAGAGTGTTTTTGGAGAGAGAGAGAGAGAGAGAGAGAGAGAGAGAGAGGTATGTGTAGTTTTTACTGAAATCAAAGAATGTTGTTGCCTTGTTGGGGTTGCAGGGGGCTTTGGTGTTTGGATTAGGGACGCAGGTTTGTGTTTGTGTGGAGAGCTTAGAGCAAAAGATTGGCCATGCTCTTGGCGTGGACAATTGATGACCTTACTTTCTTCTTATTACCACCCTCATTCCCATCATGTTTGTCGGCAAAAACGATTACTTAAAACTAATTTATTTTTTTCAAGAAAAAAAATCAACAATTTATGAGTAGCTGTCAATGATTTATTTATGTCTTATTCTCTTTATAATTCAAAAAGGATTTTTAAAAATTTTTTCTGTAAATTCTTTTTATTTCCAACATTTCTCTTTTTATCTCTCTCCACTTAAGGGTATCCACAATGCTATAATCAAAAATTGATAATCAAAAGTTGTCACATCAGCTTTTGATTATTCATTTAAGAGATTGCTAAGGTTAGTAATGTATATGTCTATAATGGCATAATCAAAATTAGATAACCAGAATTTGTCACATTATCTTTTCAAACTACAAAAACTAAAAACCGTGACAGTAGAAAATAGTTTTTTTAAAAATAGATTTGAAACTAATAAAAATTATTTACTAGAAATAGAAAATAATTTTTGAAACTTTTTTTTTGGAAAAAAACTATTTTAAAAAAACTGTTTTCTAAAAAAATATTTTTTTCCGAAAATATTTTTCGAATATTTTTCGAAAAGAAAGAGAGAGAGGGGAAAAGGGGAGAGAGATAGAACATTTTTGTATAATGATTGGTGTATTTGATTGAGAATATATAAAGTCTATTAAATTTGATTATTGTCAAAATGTTGCTAATTTTGGTTATTCAAAACCTAAAATTTAATTATTTCTAAGAAGGTTGTTAAGCTTGATTATAGCATTATGAGCCATATTTTGCACCAACGTTGTTACCTCTAAAAATCTTTTACTTTTGATTATAACATTGTGGATATTCTTATTACCCCTACTATTTTTCAAAAAAAATTCAAACGCCAATCCAAACATAGCATTAATTTTTGAGAAAATTTGAATAAGAGCATTGTTTTTAAGTTCTCGTTCTGCACACCTGACAGATATTTTGGAGTGGAAGGAGTAGTATATTCCTGAATCAGATAGTTACGGTTCTGCTATTTTTGACATTTTGCAATGTCTAAATACTATTTTTATTCTAGTCAAGAGTGTTTTGCGCAGGCAACCCAAAGTTATCCGGCTATTAACTGTAACTGCACTTGAGCAGAAAAATCACTATGTACAGTCGGCTAGTTTTCGGTCGCTTGCCGGATATTAACACAACAATCTGTTCCGCTCACATTGTACATCTCATCAAAATGCTTTCTTTTTTTCTTTTTTTTGATTACACAGACGTAAACGATACACGAGGCCAACCTAATAAGAGAGGTCAATGATCTAAATCCAAAACATGAATTACGCTAAACAAACAGGGAGGGAGAGGAATTAAAGAAAACACAGACGGAAAGTATGGAAAAAAGGTTTAAATACTTTGAAGAATCTTCAAGGTCTCGTCGATGTGCTTTTCCGGTTGGAATTGGTTATTGTAGATAAGTTGAACCACTCCATTCTTGTCTAGAACATAAGTCTGTCTTCCGGGCAGTGTTCCAAACAGATCTGCAGGCACTCCCCACTCTTTCCTGATCTTATTTCCCTCATCACTCAGCAATGTGTATGGAAGTCTGTATTTCTTTGCAAATGCCTGCATTCATTCTCGACTTTTGGTCATCCACAAGATTTGGGACGCAATCACAAGCTAATTCGTAACAGAGGAACGGAGTAGGATTTCAATTCACATCATGACTTTTCTACCACTATGAAATTATAACTAAAAAGAAAAGATCAGTACATAAAAATTGATATCAGAAACTGCTTCATAATTCAAAGAAGTCTCCCCAGGTTCAAAATGCTGAGGTTGATATAAAAATGGCTGACAAGCTAATAGAGCTTCCGTACATAAAATTACCAATAAAGATAAATTCAGATGTACAAAAACTGGACCAATAAAGTTTTTTCCCCCTGAACGTTAAGCAATCAGTGGTAAAGTGGTTTTTCTGAGTCCGTAAGGTTGAGGAAAATGTAGAACTGTTAATGACAATTATTTTTCATATTTTGGTTGCAGCACTGAAGAATGCCGTTCAGGCGGTGCAGATTTTTTTCACTATTACCTTGTGGGATGATGGGTCGTCGCCACTGATTCCAACTACCTCAGCTCCTGCTTTCTTAAACTTTTCATAGGAGTCCCTGAAGGCACAAGCCTGGGGTATAGTATCAAAAAGCTGGTTAGCATCTTCATCTTCAGATGAAGCTGAGTGAAATCCAGTCTAGCTAACATCCCTCGTGCCAGTTAAAATTCGAAGGCAGTAGCATGTGACAATCAAAATAAGGCAATGAAATTGGAATTGTGTTACAGCAGAGATATAGCGGCGTATGGAGACACGTTGGAGAAATCCAAGTTTCCAAAGCCCCAAGTGGTTGAATTGGCAATACCTAATAGCCAGCCTGGAAAATGATGCATTTGTTCGGAAGGTTCTAAGCACGTATTTTGATTCGATTGAGAACCTTTTTTCCCCCCTTCACAATCCAAGGATCGCCTTTCTAGCTTAAGATGAGAAAGCTACTATAACTAGAAGAAAAAGGTGGCCTTGTTGACATTATCACTAGTTGTTCTTTAGCAGATTTTGCCACATTCCCAGGGATTTTAGGATTATTCCCCAACAAAGCGCACCTAATGAATCACAAGCTTCCAACATAAGCCTATGCATGTTTAATAAGAAAATCCCAATGTTCTAAGAGTCGGTAGGCACGAGTCGGGTGGGCGGTCACCTTCGAGCTTCGAGACCCAGTAATCGGCACATAGCAATTAGTCGGATCTAGTCGGATAGACCCCGCCAGCAATTAATCCGATTTTTAGAACACTGGAAAATCCTTAGTCTGTACATGTATTACACGAAATTGTGGTTCGTTACAACTGATCAGGGGATAAGGACATCATAAATGTAAGGGATCCTGAACAACAACTGCAAAACCGATTCGTAATTTATGTAACAGTAATTGAAGGGAAACATAGAAGAAAAGAAAAAAGGAAAGAGTACGTACCTGTTTGGTGCAACCAGGGGTTTCATCAGCAGGGTAGAAGTAAACAACCACAGGCTTCCCTTTGAATTTGGAGAGGGTCACATTCCTTCCTTCTTGATCTTTCAATGTGAAACTCGGGGGCACCCCACCTTTGTTTACCTTGGCAAAAACCAGAGTCTTCTTCCTTGAAGAAGAATTGGAAGATGGGAGTGAGAGGGAGGGAGGATAAGAGAGCTTGACGGTACCGTAGAAATGGGAATGTGATGATTTGGGGAGAATGAAGAGGTTGTGAGAAGATGATGAAAGGGGTTTGGGGGATTGTCTTGGAAGGAGAGAAGGGAGTGGGTGTTTTTGGAGAGAGAGAGAAAGAGAAGCCATGGCAGAGTGTTTTTGGAGAGAGAGAGAGAGAGAGAGGAATGTGTGGTTTTTACAGAAATCAAAGAATGTTGCTGGAGTTGCAGAGGGTTTTTGGTGTTGAGGAAAGATAAGGGAGGTACGTTTGTGTTTGTGTGGAGAGCTTGGAGCAAAAGATTGGCCTTTCTCTTGGAAGACTCTAGGCGTGGACAATTGATGACCTCACTTTCTTCTTATTACCGTCTCTTTCCAATTACGTTGTTTGGTTCGCAAAACGGTTGTTTATAATTAAATGAATTTTTTAATAATTTATGAGTAGATATCAACGAGTTCTTTAATTTATGAGGAAAGTTGAAAATATTTCTTTACAAAAAAAGGCATTGTTTTTAAATTCTTATTTCGAATTGCACACTGTACATATATATATATGAGAAATGCTAGGTACAAAGAAAATTTATCCCGAAAACAACAATTAATGGTTGAGAATCACTTTGATGATTGTATCAATCACTTTGATGATTGTATCACATACATCAAAGTGAATCTCAACCATTAATTGATCTTTTCAGGATAGTTTCGGGATAAATTTTCTTTGTCCATAGCATTTCTAATTTTAAAGTGGAAGGAGTAGTATCTTCGGATATCAAGACCTTGTTCGTTTAAGAGTTCTGCTGTTTTTCTAGTCAAGACTCAAGAGTGTTAATTGAATTCCAACAAATATGTGACTGGAATACAATAATACTTTTTGATGTTTTAAAAAATTATGGAAATATGGAAAAGGTGTTTTCCCTTGTTATCAAAACAAGGCAAAATACCTCTAAAACTCATTTACGTTCTCAAAATGATCGCAATACCCCGTATGTACAAAATAACCAAAATGCCCCTACCATCCTTACATTATCAAAGGACCAAAATACCCCTCCATATACAAAATGATCAAAATGCCCCACAACCTTACATTATACCTCAATTGATTTTAGGACAGATGGTGAAACTTGGTCCAACACTACCATTTCATTCAGTCAATTCAAATCTACGTCAAACACAACAGGCTCGAGATGGAATTTACGCAAGGACACCATTAAATAAGATATAAATTTCACTTTGGGTCATTCATTCAAAATAATCCTCATCGCTGTCAATTAAAAGCTTTATCTACTATGAATTAATTCCGCAGCACAATCTCCAAATACAGCATAAAAAGCACGTACTAGACATGTTACATGAACATGTAAGCCAAACTAACAAGTGATGAACTACGTTATAATCTACTAGAAGTGTTATAGTACTTGTGATAAATCATAGTAAAACTTTTTTTTGAATCCTTAAACAGAGAGAGAGAGAGAGAGAGAGAGAGAGAGAGAGAGAGAGAGAGAGAGAGAGAGAGAGAGAGGTTGTAATAAACGGATCACCAACGAAAATTAAAACTAATATGATGGTGTCTTGTGAGAGTTGGCAATGCCTGTAACAAAGAATGGCAGTCGAGAGCTTTTTTATCTGTCCCAGCAAACAACGCGATCTTAACATCTTTCAAGCAGTGCAACCAGCATGAGACAGGAGAAGATGCACAACAGTGCTGCCTACTCTTTTGGCTCACAAGCTTCTCACACAGAGCCTGCATTGATCAAACAGATTAGTGTTTTGGAGTACCAAACACGGCATATGCTTTTCTAAGGGGTATATGAAAAATAAACATAAAAGTAAAGAATGCTACAAAATTATCTTTTGATCCCCTAGTATCTGTGGTACTGCTTCCATCGCTTTTTAAGCGTCCAAACTAGGAGTACATGCATTTTCAAACCCAGTCTAGCTAACATCCCTCGTGCCAGTTAAAATTCAAAGGCTATGTGACAATCAAAATAAGGCAATGAAATTGGAATTGTGTTACAGCAGAGATATAGCAGCGTATGGAGACACGTTGGAGAAATCCAAGTCTCCAAAGCCCCAAGTGGTTGAATTGGCAATACCTAATAGCCAGCCTGGAAAATGATGCATTTGTTCGGAAGGTTCTAAGCACGTATTTTGATTCGATTGAGAACCTTTTTTCCCCCCTTCACAATCCAAGGATCGCCTTTCTAGCTTAAGATGAGAAAGCTACTATAACTAGAAGAAAAAGGTGGCCTTGTTGACATTATCACTAGTTGTTCTTTAGCAGATTTTGCCACATTCCCAGGGATTTTAGGATTATTCCCCAACAAAGCGCACCTAATGAATCACAAGCTTCCAACATAAGCCTATGCATGTTTAATAAGAAAATCCCAATGTTCTAAGAGTCGGTAGGCACTAGTCGGGTGGGCGGTCACCTTCGAGCTTCGAGGCCCAGTAATTGACACATAGCAATTAGTCGGATAGACCCCGCCAGCAATTAATCCGATTTTTAGAACACTGGAAAATCCTTAGTCTGTACATGTATTACACGAAATTGTGGTTCGTTACAACTGATCAGGGGATAAGGACATCATAAATGTAAGGGATCCTGAACAACAACTGCAAAACCGATTCGTAATTTATGTAACAGTAATTGAAGGGAAACATAGAAGAAAAGAAAAAAGGAAAGAGTACGTACCTGTTTGGTGCAACCAGGGGTTTCATCAGCAGGGTAGAAGTAAACAACCACAGGCTTCCCTTTGAATTTGGAGAGGGTCACATTCCTTCCTTCTTGATCTTTCAATGTGAAACTCGGGGGCACCCCACCTTTGTTTACCTTGGCAAAAACCAGAGTCTTCTTCCTTGAAGAAGAATTGGAAGATGGGAGTGAGAGGGAGGGAGGATAAGAGAGCTTGACGGTACCGTAGAAATGGGAATGTGATGATTTGGGGAGAATGAAGAGGTTGTGAGAAGATGATGAAAGGGGTTTGGGGGATTGTCTTGGAAGGAGAGAAGGGAGTGGGTGTTTTTGGAGAGAGAGAGAAAGAGAAGCCATGGCAGAGTGTTTTTGGAGAGAGAGAGAGAGAGAGAGGAATGTGTGGTTTTTACAGAAATCAAAGAATGTTGCTGGAGTTGCAGAGGGTTTTGGTGTTGAGGAAAGATAAGGGAGGTACGTTTGTGTTTGTGTGGAGAGCTTGGAGCAAAAGATTGGCCTTTCTCCTGGAAGACTCTAGGCGTGGACAATTGATGACCTCACTTTCTTCTTATTACCGTCTCTTTCCAATTATGTTGTTTGGTTTGCAAAACGATCGTTTGTAATTAAATGAATTTTTTAATAATTTATGAGTAGATATCAACGAGTTCTTTAATTTATGAGGAAAGTTGAAATTTTTTCTTTACCAAAAAAGGCATTGTTTTTAAATTCTTATTTCGAATTGCACACTGTACATATATATGAGAAATGCTAGGTACAAAGAAAATTTATCCCGAAAACAACAATTAATGGTTGAGAATCACTTTGATGATTGTATCAATCACTTTGATGATTGTATCACATACATCAAAGTGAATCTCAACCATTAATTGATCTTTTCGGGATAGTTTCAGAATAAATTTTCTTTGTCCATAGCATTTCTAATTTTAAAGTGGAAGGCGTAGTACCTTCGGATATCAAGACCTTGTTCGTTTAAGAGTTCTGCTGTTTTTCTAGTCAAGACTCAAGAGTGTTAATTGAATTCCAACAAATATGTGACTGGAATACAATAATACTTTTTGATGTTTTAAAAAATTATGGAAATATGGAAAAGGTGTTTTCCCTTGTTATCAAAACAAGGCAAAATACCTCTAAAACTCATGTACGTTCTCAAAATGATCACAATACCCCGTATGTACAAAATAACCAAAATGCCCCTACCATCCTTACATTATCAAAGGACCAAAATACCCCTCCATATACAAAATGATCAAAATGCCCCACAACCCTTACATTATACCTCAATTGATTTTAGGAGAGATGGTCACTACCATTTCATTCAGTCAATTCAAATCTACGTCAAACACAACAGGCTCGAGATGGAATTTACGCAAGGACACCATCAAATAAGATATAAATTTCACTTTGGGTCATTCATTCAAAATAATCCTCATCACTGTCAATTAAAAGCTTTATCTACTATGAATTAATTCCGCAGCACAATCTCCAAATACAGCATAAAAAGCACGTACTAGACATGTTACATGAACATGTAAGCCAAACTAACAAGTGATGAACTACGTTATAATCTACTAGAAGTGTTATAGTACTTGTGATAAATCATAGTAAAACTTTTTTCTAAATCCTTAAACAGAGAGAGAGAGAGAGAGAGAGAGAGAGAGGGAGAGGTTGTAATAAACGGATCACCAACGAAAATTAAAACTAATATGATGGTGTCTTGTGAGAGTTGGCAATGCCTGTAACAAAGAATGGCAGTCGAGAGCTTTTTTATCTGTCCCAGCAAACAACGCGATCTTAACATCTTTCAAGCAGTGCAACCAGCATGAAACAGGAGAAGATGCACAACAGTGCTGCCTACTCTTTTGGCTCACAAGCTTCTCACACAGAGCCTGCATTGATCAAACAGATTAGTGTTTTGGAGTACCAAACACGGCATATGCTTTTCTAAGGGGTATTTGAAAAATAAACATAAAAGTTAAAGAATGCTACAAAATTATCTTTTGATCCCCTAGTATCTGTGGTACTGCTTCCATCGCTTTTTAAGCGTCCACACTAGGAGTACATGCATTTTCAAACCCCTAAAAAATACTCCATTCGTTTCAAAATATTTGTCCGGTTTTCAAAACGAGAACTCCAAAATAATACATTTCTTTTAAGAAAAAATTCAAACTTTTTTCATAAATTAAAATAACTTATCGATATCTAGTTTGAAAAAAAATTGAATTTTTCTTGCAGAAATTGTATGATTTTTATGTCCTCATTTTGCGGACTGGACAAACATTTTGGGACGAAGGGAGTATATCTTTCTATATTATTTTTATTGCACCAAATTAAAGTGCTTGAAGCAAGATTCTGAATGAATACCATATCGGTCGTGGTACTGTTTTTGTTATTGGTACAGTACATACTAATATCGGAATTATTTGGATACTGTTTTGGATTTTTCATTATAATATTATGAATATGAAAACTGTTATATACATACAGTTTAGTCTTTACTACGTTTCCTTGGTTAACAATAATTGTAGTTTTGTCAATATTTACGGGTTTTTAAATTGTCTTTCTTTCCCATAGAGGAAATCGGACAATTAGTTGGTATACTTTATCTACATATATGGAGTATTAATTAAGTCCAAATATCAATTAAACGTGCACATATATATAGTTTTAAGGTGCTTCGTAAATTTCATGCATATAGCTTAAGGCGTGACGAAATGGAGTGAAAAAAGGATAGTTTTTTTTTTTTGTCATTCATTAAACCTAATCTACTCTATCCTAGGCAACTTAGGGAGAGAGATGAGTACTTGCGGGAACAAACCCTAGCTTGAGATGGTATATTTCCAATAAAAAATAATAAAGCTATATTAGTAAAGTAATAAATTTTGTAATAAAGCATAGCTAAGATGTGAAAACAAAAAAGAAAAAGAAAAAAAAGACAGACTCACTGGTCCCCAAAAGTAATATATTTTGTTTCGTTTGTTATTTTTTTGTACTTTCAGACTGGTAGTGTCCACTTTTATTGTACTGTGTTTTTTCTTTGGGTAAATTGAGTAGGAGGACATGCTATAAGGGTTTTTGCCATGATAAGGACATAAATATTTTCCTCTAAAGTTTAAAGGACATTCTGTCCAAGATTTACAAATAACCCCTTCCAAAGTTGACCGGCGTTGACCAAAGTTGACCGGCGTTGACCAAGGTTGACCGGCGTTGACCAAAGTTGACCAGCATTGATCAAAGTTGACCGGCGTTGACCGGCGTTGACCGGTGTTGACCGGCGTGGACCAAGGTTGACCGGTGCTGAAAGTACCTAAAACCCTAGGGTACCCTATGAAAGTGCCTAAAATTTTAGGGTACCCTATATATGAAAGTGCCTAAAACCCAAGGTACCCTATGAAAGTGTCTAAACCGCTAAAACCCTATAATAGGAAAATGAACCCTAAAACCCTATAAAAGTGCCTAAAACCCTAGGGTACCATATGAAAGTGCCTAAAATTTTAGGATACCCTATATATGAAGGTGCCTAAAACCCTAGGGTACCCTATGAAAGTGCCTAAACCGCTAAAACCCTATAATAGGAAAATGAACCCTAAAACCCTATAAAAGTGCCTAAAACATTAGGGTACCCTATGAAAGTGCCTAAAATCCTAGGGTACCCCATGAAAGTGCAACAAGATCGAAAAATACGAAAATAAACATATTTTGTGTTAGCCAAACAAAACCCTTGTCTCATTTAAGATCATTTAAATTAAAAAAGACATTTTTTGTGTTAGCCAAACAAGGTCTTTGTCTCATTAAAGGCAATTTGGTCTTTTCACGGACCTTAAACTCTAAAATATTTTCATTAATGGACTTTACACATCACTGAAATTTAAGCTGGACTAAATCTAATTTGGGACCTCTTCTTTTGGACTTTAGACCAATTTGCTGTTTTTCTTTTTGTTATATATAAATTGAGTTTAATTCTGGTATTAAAAAAAAAAAACAAAATGGTAGCTCCGGTAACCGAAAAATGTCCGGAATCCTCTGGTACCAACGGCAACCTCCGATATTTCAAATGAAACGGAAAAGGGAGCTTCAAGTACTGGCTTTAGGTTGAAAAAATACAATTGTACGGTACGGGATCCATAACCTTGGCTCAAAGAGTACTTTCAATTTGGTGAAAATACACCTTTTTTTTACGCCCAAGAAAATCTACAATTACCGGGGGAACACTATAAAAGGGACAGAGGGAGAATATACCTTTGCTAACTTTGTCCCAAAAGCCGATGCCTTTGCAGAATGTGAAATTGTGAGCCCAATTTCACATTCCCTCGAAATTTCCATGGATAATCGTGATTCACTCGTAAGATCACCATCAAATACAAATGAAGAAAGATTCGGAGCCTTAATAATAATAATAGGATGCAAACTTCTTGACGATAATCTTTCAAGTTGAAGACTTGATAACTCAAACGATTTCAACCCATAACCACGTAGCTCCAATATTTTAAGGAGTGGAAATCTAGAACCAACATCTCGAGTAAATTGTTCTGGAATGAGGAGACAATCTATGCACAACTCTTGTAGATTCACACAAGAAGCCAGACAAACGTTCTATATCGGTGATAGGCAAAAGAACCTAGACTGGGTGCTTTAATCTCAATTCTTTCAAGTTCACCAGCTTAGTCATGCACATCAACCTTCTTGAGTTTTTGAACATCGGAGATAAGAAATTCTTCAACAATTTGCAACAAGACAGGTCAAGTCTGATAAAAGGGAAGAAGAACAGCAAAATATGATCATTTGAAGAATGTCCTCAGTTACGTCATGCACATCAACCTTCTCGAGTTTTTGAACATCGGAGATATGAAATTCTTCAACATTTTGCAACAAGACAGGTCAAGTCTGATAAAAGGGAAGAAGAACAGCAAAATATGATCATTTGAAGAATGTCCTCGGTTACAAAAACACCCAACTCCTGCAGGGAGCCACACTTTGTACTAATAAGAAGGTTTGTCATATTGCAGTTTCTTAACAATAGAAAAGTCAATGATTTAGAGCCGAAAAATGATTTGGGATAGATTGTGATGCGGGCAATAAGCTGTTGCCTCATTTTCGTCACCTTCAAAGAGAAGAATAACCTCTTTGACATTCATCTCAGTAGCCAATTCCAACCAACGGTCAATGCGAGAGCCACATTTGTAAAGAAGTACTTATCATATCCAACGTGAATTCTTGTAAGGTGACCTCCCCTCTTGTGGAGTTTTAAGATCGAGTTGTCTACCATGTCCATGAATGATCTGTGCTTTATTTTGGTAATTGGGACCGTCTGCGAACCTAGTCCAAGAAATAGGCTTTCACTGCACAACAGGGAAGGATACCACTCCCTAGCATTTTGCCATGTCTTGGACAAGATGATACTAGTACGAAAACCTTCTGAATATGACAAATATGAGATGATGTGATGAATGATAGGTTCAGGCAAGTGGGAGATTCGATCCATGGAGTCAATTCTTGCAACAATGCTATCATTATTCGTGATGTTGGAATTTCCTTTCCAATGCTTTGTTCGAAGCCGTCCTTTTCCGTCCATCCAGTACAAGAAAAAACTCCCTCTTTTTTCTATTGAACAGCAAACATAAAATTTTCATTAACCTCAAAAGTGATGGGTAATCCTTCCAACATAAATTTTTCATCAATCTCAAAAGTGATCGTAATCTCAAAATTTTTCTTTGGAAATTTGGAACAAATCCATGATTGTCATATACCCAATTTTTTTTTTAAAATCTTTATGACGAATTTAGTTTTTCCTTACCTTGGCAATAGTAATCCTTCCAGACTCTGCGAGCAATTTGGTGGCCACCCAAATCAAAAGGCTTCAAACTTTATTTTCCCGATGCTCTCAACTCTTCCCATGTGGGGGTACTTTAGCTGCTGCTGAACTAACCTCTGAAAAATCAAAGATCCAAAATCAAACACAAACAAAAGAACCAAAAAATCGCGTCAGCCGAACAGTTTCCAACATTTTTCTTTCCTTCGATTTTCTGGGGAAATTGAGGGATGTGGAGTTAAATGAGAGAGAGGGGAAAAAAGTGTACCTCGTCTTTGAGCAAGTGAAGCAGAGTTGTCATGCCGGCAATGTCGAGGCCACAGAATAAGATCTTGGCCCTCCTTGAATGAATGGGAGAGATTGTGACTTCGGAGTGAGAGAGAGAGAGAGGGGAGGCACCGTATAGAATGGGCAAGGGTCCTGTCCAGTGCCCTTCCAACCAGTCCGATGCAGTTTGGACTCTTTCTGGGCCCAGCCCACAAATATTTTGACACCAGTTTTAACACCCGATTTTGTCCGGATCTTTCGGGCCATATTGTGAAGATTTATTCGATCGTTAACTTCAAATGTGCAAGTAATCCTCGACACTCGTTTTATCGGATTCCATTGTTGATTCTCTGATTTGGCAAATCATGGGTTCAATCTTCTTTAAACCCCGTAAAAGTCCCCACGTCTTCTTATCCGCCTTCAGGCATTTACAAAGTTATGCACTTAAGTTTTGCCATCTTGTGTTCACACGTTCCGTTTTATTCAAATTATTATTTTGCACTAGCTTGTTTGCAGCATACGTACACATTTAGTGGTGGTGGTGTATTGAAGACCACTCAATATTTGAGAGATGATCTTCTTGTGTTGGACTCGCCCATCTCCTCAAGAACAGAAGGCTTGCGTTATGAAGTAAAAACAACACACTTATCAAAATAACGAAAGCCCACAACCTCATTGGGAGCAATGAAATAGTATTTGCGAATGAGGAAGAGATAAGTTGGGAGAATGGTAAGAGGCATGAGAGGCGCACCGTTTTTCCCTTGCGACCCACTTGATAAGGACAAAATTGTCGCATCTCACCTTAAATTATAGCCGGCATATCAATGTGAAAGCCACCATACAACATGGTCAAAAAATTACCACGCCGCTCATCTTTATGACCCCTACAAATATTAAATTTAAGGATTGAGTGTCAACAAATCAAAAATGAGCTCGTCGAGCAATGGCACACGCCCGCTGCACATCTCACAAATAATGGCCACCAGTGGGCATAGCGTCCCAAGAAATATCATAACACGAATTGAGGTTAGAACAAGAGAGTACCCGCGTAATATCAGCCTTCGTAAACCCTTGACACCATCTATGTAGCCAAACAAGACACCGTTTTGACAGAACAACCGCACAAGACAAAGATAAATCGAAAGGGCCAAAAGAATTTGAAATAATGCGTTGCCAATAGAGTGATATTACTTTTTTCAAGGTCACCGATCACGTATTCCATGAAACAACACAAGATCTTTGGGAACATCACAAAAAGCTCATTCTCAACTTCTAACGTTGTCTTTCGGTTTCAGAGATTCTACAAATATGAAGATTTTAGAGATCACAACGAAACACTTAGAATGAAAAATAGAAACTATTGCAACCAACCAACGTAGCTTACTTGTTATTCATAAGCATGCCCCAAGCAATTCCTCATGTAACTTACAATGAGGAAACCATTTGGATGTGGGTTTTTTTTTATCTTGATCATATTGAAAATCCACGCGGTCTTTTTGCATATCTTGCTGCCATTGCTGATAGGAGTGAACATAGGTTGATCCTCCGGGTATCCTTGATGTCCAATTTACAATATCGTCTTTGGGAATACGTCTTGCACTCTAAAAAAAATTCTGCACTATAAACTTTGCCTTAGTCCGAGATACTATTCGAAAAAGATAAATATTTCGCATTGTCTCCTCTTGGCTCCACGAGCATGGATGGCTAAAAACGGTGTCGTGTTCTTTTCCTACAAATTTGGCAATCGACGTGGATCAAAGAATTAAATTGATAGAAAGACGCACCTTTAGTTTAAGGTAATATTTATTACATACACAAAGCAAGCAAAAATTAAAGATTTCGTACAAAGGATTGGTGTTGATCAACAACTTTGCAACATGTGCCACATCTTTTGGATATTGGTTGCTACCGATCATTAACTTGATCACTTGTCTCAAAGCAACACAATCTCTTGCACAAGAGGTATAATTGTAACCCATCTGAAAATCAATCAGGTTCCGCAATGTGGACCTCATAATTAGCTAATACGAAGATATTATTTTCGTCAAGACTGTCATAAATTAACCCATTTTCATGAAAGTATCCAACCTTTTTCATGATTTCCCTACAAATACGAACAAATAGTAGAGCCTATCAAGTATGGAACTATGCGAAATAAATGCAGTAATCTCAAGAGTAGTATTAACCTTGAGTACTTTTCGATCAACATCGGTTAGCCGATACTCAACAATGTTTATACTACTGAGGGTTGAACAATCTTGTCCCTGTGTTGTTCAATCATTGACTCAGGCTACATCCATCTCAACCATAATATTTTTTCGCATTCTTTAGGGTTAGGATGGAGGTAGCCTGAGTGGATTGAAGAACACAAGGACATGATTGTTTCAACCCTCAGCTATGGAAACCTTGTTAAATAGCGACTAGTCAAAGTTGGTCGAAAAGTACTCAGGTTAGTGCTACAATTGAAATTATTGCACTTATCTGGCACAGTTTTCACACTTTGATAGACTATACTATTTTTCCGTATGTGTTGGAGAATCATGAAAAATGTAGGATACTTTCATAAAAATAGGTTGATTCATGACAACCTTGACGAAAATAACATTTCATATTGGCTAATCATGAGGTTCACATTGCGGAACTTAATTTTCCAAAGGGTCACAATCATACTTCTTTGTGCAAAAAATTGTGCTACTTTGAGGCAAGTGATCAAGTTATTGATCGGTAGCAACCAATGTCCAAAAGATGTTGCACATCTTGCAAAGTTGTTAATCAACACCGATCCTTTGTATGCAATCTTTAATTTTTGCTTGCTTTGTGTATGTTATAAGTATTACCTTAAACTAAAAATGTATCTATATATAAATTTAATTCTTTGGTCTAGGCTGATTGTCAAATTTGTAGGAAAAAATATGACATCATTTTTGGCCATCCATGCTTGTGGAGCCAAGAGGAGATGATGACATTTATCTTTTTAGGATGGTACCTCAAACTAAGGCAAAGTTCACAATGCAAATTTTTTTTGAGAGTGCAAGGCGTATACCCAAAAACGAGACAGTAAATTAGATATCAAAGATACTTTGAAGATCAACCTATGCTCACTTCTATCACCTATAAGAACAAGATATGCGAAAAGACAGCTTGGATTTTTCGGTATGATCAAGATAAAAAAAAACCCACATCCAGATGGTTTCCTCATTGTATGTTACATGAGGAACTGCTCGGGGCGTGCTTATGAAGAACAAGTAAGCTACGTCGGTTGGTTGCAATAGTCTGTTTTTTATTCTAAGTGTTTCGTTGTGATCTCTAAAATTTTCATTTTTGTAGAATCTCTGAAACCAAAAGACAGTGTTAGAAGTTGAGAATGAACTCTTCGTGATGTTCCCAAAGATCTTGTGCAATTTCATAGAGTACGTGATCGGTGACCTTGAAAAAGATAGTATCACTCTATTGACAACACGGTATTTCAAGTTCTTTACGCTCTTTCGATTCAGTTTATCCTCGTCTTGTGCGGTTGTTGTATCAAAATTTGCATTTGAATGTTGCGTTTAACGGTGTCTTGTTTAGCTTATATAGATGGTGTCAAAGTTTTAATCACGAAGGCTGATATTATGCAGGCACTTTCTTGTTCTAACTCCACTGCGCATTATGATATTTCTCGGGATGCTATGCCGAGATGTGCAGCGGGCATTTTGGTTCCAATGGGTCTTGCACTCAGCGAGCTCATTTGCCCCCTTGTCTTTGGTTTGTTAACTCAATCCTTAAATTTAATATTTTTTGGGGTCATAAAGATGAATGGCAGGGTAATTTTTTGACCACGTTGTACGCATTTCACCGTGGCATTCACATTGATATGCCTGCTATAATTTGGGGTGAGATGCGACAATTTTGTCCTTATCAAGTGGGTCGTAAGGAAAAAAGGCGCACCTCTCGTGCCTTTCACCATTCCCCCAACTCATCCCTTTCCTCATTCGCAAATATATTCCATTGCTCCCAATGAGGTTGAGGTTGTGGGCTTTCGTTATTTTGATAAGGTTCGTTGGAAGGCTAGGTATGCACAGTTTGCAACACCCGGACCCCGCCCCTACCCCACCGGCTCCCGTGGTCCTTTTGCTCGATGAGGCATCGTCTGTTCCCTTTTCTATGAGTTTTGAGCAATACGAGCATTCGCAAGTGGGCTAGCTTGAGTTGCACTGCGAGCTTGCAGCCGTCAAATCATAACTGCAAAACGTGCTTGAGCGGTTACCCCCTCTTGCACCTTGTCTTTGCCCACCATTTGAGAGTGTGTTCACTGCCGTTATTGCAGATTCTAAAATCATCTTTCGATGGGAATAGAATCATGTTGGATTCTTTTGTTGAGAATCCGTCATTGTTCTTGTTGGATCAGTGTAATCAAATGGTCGATATAAATGATCGTGCTATGAGAGACTCAAACTCTGAATCACCATATGCCTAGCAAGGTAAGTGCTTTCGGTTGAATTTGATGCCATGAAATTGTTAAGGAAATTAAGCATGCAAAGTCTGTATCTTTATCATGTTTCTAGAGTACTTGGTGTTCTGTAATAATATAAATGAATGATTAGGTTAAATAGCGACTGCTGTGGAAGTATTTATTTTATGCCCTTGAGTCTGATTTCTGCCTAAAGTATATATTTTGCCTAGGTTATTTGGTAGCTATGAACTTTGTTGTCTTCCAAGTAATTTTGTTTTGTTGGTTTTCGTAGTAGAAATGCATTTAGATTGAAGATTTTTAAAAACTGCGTTAGATTGGTTAATGCTTTATGGTGGAAGAATGAATCTTGTGTTGATTGGTACTATATATACTGAACCATATATTTACAACTACAACATAAGATGCAGAGTATATGTGATGTAACCATCAATGCTCAGTGGCAGTTATATGCGTGCACGTTTGGGTCCAAGTGCAGGCAATGACTTTTGTGTCTTAAGCTCTAGACCATTCTTGTAATCGTTTTTTGGTAGTGAACACGAAGGCATTCGCCAGTTTTGTGATGGCCTTCAATTTCCAAAATTTACTGGTCTTCAATTTCCAAGATCAGAAATGCTAGGTAACCTGATCTGGTTGCCCGACTGGGTTCCCGATGCTGACATGGCGGGTGGGCCCCATGTTAGCAGCTGGAAAAAAAAAACACCTCCATTTATGCATGCCTCTCTCCTCACGTGTTCTTTGCAACACTTTTCTCCCTCCTTGGAGTACTCTATTCCAAGATTTCCACCTCTTCTCTCTATCTCTCATCTCTTTTTAGAAATTCAAAAGGCGCGATAGAAATTCTGGGATATAGCTGAAGTTCTTCCTCTTCCCCATTTCTAACAATTCCCTCTTACTACAGAACTGAAAAGTGTCAAACCTAGTGGTGTGGACAAGAAAAACATTCAAGTATCCATTTGATCTTGGCATTCATCTTTGAGTAGCTGTTGCTAAAAGAATAAAAATGTTGAAAGCTATTCGAAGCTGATCCTTCTCTTTTTAACTTTCTTCTCATTTATTTTTCACCTTTACACCATGTTAAAGACTGAAAAACTAACCCAAAAAGGAAACCCCACCAGTATTAATCCGAATACATCTTCCCTTGGCGTTGGAAAAAATAAACAACACACTTGAAAACAGAGCACTTAAGCTGTGGTTTCAACCAGACTTGAGAAAACAACCACATCTTCCCTTGCTACATGACTTTCTTTTAGCAAAACCGGTTTGCGGGTTGGTTTTGGTTAGATTACACACATAGTCACATATATTGTCTAGGTTTTGGTTTCCAATTTTTTAGAACCGTTTAAAATGGTTCGGTTACTGATTTTTTAGAAGATCCGGACCGTGTGCATCCCTATTCCTATTGTAGCGTGGAAGCGCTTTCGTGAAGGTTACTAAGTGTGTGGACCATGCGTTGGAGGATTCAGTGCTCTTTTTTGCTGGAAGGAATTTTCAGCAATTTAAAAAATACGTGAAAAATGACGCAGAAATTAAAAAGATCAGAGAGAGAGAGAGACATAGAGAGTTACTGTTACAGAGACTTGTCCGGCAACTTCTAGCTCCGTTTCCCCAAGACTCAGGCACTTCCCAAATTCTCTCTGTTGAGTGGTTCACCTGCGGATCTGTATGAACAAAATTTTAAATTAAGACAATTTTTTTTTTTGGAAGAAAATTTAGTCATTTGACACGAGATAAAATACTAGCAGTACGTTAAAATTAACCCCACCTGCTTGAAGCCGCTCCCCGTAATCATCGGGCGTACTCGAATCGAAAAGAGAGGCGGCAATGCATTAGGGTTTACCGCGTCTTCGGCTTCTTTCTGGCCCATTCGGTAGGCCGTTTCTTCGGGTTCCAGAACCACGGTGTGGCTTGCGCGGACAGCCGTTGCTTTGTTTTCTTTCTTTTTTCTTTCTTCTTGGTTTTGTCTTGTTCCGGCCAGCCGCCTTTTCCGTAGTCGCCGAGCGCTGGGGCCAGTACTCCCGCGGCTCCTACATTGGCAGACTCCATGACTTCCGGCTCGGCCGGTTTCTGCTCCGGCTGCTCAAGCTCGTCGTACATTCCCAACTGGTTTTTTTTAGAGATTTTTGGTAGGCATCCCTTAGATTTTCTGTGAAGCCGTTAGCAACTTCCATTCCGTGGGGTGTGCAGAGAGAGAGAGAGAGAGAGAGAGAGAGAGAGAGTTGATGCTGCTGCTGATGAGCTTGTGTTTGTTTTGAAGTTTTGTGGGTACTGAAATTCAATAGAAGTTAGCACTCCCACCACCAAACTATAGTACTTTCTAGTCTCTCCGTTTGATGGAGTAAATTCTCAATAAATTCCCACCACCAAACTATACTTCGGTACTACTGTAGAAATTTGGGGGCGTTTTTTAATTGGTTAGTACGGAAATTTTTTCAGCTCGGCGCATTCAAATCATCCATTGCATTTTTGGATTGTTTGAATTTGGAGAGAGAGAAAAAAAAAGTATTGAGATGAGAGGAGAGAAAAGGTTCAATCTAAGCTATCCAAAAATGTATTGGATGGCCCGAATATGTACCACGTGAAATATACTCACCTGGCACCGAAAAATTTCTCAATTAGTACATTTATGTTTTGGGCAACAACTTATGGCATTTTGGTAAGTCGTTTACACTAACTCGAAATTTATGGGTTTGTTAAAACAATTTAACATTTTTCAACAACTATTTGGGCTACAACTTATTTCATTTTGATAAGTCGTTAACACTAACTCACAACTTAAGCGTTAGTAAAAACAACTAGACATTTTTCAACAAGTTGTGATCGACAACTGATTGCTTAGGGAAAACGCCCCCTAGGACTGAGCTCTTGTAAACTCGCTTTGTTGAACTACAAAAAAATTTATTTGGTAGTCCTGGGGTAGGGTACCGTTACTTTGTCCAAGTTATTACTCCTACAATTTCCATGGCCCTTCCATTACTAAAATCACATCATAGTGTCATTATATAGAATAAAAAATAAAAAAAATGAAGAAAAAGGAAACAGATCATTAACTCGTCAGGCCCAAAAACCCATAAACTCATCAGAAATTAATGTAGTACTGCTTCAACCAACTCATTAGCTACGTAATTAGCAAAATGGCTTTACCCTAGGGAAAAAATAAATTTGCCACTTTCTTTTCGTGCACATTTATAAGCCTAATACGGCTTTAAACCCTTTGTCCCAGAGCCTTTTAGCCTAGCTAGTTGCAAAATCACAGGAATGTTAGGTGTTTCCGATGGTAAATAAATTGAGAAATGTCAAGTTATTTTGGGTAATAAATAAGTTATTGATAGGTTTGTGAGGAGATATACTGTAGCAAAAAAAAATTTGTATTGACAACTTTTTTGTTAGTGAAAATTACATCGTAAAACGTTGAAACTTTTTTAATAATAAAAACAAGATGATAAAATACGTTAAATTTTCTGTATTTTTTATTAGTCAAAACACTCCCTCAAGCAGTCGCAATCACTTGCTTCCGGTGAAAAGAAGAGCCATTGGAAGTTCATTGATTGTACACCAATGTTACACATAACAATCCAAACACTATATCAAACATAACCTCTCACAGTACGTAAGAGGGAGATTGCATGTTTGGTATTGTACTTTTGAATTGTCGTGAGAGTACTGTAGTACTATTTTTTTTTATTGCATTTGCAATGGTGGTTCATCTAACATTTATTGACGAAGTGCTTGCTTTATGCAGGAATCTGCACCTTGAGCAGCGTGGCAAATGGGCTCTGTGCTTTTGCTGTGGTCTTCCTTTTTTCTCTTTTTGTTGTCATTTGGTCCTTTTTACAGTGGTTTGATGTACTAGCTACTGGTACAAGGCAGAACAAGTATCCTATGTGGAGTATATTGATGACTTATCCTAATTATTCAATTAAAATACATACGGAGTATTTTCTAATTTAAAAACTTGTAGCGACAAATATGAGACGATGCTCGGTATTTCACTGGTATCAATATGTACCATACCGATGGAAAAATCGGTACCTAAGTCAGTATGATATTCAGAACCTTGATTCAAAAAAAAAAGTTTTTGTAAATTGGTAGCGTATTATATTTTTTCAATAATTCCTTTACTGAAATTTATAGATTGACCACATATATATATATGTATATGTATATATATATATATGTATATGTATATATATATATATGTATATTTATATGAAGAAATAGGTTGACCATATTACTGAGAACTAGTACAGTACATGAAACTGGGTCCATTAAAATGTCCGGGAAATGAAATGAATACACCATACTTGTCCTACCATACATTGTCAGGTAACAAATACTACACGCACTAAAATCTCAAAACCTTTTCCATTTATTTTCCTTTGCCAATAAAAATACAAGAAGGTATTACAATCTTTCCCCTTTCAAAAATTTCGTCGTCAATATTTTATTGTTCAAAATACGGGATATTACATATCCCGTGTCCTGATTATTTAGCTTTATTGAAATTTACTTTGATTGTTGATTTGAATTGATTAGCATGGGACTTGGTTAGTGACTTTGTACTTGTGGTTCAGTTAGTTTTTGATTGGTCATCCCATCGGTACTTCATAGCGCTTTAGAAAGATCAAGGGGAGATCCATGGGTTGGTGGAAGTTATTGTTGCTACTTCTACAAGGTGAGAGAGAGAGAGAGAGAGAGAGAGAGAGAAAAGTAGATTTCTAAAACCATGCAATTGCTGAACGTATCTCCCAGGCTGCAGAAAATATTACCCTGTTCCTCTTAACTGACCTCTCTTCAGCCCTCTGGGCGGATAGCAAATACAACACGTTATCGTTAGGTGTGGATCAGTCAATAACTTTTTTGTCAAAGATCTTTCTGACGCCTCAGGATCTCTACGATCAACCTCCATTCGAGCGAGAAGAAATTTTTTTTTACCGAGCAATCCGTAAATTTTACTAGTATTTACTGTATGTTGTTTCATCGCGCGTATTTAAAAATGTTTTGAACGGTTTAGATTGAAAATTAATTTTGATCGGTAAAAATTAATTGTTACCGGTCAAAATGGAAAAACAGATCCCAAACGAAATGGACAACCGAGATTGTATGGACCGTGAAAAAGTTTCTCTCTCGAAAAATGGACATAATTACGAAGGAAATAATTTTAGCACTTCACTTTTCGATAAATGCACTTCAAAAATTATTTTTTAATGTGCTTTGAACAAATGTGTTATGAGTATTTTGAAACACTAAAAGATAAAATTTGGAGTGTATTTATTAAAGAGTGGAGTGTCAAAATTATTTTTTCAATTACTGATTTTATTTCATGAAGAATTTGGTAAAGAGAATCAATAATGTTATCCGGACATCCTACACTTTCTTATTTTGTTTGGTTGTATTTTGCTTAGTTTTCTTAGTTGTATTTTGTTTTGTTGTTTTTTTAGGCTTATGGGTCGAGCAGTTTTATATCTAAATTTATCAATATAAGTTGCGTTTGTATTGTTCATCGGAAAAAATATATTGCTGAATTTTTTTCCCTTCAATTTTCAATTTTTTATGGCTTTTAATTTTTCAAAACCACACTACGAACGGAGAATGGTAGTTAAAATGAGTTTCATCCAAACTCGTCAGTAAACATAAAACATGTGTCATATGTTACTAATAGAGAGTCCAATTTACTAAGGACCCGTTTGAGAGCTGAGTTATTTTTGCATTTTGAATGAAGGGATTTTTAGATTGTAACTAGAATAACTTATGTATATGGTAGAGTGTTTGGAAGTACAAATAAGATTTTGCTACAGAATAGCGTTTGTGAGAATAATCCTCAAAATAAATTATGAAAATAACAATATGACGATAAGAACAATTCGTATTGTGCTATATCGTGACCTGCATTTTCCCAAATTTACTATTCAAAGTTTCTCAAAGAAGTCCATGCCATAGATCATGGCATGTGCGAGTGGTCGGGCCATACTTACAAGTAATCATAATTTTGTTTTTTCATTTTTGTTTTGCGTTTTCATTTTTCATTTTTATTTTTTGATAGAAAACGAATTGGCATTAACTTAAAAGCCTTTTAAACACATCAATATCTTGAATGCCACTCTCCCATTGCTAGTTGAAGCCCATCGCAAGGCCCAGAGTTCGGAACCAAGCACCAATGAATCTGTGGCACCAATGAATCTGTTAAAAGCCTTTTACAACGGCCCAGACTTGGTTTGAACCACCCCACGGAATAACAGCAGCAGCTAGGGAAAACGACGGCCAATGACGTGTTTTGATAATTAATACCCGTTAAGAACATACTGAGAATATTTGTTAATGCTGAAAATATCCTTGGCGGGTATTAATTATCAAAACACGTCATAGGCCGTCATTTTCCCTAACAGGCTATGGGGTTTTTTATTGCCAACATTGTGGGATAAAAAAATGTCATTCCCAAGCTCTAGAAATGATATCATCTCCAAGGAGAAAAGTTCAGGTGGTTGGGCGCAGGACAAGACTAGGATTTTACTCTAACAATGGCTAAATGTATACTAAAAAAAAAAAAGTGAATTACGATATTAATAGTCATTGACTCTAAAAAAAAACAAAAACAAAAACTGTAGTAAATTATATCTGTCACGTGCACAGGAGTACGAAAAAAAGACTAATTTTAATTTTTTAGGTTAAATTGTTTTAGGGTTAAAGTGTGGAGTTTTTTTCTTTTTTTTCTTTTTCTCCTTAATTACACCTCATCCTTTATATTATTTCACTTTGGCCCATTGAATTTAGTTTTGGAATACTTTTTTGGGTCTCCTTTTTTGAAAAAAAAAACCAGAAGATTTAGGACTTATAACAAAAAATAAGAAAAAAATTCTAGCGGTGTCGAGACTATATAAGTTGGGGATAATTTTTTTTTTACATATAATAATTGCAATTTCTAAATTTTTTGTCGCGCCACTAGACCCCCTTGGTTCTATCCTTACTTGGCCGTTGGAAGAAGAGGGAAGAGAGTGGAGAAAATGCCGATGATTGCGATTTGATCTGAAGGCACCAACACGCAATGAGAAAGATGATGGAAGAAAGGGAGCAATTAAGCTTAAGCCAACAAGGTAAGTCAGTAGCAGAATTGAATTGAATATGGTTTTGAGTTTTCATTATCCTCCTATGTTTAAATGCCAGGCTAAAGCAGTATAACGGAGTAAATCACTAGTATCGAAGCGAGGAAACGTGGCAATACACAAAGCACTAATGCATACAACATGAAAGACACACACTTTTGGCCATTGAGAAAGCAAGGTACTAAGGCTTTGTTTGGTTTGGGTTTTGAGGGACTAACAAAAAAAAAAAAAGAAGTTGAAAGCGACCAATCAACCTCTTACTAGTAAATCACCTCGCACCCCAGCTTCTTCCTTCATGTTGTGCTGCCTCCTCAATAGTTTCATCATTTTCCCATCCTCCCCCCTACAAATTTAATTAAGTAGACAAAATGCAGAATCATTAATAGAAATTTCTCGCTAATATTCCTAATTTTACATGCTCAAGGAGAAATAATTAGGAAAATATAGTAAGAGTTCGACCAATCAATCACTATGACTAAAGTGGTCAGTGTGCATTCCCCCTCATCTCCCTCTAGTGCGGAACCATTGTCCGTCCCTGAAAGGTTTATTACAAGGATCACTGGTGCTTTCGCGCTTCATTAAGTACTCTCTAAACCACTCGTGGAACAACTTCAGATGCCTGCAAACTTAACAGATAAATACTCACCTCTTTCCTTCTACAGCTACTCATTCCTTTCCCCAGGACGACTTCTCCTAACCAACTCCTTTTCAAGTTAAGTTTGCTAGTATGTTGAGACAAATGCCAAGACTTCCCATCAACATGGAGCGCATCCATATTAACCCTCCAAACTTTAAAAACCCAATGTAAATTTTGCTTTTTCTAGCTTTCGAAGACTTGGTATATAGACTAACCTAGCTACCACATTTAGCAGATATCTGTTTGTAATTTGATGCTTCTTGACACTCAAAAAACAGGGTAGATGATGCGTTCGGTTGTTGTTTGTCTCTCATAGTACTTCAGGTAAAGTAGTCATTGGGCCACATTCAATGTTCATTGAGGCAGGTTCTTCAAGCTTCTACAATGCCTATTGGCACCATTACTGCAAGAGGTGATCAAATAGGATTCAGGCCTTCATGTGCTGAAATCTGATCGGAGTATTATCTTGACTGCCAATCGGAAGAAGATGATCCAGCATAGGAAGCACCAAAAACTGTAGCAGGATTGCATTTGCGGCTAGGTTGGTCCACATACCGTCATTATTTGGTGTAAATAAAGGATAATTTGCTGGCATTTCACAGTAGGTAGGTACTAACAACATACAAAAAACAGGCATTTAATTAGAACGAACAAGTAAAGATTTGTACCTTTGGGAAGAGAAGACCTGGTCCACTAGTTAAGTTGATCATAAGTACCTCAACAACCTTTCTAGATGTATCGCCATTATCTTCCATGACAGATAGTTGATGTGCTTTATCAAAGGACTACAATAAGTAAACTCTTACTCTAGGCAATCATTTTGGTTGGATAAGTTTATTGAAGAAAGGCAATCAAAAGAGGGCATCACCCTATACCAACGAAAGCAAGAGAAAGTGAAGCAAATTAGTCATCTCTCAGCTCCGTGGTATAGATCACATCCAACAACTGATCAAAAGGGCTCATGCACATTGCTCCTAAAAAGCCAACTACGCCCAACGAAAAAATTCTCTTAAAGACAAAATGCAACTCCAAAGGCTGCAAAAGATGAAGCGTCTTGTTTCCCCAAACAAGTGTTGGAAGGGGAGGGTATTTAGTATATATTTGAACAAGATTTTTTGAAGGGGAATGAGTACTTGTATTTCACTTAGAACTTGAACCTTTTTTTGACATTGTACAAAATGACCAGGACCTCTCCATATTTATAGTACACATGTGACATTTTACTTACAACAAATATCTAGATATTTTCTAGGATATTCTAGAACTCTTTTAGAAACTAGGTCTTTTAGAAACAAGATATTTATATTCCTCCAATAATATCTTCTATTTGGGCTTCTTTATTGGGCTTGTCTTGAATTTTATTTTTCTTGGGGCCAAAATACTAATCAAGTTTATGCTCCAACAACAAGTCCTATCACGTGCAACATAGCCCATATATTGACAATGTCCTTAGCAACTTGCAATTTCTTTACAGTGAAAAATACCAGTTTTCACGCTAATTACCCTTCTGGCTTATGTTGGGTCCATAAGATACCACAGCTCTTAGTGTTCCATGATTCACATCTGTATAATGAGTTGGTATTTTGAGAGCTTCAGGTTAAAGCCATTGAAAACAGGTTACTTTCACTTTGTTTGCTAAGTGAACAAAGTATTTATAACTTGTATTCTCTACAATATACTATTCAAAACATCTGTTCTGAAACATGGTGCATAGTTTTGCTGATTTGGAGACTGCAACGCAGAATTTCAAGTCAAATTCAGTGCTGGGCATTGGTGGTTTTGAGACCATGTTCAAGGGATGGGTGGATGAGAAGATGCTTGAACCAACCAAATTTGGCACTGGAATGACTGTAGCCATCAAGAAATTGAACTCTGAAAGTGTGTAAGGGTTTCAGGAATGGCAGGTAATCTTCTAAAAATGTGACTTTGATAGTCTCCCTCTATTCTATGACATTTTAGATCATTTGACATACTACTTTAGACATTCCCGTTACTGTAACAATCCTCGTTCCCGTCAACATAAATAAGTGATTTTACACCCTCGTTGCAAAGGCAAAACTAATTCAAATAGTTAACTAATCAATGTTGTAACCAGAATCCAGAAGAATTTGATCCTCTACAAATATTTTCATGAAGCCTTTGCACGGTCCCCACGTAGAGCTAAAAATCTTTCCTAAGGGATGTCTTCTACTGGTAGGTGTATTGAAGCTAAATATGAATGCAAACTCGAAGGGAACCCACATCTAGCAAGAACGTGGGGGTTCATTGGGAAGGTGGATGTCCGGGCACGCGAGGAGAATTACTAATGCTAACAATTAGATAGCATTTTAGTTATTGCTAGATCATGCGTCCCGAGTGCCCTATGTGAGACTTGTTAATGCTTCATATCCCTATCCCGGAGCACCCCATAAAAAATGGAGTAAAAGATACTGATGGTAAACTTATACCAATTTGAAAGCATTGGTCATTCTAAGAGAAGAACTACTCCACTTTGTATGCCAACCTTCTTTAGGGGCATAAGGACTTCAATTTCCCCCCAACCAAACTCCTACATTTTTTTCCTCCATAACCGGGCATCCCGACAAGCTTATGCGTACATCAACTAATCCCAAGACTCTGAAGTTAACGGCGGAGCTATGGAGCTTTTCTTGGCAGTGGGAATTGAACTTATTGCCAGCCTACCATACTCTCACTCGATCAACCCCTTTGGATGAACTCCTGAAATAATACAATCCAACCAAATTCTTCGTTGTTATGCGATACCTGCGGAGGCATTTTCTCTCTATCCTCTGGAAACAATAGAACTAGAACTTGCTGACAAAGTTGTACCACGTGTGAGACTTGGTCATCCTATGAGATGGATATTGATTTCGACTTTTGCCCCCCAACTAAGCTACTCAAAATTTTTCAATCTTGCCCTAAGTAACATAATGCGGATGCTTGAGCTAGAGCGTGAAAACGTCTTTCAAAAATATCCCAAATTACTAAATTTGTGGTGAGTATTGAGAGCAGAAGCGGAGAGCCCTCTGGGAGGATTATGTGACCTTGATCCTGCAAAATTCTTCCATGTTATGCTCTCTGGTATAGACCTTCTCCAAAGCAATGCCCCCAAAGCTGACTTCCTCTACTTGTCTATGTTTTCCAAATTTTCCGTTGGATTTAATTGGCTAGCCTAAAAACAACCATCCATTGGGTACACATATCAATAATGGACCTAACCTGGGAAGAAAATGATCATGGCTATTTCCGCATATGGTTGTACATCTTGCCTAGCAAGAAGAGGTTCAGGGTTCGAGTATATGACGTCGAACTCACTATTATTAATTCTTCGCTAATCCCTGTATACAATACGCGCGAAAAAGTTAAACTCTTCTAGCAAATAGTTTTTTCAAAATCCAGACCATCTAAAACACATTTGAACGCTCGCGATTGAGTACCATAAATTATTTTCACGACTCCGTTGTAAAAAAAGCTTTTCTCTATTGAAAAAACAAAAACAGATCCCACATTTTTTAGAAAATAAAAGAACCCATAAAAAGAACCAAATTGCACAAATTGACCATTCAAACAACAAAATCCAGAGAGAGAGTGAGAGTGTACTGAGAGATGAGGCGGAAACCCTACCTTCAAATTCGAGAAATTCAGACTCTTTCACGAACCCTACTCTCTCTCTCTCTGCTTCCACCTGAATGAGACCCACATTATTCAGAAGAAAGCTTCCCTCGAACAAGTGAGACACGCCGTCCTTCCCACATCCTTTTCATCCAACTCCAATTCCTCATCTTCCCCGGTACGCGACTCCTCCCTTCCCTGACTCTCTGATAGTATGATTTATCGTTTCTTTTCGTCCTGGCGAGTGCAAGCATTCCACCCAGTGGGGGTTCCCCTCCGATTAGGTTTTCAGAAGTTTTCTCCGCGTCTAGGTTGTGGCACGGTCTCTGTCGCCTCGCAAGTTTCAATCTACCTTCATTAGAGGACTACACGAGCCATCCGCTCTATTTGTCCATAGCCCAGGAATTTCACACCCGCATCCGTTTTAGGGCTGAGCAAAGCTTTTCTTCTCTCTCACTCATGGCCGAACACCTTGACGCAGACACTACTTCTCCTTTTAGGGCTGAACAAATCCCCAGCGTCTTGGTGGAAGAAGACATCGACCTCCTTAGGGAGGCCTACCAGATCCCCCCGACCGTTCGCCTCCGGATTCCAAGCCCGTATGAGAGAGCCTGCACGTCTTTCGGGGGGGAAGTGTGCTTGTATGAGTCCGCTTTCCATGCCGGCCTCCGCCTCCCCTTTCCTCCCATGGTCCGAGCTTTGCTCGCTCGGCTCTGCCTTGCCCCCGGGCAACTCCATCCCAACGCCTGGAGAATACTGTTCGGGGTAATCATACTTTGGGAGGAGGAGCTGGGAGAGGAGGCTCGTCCCCTGACGGTGGACGAATTCCTCTACTGCTACATGCCGAAAGCATCATCGGAAGGCCGTGGTTGGTGGTTTTTCCAAGCACGCCAGGGCCGCCAGCTGATCACTAACTATCCCTCCTCCAACAAATTCTGGAAAGAGAAGTTCTTCTTCATTTCTGGGGAGGGCTGCGAATTCCAGGACACTGAAGTGGTTGGTCCCGAGACTCCTCGGATCCAGTACACGTGGGGCGACCCAAAATCTTCAGAAATAGTACTAGGAAAGAACGAGTCTCCTCTTCCCGGTAACGGGACTACCTTGATCGAATCTGCTAAGGAGAAGAACATGCCATACGCCAACCTTGTGACCCCTGAGAAACTGTATGCTCATTTGCTCGGACCGGATCCAAGGGGTGAGCTTAGTTGTTGTTTTTTACCACTAGCCAATCCCTCTATCGCTTCTAACTTCCTTAGTTTCTAACTGTGTGCTCCCAGGAATGAAGAAAATAGATGCAGCTGCCCTCCATCGCCTCCGGTCTAGACAGCCGAGCAGAGATAAGCTGACTGCCCGAAAGGTGAAAGTGAGCAAACCATCACTGACAAGAGTAACTGTAACCGAGACATCTAGACAGCAGAGCGGAGATAAGCTAACTGCCCCAAAGGTGAAAGTGAGCAAAACATCACTGACAAGAGTAACTGGAACCGAGACCACCTCGGGCATTGAAAAGTCTCTCGGCAAAAGAAAAAGAAACGAGAAACATGAGGATCAGACCGCTCCATCTCCCTGCTCTCTCCCGAGCAAGACTTCCCTTGAGGAACCGATCAATGTGGAGATTGGTGTCATCCCGCCGATGGCTCAACATTCTGCACCGCCTATCCCAACGGGATCCATACCTCCACCAACTGTGCAAACTCCAACCTCTTCCCTTTCTCAGCCAAGCGAGCCGATCATTGGATCCTTACTCTCTGATCGAGATGCTAGCTGGAAAAGAATGGGCGAGTTTGTTGACCAAGACACCAACCTCCTCGCGGTCATGACCACCCCTGATTTGGCCAGGAACCTCTGTTTCAGCCTTGGACGAGTAAGTGTTTAGTTTCTTTGCCTCGTCGATTAGCTTCTATGGAGTAGATACTTTACTTTGTAAATGCCAACAATTTTTCGTGCGTCATACCTGCAGGCTTGTGCTGAATCCTATCATCTGGCCCTTCGCTGTGCCGACCAAGAAGCTAAGTGGGACATCTCTTGCCGAGCCCTTGCTGATGAGAAGAAGAAAAATGAGGATCTTGAGAAAGTTTCCCAAGAGCATTTGAAGTGTGCTGGTGAGCTAGAAAAAGCTACCAAGGAGGCCCTTCAGGCGGTTCAATCGCACAAACAGGCCCAAGAAATTTTGACTGCCCAGAAGAGGGTTACACAGGCTTATCGAAAGGAGGTCGACGAACTCAAGGCTGCCGAGAAGAGGGCTACAGAGGCTTATCGAAAGGAGGTCGACGAACTCAAGGCTAAACTAGCCACAGCTAAGTCTGATCTGACTAACCTGAAAGGGAAGGCTCAAGCGGCACAAAAGAAAGTCCTGGAGCTTCAAAATGAGCTCGGTAAAGCCAAAGAGTCTGCTGTGATAGATTACAAAAATTCCGAGGAGCATTATGACCAAATGGCGCTATACTTCGTGTCTGGGTTTAACCAGTTAAAGAGGCGTCTGAAGGAGAAGTACCGAGATGTTAACTTGGACGAGTTCGAACCTGAACCTCAGTCGGAGGGAGAGACCGAGATCGGCATGGTTGGCGCGGAGGATGTCAAGGATGAAGCCCAAAGCTGATGCTGCTGATTTTTACGTCTCTTCCTGTTTTTGCATGGATCTTTAGCAACCGTAACAATATACTACTATATAAGTTATAAGTTTGTATTCACACATGATAAATGCAGAGCCCTTTAGTATGTACGTAGGCCCTCTGAACTTACAGGATCATTATATTCAAAATTCGATGTCGAAGCCCAGGATCTGTTTGAAATTCTTGTGCGGCTTTGTTTTGAAACCTCAGCCTTTTCTCCTTACCCTCCTACATTTCGAGTTTTGTGTTTATTCAAAAAATTTCCCGGTCGTTTGTTGGTTTTACTTCCCGTCAAACTCTTATGCATTATTGGTGTCGAGACGAATTTGAAGAATAAAAAATTGACTTTTTCCAAAGTATTTTTGGAAATATCCAATATAAAGCAAAAAAAGCCGGGGGCTTTATATTGGATATTTTTTTTGCTTTATATTGGATATTTCTAAAAATATTTGGATAAGAATAAAAAAAATTATTCTCCCGATTTTCTCGTCGAGATGAACTGTATTGATTTTGATTGTGTTTTCTGACAAAATTGATCTATCAAAAGCATTGTTAAAATTGATTTATTGGAGTATATGATCAGCCATCAAAGTTCACTTTCACTTTTGAGTTATGGGTGTTAGTTAATTATCCCCAAACCTAGCCATTAGTTTAATCTCCAATTAAAAAGCCGTAGTTAGCTTAAGTAGCCATTTACTAAATCTCTAAGTTGGCAGTCTCAACGCCAAACTTTGGTTGGCATCCTAACGCTAAAACTCTTCTCAAAGCAAATTTTCAATCAAGTTATGGATGCGCTCCCAGTAGATTCGACCAAGATTTTCAGGTATTATGCTTTCAACCGATCTAGCCATGCGCTTGGGGTATTTTTATTACAACACACGTTAGAATGATTTTTTGGCCTGGCCAAAGAAAGGGAAGAAATGAGATTCTATTCAAAGAACTGTTGACGCGCACTTTTCCTCTTGCGAGTTTCCATTCAAGTGTTGACTAGCTTCCTTATGCGAGAGAATTAGGTGAAGTCTTGATTCTTGCAAACCTTTTACTTCGTAATTTTACAATATTAATTCAGGTGGAAAATCTCACATTGGGGTAGGAAATCACATTGCCGTTAGATTAACAAGCGACATTGGTGTCCCACCAGTTTTTTGTATTTTGCTGCACAAGATTTTGTTACCGTGCAGCTCAATATCCCTTCCCACGGTGATCTGAAAACATAGACTATCTTTACTCTTCCCGCTTTGAGGCCAACTGCGAACTCCCATTTTGGTCCTTTGGACGTGGTGTAGCTTTTGCAAAAACCAATCTCTTTTGCAAGTCTAAGGAATGCTTTGTTTTTGTAGCAAAAACGAACTTCATGCAAACATAGATAAACGAATATATAGTCGACGTACAGAGCTCAACTAGAGGACAGTAGAGTTCAATTACTACTAGTGTTTCATAAGGTAGAAATATCAAGACAGCGACGTCTCCTCTACTTTGTGAATGGAAAATGTATGGAACACAAATTTTCTGATGCAGGTGTGTTTGTAGGCATCTGATGTGTGTGAATCTTACGTGTCAATGTGTCATGCCGTATTCAAAGAAAAAAAGCAACACCCATAATATCGCATCTGAACTATATCGTGTTTTCTCTAAAACAAAGTGAATCTTTGACCATGTTCCACCTGCACACACATGAAGGGAAAAAAGAAAAAAAATTAGTTGACACTCTCACACACTCCCACACCCAATGCATCATGCATGCCTAAACTTATTATAGTAGTCATGATGTTGCCGACAACTACCTACCAAAAAATAAAAAAACAAGCAGGGTATGAGAGGCAATAAATAAATAAAAAAGCAAACAAGAATCACATGGTGATATACAACAGGAACGGTCAACACAGTTAAATATGCCATCAAGGCAACATATCTTAACAGTATATGCATGAACTTATTATAATCCCAATCCAACTACTTTCATCAATATGTATCAAAAACAAAAACAAAAAAACAAAGCAAAGAAATTGTTCCAGAAGCATGAGCATGTAAATGATTTCATAGAGTAAGGCCAGACTCTAGGTAAAAGTACTGACTGCATTGTCTGTTCCTGTTGTATATCACCAAGTGATTTTTGTTTGCGCTTAATTGCATCTCATTCCTCAGCTAGAGTCTGGCCTTACTCTATGAAATCATTTATATGCTCATATGCTTCTGGAACAATTTCTTTGCTTTGTTTTTTTTTTTTGGATACATATAGATGAAAGTTGCTGGATTGAGATTATAATAAGTTTAGGCGTATACTGTTAAGATATGTTGCCTTGATGGCATGTTTGACTGCGTTGACTATATAGCCATATCTACAGAGCTCAACACTGCCTCCCCTTGTACACATTGGGACTCTTTTTGACTCTAGTATAAAAAAATTGTCCTTTTATTTACTATTTCCTAGTTAACTCCCCACGAATAACCCAGGGTAATGTGTAAGTTTCACAACAATAAAGACACGAAAAGTGCCAATCTACAAAAGGAAAGTGCCAAAATCATGTCCCATAAAATCTATTTCAACCATAAAGAACAAAATAAACTTCCTGATCATGCTTACTAGGCCCCTCTATAAAGCCATTCCTTGCAGTTGCAGCTTGCAGCTCCAGAACTACATGCAAATTTTGAACCTGCAATCACATTACGCGGCCTTTAGAGATAGATGAAATGTAAACATAATTCAGTTAATATTATCAGAAATGCGTACCAATTGCAAAAAAAAAACTATAAAAGGAATGACAGTATGGATAGTTGGATACAATTTCCCCAGAGCCACACTTGATTGACTTGAAGATCTTTCTACTGACGAAGAACATATAGTTCTCCGAATTTACTATCTCTCTTGGTTCTACCAAGAGGTTGGATAAGAATTCTTTCCATGTGGTGAGTTTAGGTCTGGTAGTCATAAAAACAAGATACAGAGGTGCAAATAAGAACGATAAAAAGAGCCGCAAAAATGGTGATGGCAAGGCCCTTAGGGTGTTTCTGGGGTCTCAAGTTCAACTCTCAGGCAAATGCCAAGGGCCTTGCTCTTAGCCCAGTGCCGGGAATTGGGGCCCCTCGGTAGCCCATTTTGAGTGTTGGACGATAAGGGCTTAAGGTGGGTTGCAGGCAAAAACTGGCAGGTAGAAGAAGTCATGTCCTGGGTTATCGGATTTTTTTTTTTTTTTTTTTTGTTGCAAAAATCAGGAGAGCAACAAGGATTAGGTTAGATATGGTGTCAAATAGAGTTGGACTGCAACAATTACCGAGGCAGCTAAATAACTCAACGTGACCTCACTTATCAATGAAAAATCTATTCAAAACATAATCTCAAGTCCTGACCCTGCACCAGTATTTTCAAGACCAATTCGTAGGAATGGATGACATGATTTAGAGCAGAGGAGTTGCCTGGTTAAAACACACACAGCAGAAAAGAATAGTACAAAAACAAAACACAATGGACCATTAAGCAAAACAAGACACCCTCTTAGCCTTGGTTCAGAAAAGGATGGTCATTTTACAAATCCTGCAAAATCTTCTCATGTTGTGGAAAATCAAGGGGATATTAATGCGGAAAAGACAAAGAACAAAAAGTGAAGTTAGTAGCTAAGAGATTAAACTGCACAGTACATACCTTTTGCCACTGTATTGCAAACCAATATCAATAGCGATAGAGTGCATTGCACTCTGTAAGATTGTAGCCCGGATGAAGCGGCTTTGTTCGCTTGGCTTCTCGACCACCTGAAATGTGCACACACGAATCCGAAAGTCCAACCAACGCGGAGACAGGTAAAAATACACCAGGCAATAGACATCGTTTGCTAAATGAGCCACGAATCCTCTGGTATTGGTGAATCCCTTGACCAATCCCGTCACGGCTTTCAAACCGCGGACAGGAAGGCACAGTCCCCGATAACAGTTGCGGTCCATGTGGTAATCATCAGAGTCTGAGCTGACTACCTCGCCATCAGAGGAGGGAGGGAACTCATCCCAGGAAAGATAATCGGAGTCCACCCTCACAACTGCATCGTCAGTCACGGTGGACAAACTGTCCTCTCCTCCATCAAAATCACTGTCCTCGGAGGAGGCAGGGTAAGACTCCTCCACCACCGCCGCTGCCACTTCTTCTTGAGCTGCTGCGGAATTCTCCACCACCTCCTCCTCGGCAGCCAAATTCCAAGCATACACTTGAGGTGCAACATCTGCAATACAAAAATCATCCTCAGTACTACAACCAGAGCTACATTCGAACACCATATTGTTGGCTATCTCAGTGGAAGGAGACCAGTAGCACTTGAACAGGTTTCTAGGTATCGGATTACAAGAACCCTCCTCGAGAGAGATGTGCTTCCAGACTCCAGTAGCAACGTTGTAAGAGTAAAGGTCGAGGTGGGGTTCAAGGCCCACATAAATGGTGGTGTCGATGACTGTATTGAATATAATAAAGGGGCCGCCCTGTTTAGTGTAGCATGCATGGAAAGGCGGTGGTGGGAGGACTTTCCAACCAAGACCGGGCTCAAAGACTTCAAACACGGATTCCTTTGGAATTTCAGATCTGCTCAGGTTGCATCCAGCGAGGGCGTATATGAGACCGTTGATTGCGGCAAGCACAGGGGACGGCTTGGGACCCTTCAAAGCGGGCCCATCCTCCCACTTGAAGTTATCCCTATTTCTCCAGTCGGTGAGATCGCAGATTAGAAAATCAGTCGGGAATTCGCCAGTCTTGTAATCAAAAAGACCCCCGATGCCATACAGGGTGGACTTGATGGAAACAAAATCCATGCCCCATATCGTAGGGAATTGGAAGAGTAATTTAAGGGGAAGAGGATCTGAATCATCACCTTCTTGATCATGACTATTAGTAGTAGTAGTAGTAGTAGTATCTAAAGCATACACATAGCTCATTATTATGTCAGAATCCCATGAGACACAGTCAGTTGAATGGAGTAGAAACACAATGTCGGGAAAATCTCCTCCTTGTTGAAACTGAAAAGGCTGCTCCTTGTTCTGCTGCTGCTTGCTCTTGAGATTCCTCCTCCTCCGCCTCTGTTCCAACTCCAACTTCAACCTTTCATAATCTTCCGGCCATGGCACCCAGCTATCCTTGAAAAAATTTCTAGCCTCTTCCTCATTCTCAAACCAAAGCCCTTGTTTAAGGTACTTGGGGTAAGATTTACCCACCGGGAGATCTTCCTTTTTGGGCGGCTGCTGCTTTCCCCTCCTCTTCTTATTCCTCCTAATCCGCCTTTTCACTACATCTGTCGTTGCTGCTGCTGCTTCAGTTAGAAGAGTGTTCTTCTCCTCCTCAATGTCTGCTTCCTGGTCCATCGTCGGTGGCGAACACGCTCTCTCTCCACAGCTCGAATGCTGCTGCTGCGAAAAACCCATTGATGGAATCGGATCACCACCAAAATTTCCCTTCTTTCTTATTCGTCTCCTCCCCCCCGACGCTGCCATGCGGTCTCGATTTGGATTGTTTATGAGGATAAAATTTGCTGTTTTTTCATCCTTTCCATATCAAGTATCCAAAACCCTAACCCTAAAGCATCACAACACTCGTCTCGTCGTGCGAGCGATCACTCAATTGGCGGCAAACGGTGGAGACTACAGCTACAAATCCACCGTGAGTCGACCTGATTAGCATTTCGATTTTCTTGTATGTTAAGCGGTGTCGTTTTGACTCCGTGTACCTTATTCGCGGGCGGAAATAACTTATTCACCCTGCACAATCTCGGCCGTCTATTTCGGTAGTTCATGGTTGAGATCTACTATTTAATTTTGACAGGTAACAATTAATTTTTACCGGTCAAAATTAATTTTCAATTTGGACCGTCTAAAACACTTATGGACGCGCATGATCGAGCGCCGTAAATTTTATTTACGGGTTACTCCTTAAAGAAAATTTTCTCGTTTAGAGGATCCAGACCCAATCAAATTCAATAGGTTTAGGAAAAAGATATCTATACTGTATACTACTATAACAATGTAATTATCTAAAATGAAACTTTCTCCTTTAACTCTCTCTTATATGGAATTTTCTCATTTTTCATCTTTTTATTCATTATTATTCTACACTTTTGGCATAATATAAAATATATACTCTAATTTGCTTGAAAAGGAAACTAAGTTCGATCAATAACATAACAATTAACAAATACTCCTTGAAACATATCTCTATTATTAAATTCTTTGAATTTTCTCAATTACTTTGCGAGAAAATTGAGTAAATTCCAAAAGGCATACGCACCGATCTACTTATGTACACAGTAGAGAACAATAGGAAAAAAGTATTCACTGATGTTTTTTTCGGGTTCTCATGCATCGAACGAACAAGATGCATGCTGGTTAGTAAGTAAGTAGTAGTAGTTCTTTAACCAAAGAAAGTATTTTTTTTTATAAAAAAAGTTTTTCATTGAATTTTCTCAATTACTTTGCGAGAAAAAAGAGTAAATTTCAAAAGGAATACGCACCGATCCACTGATGTACACGACAATAGGAAAAAGTCTTCACTGATGTTATTTTCCCGTTTCCGTACATCGGGCAAGATGCATGCTAGTTAGTGAGTAGTAGTTCTTTAACCGAAGAAAGTAAATTCTTTTATAAAAAAAAAATTAACTGTGCGATGCACGGGCTCTTCTTGAAATATTTACCGGCATTTTCTTTCATAAGAATTTTTTCCCTCTATGCACTTTTTTCAAATTGTGTTGAAATAGTGCAAATTTTAAGCTATTGACTAAGAGGCTAAGCTGTTCATGAATAGGAGCTGCCGAGAAGATAAGAGATGAAAGAAAGAAAAAAAAAACAATGAAAGCAATAAGTTAAAATAAGGAATTATGTAACTATACACACAAAAAAAGAGAGAAAAAAGACTTGCGACCCATTGATCAGGCTGCAGCTAGCTTGACTCCGATGAAACGAAGAGAGGAAAAAAAAGACGACAAAAGGCACTACGCGCAAACACTAAAACAGACGCGCGCTCAAGCTAGCTCACAAAAAAAAAAAAAAAAAAACGAGCAAGCACGAAGTTTTACGATAGGAAACAAACCATGACATAATGCAAGGAAAAAGAGGGGGAAAGAAGGGAGATGACAATTTACATTGTAGACCATGAGCTGATGTCGTCGAAAAGTCTGTTCATTTTATGGTACTGCTGTTTCACAATCACAGCGCAATCTCTCCATTTTCCACTGCAGCTGGCTTTGCAAATGTTGTCCTCTACTTTCACAAGCTTCAGCAAGCATGTGTAAACAAATCGCCCGTCATCGGGGAATTTCTGCGGGGGATTGTACGCACAGACCACGAGCAACATTCGATTCCCGACGTGTGCTACGAGAGATTGCTTGGACACATCCAAAATTTCCAGTAATTTCACTGGCAGACGGACATAAGGAACCCCATTGCAACCACACTCAAGGTAAGAAGACTGAACGTCCCAAGGTACCGGGAGGCCACCGTAGATCTCGCAAGCAGAGGCGTCAGAGACGATTTCATCCGCGAACTTTTTCTTCTTAGAGGTGATCAAGTCATGAGCATACAGTCTACAACTGCCACCGTAAGCTTCAGCCAGATACAGCTTACCGTCCTCAAGATCAGCCCATTTCAACCATTCGTGACTTGATAGATTATCCCCTACGCGATCGCCACACAAAACACCACGCGGATGCTCCTTCCATTTCTTCTTGAGAACATTGAACGAGTACAGGAGTTCCACAACCTCATTACCGTCTGGCTTCTGCACCAGCACGTAGATGATGTTGCCGCTGACGGTGTAACAGAGCAACGTCGGGCCAGGGGGCGTACTGTACCAGGAATAAAAGGGCGGTTCAGGCAGCGGGTGCCAAGCTCCTCGATAATCCAAGAACTCGAACATCGGGTCTACGGCCACGGGTACATCATAGTCAGCATGTCCGGCCAAAGCATAAATTTTCCCCTTTACCGCTACTACCATGGGATAAGGCTTCCCTGCATTCAGCGCGGGGCCGGCCTTCCACTTATACTGATCACCTTCTCTTCCCTTTCTTTTGCTGAGATCACAAACCAAGACATCTCGTGGGTATCCCTGAGCATGGCCATCACGGAATACCCCGCCAATAGCATAAAGTTTTGACCCATGCGCGATGCAACCCATGTCACACGAATTTCCTCGAGGCAATTTGGTTACAAGATACATTAAAAGTGAACTCGAATCTATCGCGTAAACATGCAAGGTGTGCTTCGAGCAAACATCCTGGTAGAACAAGTAAAGATTCCGATTTTTCACGCCTTCTTCCGTCTCCACTCCAAAACTTTCCATGATCCTGTTTTATGCAGCAAGTAAATGGGATTCTTCTTCCCCTTTGGTCCCTTGTGTTCACGCAAGGGTGACTACTACCATCTCAAGAGAGAGATTACATGGACAACCGCCGCTTCCGAGCCACAATGCTTGACAATACCAACGAGGGCCTTACAGTTAAGGGTTCAATTTTTCATGCAATGTCTATCAAGTTTCTTAATAATATTTTGCCGTTTAAAAAAAAAAAAATGTGTAACTAGTTCAACAGTTAGCCAAAGACAAATTGAAGGACATGGTAATCCACAATCAAATCTAATCTAATCTGATATGTAGTATTAAAAGTAGTGTTCGCCCTTAATTTTTCCCGCTGTTGCAGGTACAATCTGTCTATGCTCACTACGTTCCCTCCTCATTGTCCTCAAATAAAATCCACAAAATACAATCCTACAACAATTATATCCTCTCCCTATTCCTTTTTCACCAAGTTCATAGCAGTAAATTAATATTTTTTATTATTGAAATCTAGACATTTTAATATTATTAGTAGCTTTATGATCTTCTAATTAGGGGGCGATCGGGGATCACAATCCTAACCTGAGCGCAATTATAGGGATCGACTTCAGACCTGCGGCGGTCCCGAAAGGAACCAAGGAGCCATTGCAACTACCACCCCACTAAGGACTAGTGGACCACAGCTGGGCCTCACAATAGGGCCAAATTCAAGAGGACATCGTTAGCACGACTTGAATACGTGACCTCTGACCACCCAAACCATGTGGGAGTCGTGAGCCACTAGGCTACGACCCCTGGTGGCGAAGAGATGGGATCTAACAGTGAGAGAATGTACCTTGCCGACGTTGTTGTCCGTTGGTGGATTATGATGATGACGACGGCGACCATAGCCTATCGAGGTTACGGCACATGCAGCTAGGTTTTTTTTTTTTTTTGATCATTCACATGCAGCTAGGTTAACAGGGCCTCTTCGGTATCACTTTATGTATACACGCAAGTTGGGTTCCCCCACAGCACAACCAAAAAACTATTCGGAAGCGCCCCCTCGCCCCAACGTCACTACAAAGATTTTTTATTTTTTTTTTATCAGACGTCACTACAAAGATTGCATATGGGTAATATTGAAACCGTCCTTGATCTTTTTTATTGAAAAAAACCCGGGTCCACAAAACCCTATATATTAAGAAAGAGGTTGTGCTATTTACTGAAGTGTTCAATCTCACGCGTCCATTTCAGTTTTGGACGGTCCGGATTTCAATGAAATCTTTTCGAGGAAAAAATTAACTTTTTTCCAGAAAAATTTCATTAAAGTCCGGATCGTTTTAAACACTTTTGAATGGTCGCAATTTACTTCAGTTAACTTTTCTTTATGGAAACTTCTATGAAGAAGCTTTTCTGATTAAGAAAAGGTAGTGACTAAAAGTTAGACCATGATAGCATAGGTTGATAGTCTATATCTTTAGAAAAAAAGAAGAAGAAAGACCCGGCCCCCGCCCTTCCCCTTTTTAATGTAATTTTTTTCGCTTTTTCTAGTGGTAAAAGTAACAAAAAGAACAAATTTGATATTAAAATGTTCTAAAACAAGGTTTTTAATATTGTACCATAACAAGTACTAGTATGTGCCAATTTTTTTAAGAAAAACTAACCTTGACTCCTTAATTTTGTTTCAGACTAATCGCGAATCGGTGCCAGCCGTATCAAATACGATTACTACTCCATCCGTCCCATAAAGTTTGACACTTTTACTATTCCAAGGAGAAGTTATTTTTTTTGAATCAGATCGCGGTAACGATAAAGCAATATAATCGATGTTACATTTTGTATTTTATTTTTTGATGTAATTTAAGCTAAAAACATAACGTAATGTTTATTTTTTTGGACTTGTATGTCATTCTATTTTTTTTGACTTAATAGTATGTGGGGCAACTAAGTTTGGGATCGAGCTTGGGCAATCCAATCATCAGGGTCGGCCCTGCGTACATCATGCGGCATACACATGTATTGGACAACTTCAAACACATGTCCGTGGCAGGAACATGTTCTTGTAGCGCATGGGTGGTGCAGAATTCGAACCATTCATCTCGGCTGACGACTATCAACGTGTAATGCCCCGACTTTCCGGAAGCAATATAAAATAAAATCTTAAGAAAATTTGCTAAATAAATATAATTTTTCAAAATAAAGTTTAGTTATTACAGTCACAAGATAAATTTATTGATTCAAAATACATTAACTTCAGAGCTGACTATAGGTTTGATACAAATCCGAAGCATACTCGATCTTCATTCTTGATATTCTTTCCGTGTTGAACTGCACCATCTTTGAATCTTCTCCATTGAATCCTGTGCCCACTGGCAAATTGATCGCCGAAGCAAACGATTTGCCAGGATACAGACGTATCAGTAAGTGATAAATCACCCAGTAGAATAATCTAACCCAACTACCCCTCTTACTTTAAAGACAGCAAGCAACATGATAATAATAATGCGAAAAGCAGAATAAGGATTTACAAATACCAATTTATTACTATCCATTATTCTAATGTGAAATCTAAGATCCCTCCGCGAGATCTTTCCTCCCCAACCGCTAGCCATGCCCTGTCCCATGAGATCACTTTCTTTTGTTGTCGCGGATTGCGCCTCAGTTATGTACCTAGCGTGTATCCCTCTCATTACAACAAAAGGAAACTTATTATGCCCGAATCATAACTAGGGTTCGCCTATCTTATGCACCACTTCAAAATCACCATAATCATCACAATCATCGCCGGGCTTACTTTGCCAGTATCAATTCATCACTGGACACCCGCCAGTTTCAATTCATCAATCAACACTGGGCTTATTTTTCCAGTTTCAAATCATCACATTCAACTCATCACATCTCAAAATCACGCTTGCAGGCATTCTAAAGAAAACAAAACTTTCCAATTTATCAATTACCTAGCATCGTCTAAGTGAACTCTATTCGCATACCACCCCATGTCTCTAGGGTCCAATCTAACATTCAATCAAGCAGTGGTGTAACATACAATTAATCAAATAATAAACAAAATAATCAGTAAGTAACGTAATTACGCATCTTTTTATGAATGGGCCGTTGCCCTTAATCTCGTGTGGACAAGATGATAATAAGTAAGAATTTTTTTAAAAAAAATTTAAAATTTTTTTTCTAGGCTCTCATTAATTATTTCTAAGTAATTAGATTAATTAAAAATTAATTTAATGCATTAATTAGGTAAAAATATTAAAATAATTAAAGCAACCTGCTTAAGAGTCCGAGAGCTCCTATGCAACCAGTTGAGTATCAAAAGTTGGGTTCGGACAGTCGCGGGATTATTTTAAATAAAGACGTTAAATAAAGTGGCCGAAAGTGAAGTAAATAGATAATAAATAATTTACTAATTAAAATATGTTGAGGTTAAAAAATTTTCATCTTCAAAATGTAGGGAGTCTAAATAAAATTACTTGGGCATTAATAATATGGTTTATAAGGTCGTAAGGAATTTTTTTATTGGAAACGCTATAGAAATAACAATAAATGGTAAATTAAATAAAAAAATATGAATTTAACAAGATATCATCTTTGAGATGCAAGGAGTCTAGAAAAAATTAGTTTGGGTGTTAAAACATTGTTTGGAAGGTCGCAAAGATTTTTCGTTAGTAAACTTGATAGATAACTAATAAATAGATCAATAAATAGATAATTAAATAAAAAAATATGATTTTAACAAGTTATGATCTTTCAGGTATGAAAAGTCTAAAAAAAATAGTCCGGGTGTCAAAAATGAGGTTTGGAAGGTCGCAAAGTTGTTTCGAAACATTTAAAACCAACTCAATCAACCAGATAAATTAAACTGATATAATTATTACGTTTTATACTAAGTTGATATTATATTGTAATAAAATAATATCAAGTCAGTAGTTTGTTTAATATTAATATCAGAAAGATTGTAAAATAAATATCACAAAAAGGTCATCTTCTTCATAAATAATTACAAATAAAGTGTCAAGCTCAAAAATAATATCACATTGGTAAATATGGCAGAAAACGGCCATTGAACTATATTTTTTTCGTTCGGGACATAGAGTTAAGCATATAAACACTTAATATACTTGGAGAAGATGTTGGAATGGATTATAATACCTTTAATCGGATCGAATTGATTTAAAAATGAATCTTGAATTTTGAGGAAGAAGATTTCGTGTTCTTTGATCAGGAGACTTTGGAACCAAATTGAACGATGTTTGGTGATGCTAGGAGTTGTGGGAAGAGTTTGGAATGATCGAATTGGATTTCGGTCGGGCCTTGATACAAACCCCACTTTTCTCTCTCTTCTCTCTAAAACTCCATGGATTGAAATTTCGCTTTCTTCTGTTTTTGTCTTCTTTTTTGGTCGGTAGAGTGTGGGAAATATCGTTGTATTTTCGTGGGTCAATGCGGTGGGGTATTTATAGGAGAATTTTGGTGAAAGAGGATAAGAGTGAATTTAATGGAGTTGGGTTCATGGGATTTGGAATGGACGAATTAGGTTTGATTTTAGGGTTAGAGAGGAAGTAGAGACTGAGTAGGAGAAGGAGAGACGGAAGGAGTTTGAGGTGAGGGAGGAGAAGAAATGTGCATGTACGCATGTATGTGTTGAAAAAATTTAAAAAGAATGCATGAATATATTGCATACATAATTGTATTTAAAAAAAAAGAATTGCATTAAGGAAAATAACTCTAATAATATTATATTTAGGAAAAAAATTGGATCAAAAATTCGGATCGTTACACAACAATTTAGATTTCAGCTCGACAATAGACAGGTTTGGATTTACAGAAGTTGAGTTGGAATTTGGACCATAAATTATGGAGATAGACGATTTGGATCGCGCACTACACTTTCGTAGTGTACCCCTGCCACACCGGGGCCCCAAATTGATTTGTGGCACACTTCACTTGTGATCTTTCAACCATATCTTAAAGGAGGCAACAATCTTTCTCGTGGGACGTTGACGGCTGTTGTATTGATATTTGGATATATAATTTATGTCGATTGCTGACACTGTTTTTCTTTTAATGTCTATTCGTGGTGCCCGTGTGTATGAAAGAATTTTTTTGAGGACCTTGACGGCTGTTGTATTGACACTGTTTTTCTTTTGATGAAGGAAATTTTCGGATTGGAAACACTTTTCCTTTTCTTTTTCTTTTTTTGAAAATACGTTCGAAACTTTCAATCTGGACCGTCAGGTGCATTTTTGGACGGCTTGAATGTGCGCGTTAGGTACCACGTGGTACCCAATTTGCTACCAAAAATTTCTCTTGATCAAGACCACAAAAATTCAGTCCTCTTTTGTTAGAATTAGTAATTTGTAATTTTCTAGAATAATGTAAAATGAGTATTTAAATATCTAAGTTTAAAATAATTAGAAGTGGGTAGAAGTAAGAATTATTAGAAGATATTTGTATGGATAGGACTAGATAGTTCTAGAAGAAGCTTGAAAGATGTTTGTAATTAAGTACATGGGTTAAAACTAGAAAAATATAGAAGTTAGGAGATCTTTGTAATGCACACATGCTTATCTTTAGCTAGAAAATTTTAGAGAATTGGATGTCCTCTATAAATAAAGCTTTCTTATACTCATTTTGTGTAATGAAAAATTCAAGCCTTTTCACAACTTTTTCTTGTAACATCTCTCACCCATCCTTTCTTTACAAAATTCTACTCTCTTATCCAAATTATTTCAAAATCTAACTAAGCACCCCAACATCTTTGTGGTCACAACACACGAGAAGTTAATTCTCTCTGTTTTTAGGCGGTTATATCATATTTCTACTTCTTTTATTCATAATTTTGAGGTTTGCCTTTTAACTCCTTCCAACATTTCTATGCCAGCTGCAGGATGGAAGCTTTTGTGAAGTTCATTAAGAGGTATGTAGACAGCGTTGGAGGATTCAGATGACACAGAAATTAAAAAGGAGAGAGAGAGAGAGCGAGGGAGAGAGAGAGAGTTGTCCGGCAAATTGTAGCTTCATCTTTTTAAGATTCAGGGACTCCCACATTCTCTCTGTCAAGTGGTTATCTTCTGCATCTGTATGAACAAAAAAAATTAAATTAATGAAGATTTTTTTTTTTTTTGGCAAGAAAATTTATTCATTTAACACAAGATAAAATACCATGTTTACTTACATGTGGACTGAGTTTCTGGAATGTCTGCACTAGATATAATCATCCACTCCTTCACATGGGTGACGGAATCTTGTATGTTCTCCTCAATGGAATTGTTCCAATTCTCTTGTTTAGGAGTCAGACGTGATCCAAATTCCCCAACAATATTCAGCTCGTCATGGGTAAAATCACTCCTTAAAGCCTGTCCCCATAGATTTGAGTAAGCAGGATTACTCAAATTAAATTGAGAAGAGACATGCATCAAGGTTACCATATCTTCAGCTTCTTTTTTGCCTATTCGGTAGGCCATTTCTTCGGCTTCCAAAAGCATGCATTGGCTTACTTGGACAGCCATTGTAACGCCCCAACTTTTCGGAAGCAAAATAAAATGATTCTTTAGGAAAATTTTGCTAAATAAATAAAAAATTTCAAAATAATTGTTTAGTTATTACAATCTCAAGATAAATTTACTGAATCAAAATACATTAACTTCAGAGCTGACTCTAGATTTGTCACGAATCTCAAGCATACTCAATCTCCGTTTCTGATATTCTTTCCGTATCGAACTGCACTATCATAAGATCTTCACCATTGAATCCTGCGCCTTCTGGCAAATTGACCGCCGAAGCAAACGATTTGTCAGGATACAGACGTATCCGTAAGTGATAAATCACCCAGTAGAATAATCCAACCCAACCACCCCTCTTACTTTACAATTAGCAGGTAACAAGATAATATTGAATCGAAGAAGCAAAACAAATATTCTCCACATAAGCCAGTTCATTACTCCCTCCGTCCCAAAATGATTGTCCGGTCTGCAAAACGGAGTGATAAAAATAATACAATTTTTTCAAGAAAAAATTTAAATTTTTTTCACAAATTAAAAATTCTCATTGATATATAGTAAGTTATTAAAAAAATTTTGATTTTTTCTTGCAAAAATTGTATTATTTTTAACACCCCGTTTTGCGGATCGGACAAACATTTTGGGACAGAGGGAGTACTATCCATAACCTAATGTGAAATCTAAGATATCTCCGCGAGATCTTTCTTCCCCAACCTCTAGCCATGTCTTGTCCCATGAGATCACTTTCTTTTGTTGTCGCAGATTGCACCTCAGTTATGTACCTAGCGTGTATCCCTCTCATTACAACAAAAAAGTTTATCATGCCCGAATCATAACTATGGTTCGCGTATCTTATGCATCACTTCACAATCACCACAATCATCACTGGGCTTATTTTGCCAGTATCAATTCATCACTGGACAACAGCCAGTTTCAATTCATCAATCAACACTGAGCTTATTTTGTCAGTTTCAAACCATCACTGGACACCCGCCAGTTTCAATCTCATCACAATCTCAAAATCACGCCCTGCAAGCAATCTAAAAATAAAACTTTTCAATTCATCCATAATTTAGCATCGTCTAGGTGAATTCTACTCGCATACCACCCCATACTTCTAGGGTCCCATCTAGCATTCCAATCAAGTAATAGTGCAATATAAAATTAAAACGAATAATAATTAAAACAAACTACAAGCAAAACAATCACACAACCTTTTATGAATGAGCCGTTGCCCTTAGTCTCGTATGGCCAAGATGATAATAAGTAAGAGCTTTTTAAAAGGATTTTAAAAAAAATATTTTTCTAGGTTCTCATTAATTATTTCTAAGTAATTAGATTAATTAAAAACTAATTTAATGCATTAATTAGGTAAAAATATTAAAATAATTAACGTGACCTGATTAAGAGTCCGATAGGTCCTATGCAACCAGTTAAGTATCAAAAGTTGGGTTCGGAGGGTCGCGGAATTATTTTAAATGAAGACGTTAAATAAAGTGGCCGAAAGTGAAGTAAATAGATAATAAATAATTTACCAATTAAAATATGTTGAGGTTAACAAAGTTTCATTTTCAGAATTTAGGGAGTCTAAATAAAATTACTCGGGCATTAATAATAAGGTTTATATGGTCGTAAGGTAATTTTAATTGGAAACACTATAAAAATATCAATAAATAGTAATTTAAATTAAAAAAATATTAATCTTAACAAGTTATGATCTTTGAGATGCAAAGAGTCTGGGAAAAATTTGTTTGGGAGTTAAAACGTTGTTTGGAAGGTCGCAAAGATTTTTCGTTAGTAAACTTGATAGATAAGTAATAAATAATTCAATAAATAGATAATTAAATAAAAAAAATATGATCTTAACAAGTTATGATCTTTCAAGTGTGAAAAATCTGAAAAAAAAGTCCAGGCGTCAAAAATGAGGTTTGAAAGGTCACAAAGTTGTTTCGAAACATTTAAAACCAACTCAATCTACCAGATAAATTAAATTGATATAATTAATACGTTTTATACTAAGATGATATTATATTGTAATAAAATAATATCAATGCAGTAGTTTTTTATAATATTAATATCAGAAAGATTATAAAATAAAATATCATAAGGGTCATCTTCTTTGTAAATAATTACAAATGAAGTGTCAAGCTTAAAAATAATATCATATTGGTAAATACGGCAGAAAACGCGCATTGAACTATATTTTTTTCGTTCAGGACATAGGGTTAAGCATATAAACACTTAATATACTTGGAGAATAGGTTGGAATGGATTATAATACCTTTAATCGGATCGAATTGATTTAAAAACGAATCTTGAATTTTGAGGAAGAAAACTTCGGGTTCTTTGATCGGGAGACTTTGGTACCAAATTGGACGATACTTGGCGATGCTAGGAGTTGTGGGAAGAGTTTGGAACGATCGAATTAGATTTCGGTCGGGTCTTGGTACAAAATCCACTTTCTCTCTTTCTTTCTTTCTCTCTCTAAAACTCCATGGATTGAAACTTGGTTTTCTCTGATTTTTCTCTCTTTTTGGACTGGTGGAGCGTAGGAAATATTATGGTGTAAATTTCGTGGGTCAATGGAGAGGGGTTATATAGGTGAATTTGGAAGAGATTAGATAAGAGTGAATTTAATGGAGTTGGGTTAATGGGATTTGGAATGAACGAATTTGGCTTGGTTTTAGGATTAGAGAGGAAGTAGAGACTTAGTAGGAGATGGAGAGACGGAAGGGGTGTGCATGCATGCAAATTGGGAAAAAAAATAAAAATAGGATAAGATAATTATATTTGCATATATCTTTTTAAGAAAAAGAATTAGTTTTATTATTAATAATACTTTTTAAATAATTAGTCGATTACTATAGATTATTTGATTAAAAATAATTTCTTTATTAAAAAAAATTAGGACAAAAATCGGGTCGTTACAGCCATTGCTTTGTCCTTCTTTATTTTCTCTTTCTTGTCGGCTCTATCACTTTCCCTTCGCCGTTGTCGCCGCTGAGCCTTTAATCTATCATCCACCGTGGCTCCTACGTCTGCAGGCTTAGCGACTTCTAGCTCAGCCGGTTCCTGCTGCTTGGCCTCGGCATGTACTCCCGACTGTATTCTTACAGCTTTTTTTGTATGCCTTCCTAAGTTTGTCAGTGAAGGTATCAACTTTTTTCTCTCCGTGAGGTTCAGTGGAGTTAGCACCTTCCATTCCGTACATGAGGTGTGCTCCGAGAGAGAGAGGACACTCAAGTGAACTGTTTTTTGATGAGCTTTTGTGGTAGGCTGCGGGAAGGGCGTAGGTTGCCGGTGGTGATCAACTTCGGTGACGTAAACGAAGTTCCCCCTCCTCGCGCTTGGTTGACTAAAAGAGTGAAAGAGTGTTAGTAATTTGAAGTGGGTACTGATTCAATGAAGTTAGACTAATACTCCCTCCATCCTCATTCTATTGTCCATCGTTCTATTCTAATTGGTTAAAAAACTAATTATAAATACCGATTATATGCAATATGAATTTTATTTGATAGATCTCTATGAGCTCTTTTAAACGATATTTTTAAAATAACCTAAAACATTATAGATTGCAAGATATAATCAATTGAAAGTAGTACGGACTCCCAAAATGGACAAAAGAGTAGAGACGGAGGGAGTAATTTTTGTGAGGAAAAGTCCACTTTTACCCCTGTGATTTGGGTATGCGCAGATACACCCTCTATAATTCAAAATTCTACACATAATCTCTCATGATTTTGAAAAGGAGTGGATAGATTCCTTACCGTCATATTTTTTATCCATATTAACAGATGTGTATTTCACACACCTCTAGAATCTAATCTAAGTCATTCGTAATGTATTAAATAAAGAATTGAGCATTTCTGTAAAAAAAAAAATCATCTCGATCAGGCATCAATTACCTAATGATCAAATTCTTTGTAAATTTAAATTTAAAATTTTAATTTCATACTTAATAAATTCAATTCTACCTTGAGGTTTTTTATCAAATTTTGACATGAATGTAGTACTCGTTAAACTATTTACGGAAGAAGAAGAATCAAGAGAGATGATGAGTGCATATCGTTCTTTTAGTGTTGTATCCATTAATATGAAAAAAATACATGATAGCAGAGAGTCTATCCGCACATTTTTAAAATCATAAAAAATTATGTCCACACTTTTAAATATAAAAGATGGATCCGTACATAGTCTAAATCACAGAAATCAAAGTGGACTTTTGTCTCTCCGTGTTATATTTGCCAATAACTCCCGCCACCAACAATACTGAGTGTCCGGAGTCAGTGGAGGGTTCAGAATTATTTTGCAGGGCATTCAAAAGGTTAATCCCTTCGTCCCATAATCTAAGTGCATTTACAAAATTTATTTCTCTAATGGCACAAAACAATTATGCAAGGGCAATTTTTTTCAAAGGGACACACACAGAATTTATTAAAATTTTTAGATTAGAACCAAAAATTCAAGAATTTGTTTCAAAAATCCTTCTAAAATGAGAAACTAATAGAAATGTGAGTACGTATATTAGTGTTATAATTTAGCAATCAATTGCCTCGAATATTTGATTTTTTTTTTTTTTGGGAAAAAGACCCTCAAAACATGGAGGGAATAAGACTAAAGGTAATAAAAGAGAGAAACAAGTGAAACATAAAGTAAAAGAGAGAAATGCTACAAACACAATTTTGAAAATAACTCCGACATAATTGTGTCTTGAACCGTTAGATGCACATAGATCCACGTACATCTAACAATTTTTGAAGTTATGTTTAAAATATTTTTTCCAAGACTTTTTAAAAGTAAAAACAAAGAGAACATAGAAATATCTGTACTAATTAGGGGTGTTACAAATTAAAAATGACAGATTGAGAAAAACAACTGATCGGTTCAGTTTTCGGTTCGGATAAGGCTAGGTTTTTTTTCCAGACCGGACCGAACCAAACCAAACTAAAAACGGTTCGGTCTTGATTTTCTGGAATTTTCTCCTAACCAAACCAAACCGATCGACTATATAATTTATATATTTTTTACATATATATACTTTCAGTCCCCTTCTATTAAAGAAGCCCTTAACTTGTTAAGTTAAGGACTTCATCAATTTGATATTGTTCCCGATCAAATTTTGATAAATGCATTTTTGTTTTGTACATATATATATAAATGCATTTTTTATAATAAAAAAAACTATTTGAATCAAATCATTCCTGGTCATATTTGCTGCCGATTTTTTGAGTGCACCCTAAAAATCACGTTTTGCACATCTGCACACATTGAACAGTTCGGATCATCAAAATTTGATCGGAAAAGAGAAAGTCCTTAACTTAACAAGTTAAGAAAGCTCTCAGTAGAAACTTGGTGACATGCAGTCCCCTTCTATTAAGGAAGCCATTAACTTGTTAAGTTAAGAACCTCATCAATTTGACATTGTTTCCAATCAAATTTGATAATTCGAACTGCTTAATGTGTTTGAAATGTGATCTTAAGGGTGCATGAGAAAATTCGGCAAAAAATATGATTAGAAAAGACTTGATTCGAGCAGTTTTTCATAAAAACGCTATAAATGCATTTTTTTATGAAAAACTGTTCGGATCAAGCCCTTTCCGGTCATATTTTTTGCCGATTTTTTGTGTGCACCCTTAAAATCATGTTCCACACATCTGCACACATTGAAAAGTTCGGATCATCAAAATTTGATCGGAAAAGAGAAAAATTCTCAAGTTAAGGAAGCCCTTAGTAGAAGTTTGATTTATATACTTTAAATTAAATAAAAACTTTATATTTCGGACGGACTGGAATCCTTGACTGGACCGATTTCCAAACCTTACCGAACCGAACCAAACCAAACCGAAATCACCCCTACTAATTAATGTATGTCCGTGTATATTTGCATTCTAGCATGAAAGTATCAGTACTTATCAATAGGGTCCACTTATAAATTTCAGTAAATGAACAATAGATGATATAGTTCACTGAAATTTAGGATGCTTTCTTCTAAACTTATTTTGGTATTTTTTAATTTTTATAACTTTTTGTTTAATTTTTTATCATAATTTTTGGTTTTAATTGTTTGTCTCGACGAGATAAATCGAAAAAGTATAACAATATGAACCGATGTTGAAAACAGGTTCACATAAGACAACACTTTAGACAAAAAACAGTTATTTGATACTAAAAACACATAAAACAAGGGATTTTTTTGCATAAATTTCATTTACCTCCGCTGAGGTTTCTGACAACAACACAAACCTCCCCTCACGTTTTTGAAATTGCACTTACCTCCCATGTCATAGTTGTCGGGTAACTTCTCCAAACAGAAGTTGGGCTTTTACTTTTTTACGCCTACGCAAATTTTCGTATACTTTTGTCTATTTGACTAAATAATATCTCAAAAAAATAAAACTAACCACCTCAACATATGACAAGTCACCTCTGCTCTATATGTGTAGCCTAAAACCAAAAAACCAAAAAAGTAGTTGAATAATACTCCCTCCGTCCCATAATGTTTGGCACTTTCACTATTCCAGCCTTATGAAAAAATTAACTATATCTTTTAATCCATAATTTTTTTATAAGCAATATGGATCTTGTTTGATAGAGTTTAATTTGTTCTATTAAACAAAATTCAAAAAATTGCCTAAAACATTATGAATTGAAAGATATATGCAATTTAAAAATGGCACGCATTTCTGAAAATGCTAAACATTATGGGATGGAGGGAGTAATTAACAACCACCACGTATCTTAGAACCACCCATTCACTTATTACAAATCTATGGATCCTATTTTTCTTGGTTTTTTTCTCGTCATTAGTGAACCTTTTTAAACTTTGAGTAGAATAATTAACAACCACCACGTATCTTAGAACCACCCATTCTAATTTTTAGGTTCATCTCAATAAGTAGAATAAAAAAATTAAAACACCATGGACCATATTTTTCAAACTTTAGAAAAAAAACCCAAAATAATTAAAATAAGCTGGTTTATCTTGTTTATTTTATTTATTTTGTATTAAATTAAAATATTCAAATTGGTCCATATTTTTCTACTTCGTAGATTCCTCTTATGTAGAGAAACCAAAAGAAGTAATAATTTTTTTCCCAAAATTAAAATTAAAAAAATTAGAAAAGACAACAACAAAAAAAATCACTTTTGACTAGTCCAAAATGTTGAACATTTATTTTCTATTGTTGATATTCAGTGAACATATATCATCAACATATGGTGTTTCGGTATATGTTTATTGCATTTTTTGGAATGAAAAAGAGGATATAAAAGGCTAAAGACAAGAGATGAGGGCAAAATGGAAAATGAATCTTCACTTTTGGCTGACCTCACCAATTTCCGTTACCTTTAGTGACAGCTGACTAACGACGAGGGGAATCTGCAGCCGACAACTAAAGCAGAAGGGAGGTAAGTGCAATTTTTAAAAGTTGAGGAGACGTGTCTGTCATTGTCAGAAACCTTAAGGAAGGTAAGTGAAATTTACCCTTCTTTTATTTGTCTACAAGTCCTTTGCAGTGAATCACCCAACTTGGCCCGTTCGGCTAAATAAGTCAAGTGACTTATTTTTTTGTCCTTATTCAAAATTTTTTCGTATTTATTAGTTTTTCATCAATTTTTTGGGAATTATTGCGTCATCATGACGAGAGGAATCTAAAAAGTAAAAAATTACGATCGAAATCAAAAAAAATTTTAAATAAAGACGAAAAAATTGGCATATTGACTTATTTTCGCCTTTATTAAAAAAAAATTGACTTATATGCTTACCTTAAGTGTCCGACCCTTGTGTGGACACTTAAAAGTTTGCAGTAATAAACATTGTTCAAACGAGTGCATCCTAGTAGCTAGTAAATTAAGTCGACATGCAGAGCACAGTCTTAATCACATATAAATTAAACAACAAAGTTGCCGGCCGATTAAGGATCATCTCAAAACAGCTAATGGAACCAAAGATGACTTTAAAATGACAAGAGCACAGCATCAACTCCGCAACACCTGTGGAAAGAGAACAAGGAGTCACATCCCAATACATGCCATCACCCTTGGAAATTTAAAAAAAAAAAAACAAGACAAAATGCAAAATGCATTACTTGAAAGAGAATTAAGGGAGTATTAATGCTGGCATTGATCGAAACATCAAACATGTTGAAGCTGCATGAACATATCCCAATGCACAACCCCTTGCTCATAACAACATATTATCATCCCGTACGAACCATTCCAGCATGCAAAGCTCCAAAAAACATATAAATTACGTACATGCTACTATCACAGATTTCTGGAAGCTATCAGACATACAAAACTTTAGCTCTTCCATGTCCGTCCATTCCTTTGTTCTCACTTCATCAGACTTATTTGCAAGAATGTTTTTTGACAAGTAAAATATTATATAAGCAAAAAGGCTTGTTCTCACTTCATCAGACTTATTTGCAAAGAATGTTTTTTGATAAGTAAAATATTATATAAGCAAAAGGCATTAATCTATCACTGTTATCAAATGGGGCCTAAGGAAATACCGCCCGTTCACGAAAAAAACTTGAACCCAAGACCACTCAAAACCAAAGCTCTGATACCATGTTATGGCACCAACTCTCCCAAAAGCTTAAGCTAATGGGAAGGACAATACTACTCACACAACAATTCAAACACAACCTCTCACATACACGTGGGACCCACACATAGTAGTGTGTGTAGAGCCCATATGTATGTGAGATGTTGTGTTTGGATTGTTGTGAGTAGCATTTTTGTAATGGGAAATGGCTCCACGATGCATATCAAGCTATACAACACTTGCATATGATAAAGGCACTTATATCATGGGATTCTACAGTCAATTACCGGGTTGCACTAGCTTGGAAGTGGAGCTTTGGACCATTTTCAAGGGCAAACTTCTATTCGGGCAAAGACTAAACCAGTTTGAAGTCGAAACAGGCTATATAAGAAGCTCCATCAAGTCTACAGAAGGATGGGCCAAACCTCCATTTCCCGAACAGACAACTAGTGTGGAGGAATGCAGATCACTTCTTTCTAGCCAGATGTAACGGTCAGATTAGGCACACTCTTTGTGAGGGTTACAAAGTTGTTGATATGATTGCAAACTATGGGTAGACCAAGAAAAGAAAATGGCCAATTTGTCTATGCCTCCTGATGAGATCGCAGATTTTGTCGCAGAGGACATGGCGAGACTGACCTTTGAGAGGCCTTAGATTTTGTCGCAGTGGATATGTTGTTTATTGCTGTTTTTAGCTCTAGTTTGTAGACCAAAAAAAAAAAAACTACTACCACAATGTCATCCTCATGCCTCTGGATAAAAATGAACCAAAAAGGTACATAAAATACCATTAAATATCTATCTATCCTACTGTTTCTTGAATTCCCAAAAAACAGAACACAAAACTTAACAGTTATGCTTCCAAACATAGAACTTAGTAAGCAGACACTTTCTTCAAGGAACGAAATTACCAACTGAAATAACAAATAGGCACAAAAAAGATTCGTATGATTTTAGTTAGAATTTTGTTTTGCCATCAGAATCAAGGATGCAAAGATGAGACACAAACAAGATATGATGTAGACATGGAGAGAAAAATTTCTAAGAAACCCGAGGACACGAAAACAAATACACATGTCGTTTACTCTAGCCTCGACCCAAGCTAACATAAAGGGAAAGAGAAACTCTCTATGTTTTCCAAGGCTGGAACAACACATGTTGAAAAACAAAGAAAAAAAAAGTTTACAACATGTAGTAATAAACACCAGAGCAAGAACATATCGGACATCATTTAGCAAACCCATTATGTCATTGGAAGCCTTACAAAGTTAATAATAGATCTTATTCAAATTTCAACTTGTTAAGAAAATGTAGATTAACGTGGCTAGCAAAAAGTCAACAGATCCGAACTATTGTCACATAAAAAGCAAGTTTACTTGGTGATCGCTAGGTCATCAAATTCAGATTTCAGATGTAGCTTCACTCCAACTATTTGGCCAAATTTTCAGAAAAGGTAAAAACCTACATACTGGAACCTAGGAAACTTCTTTGGATTCAACAAAGAATTCTTCGTCTCTATAAATAAGTGATTTAAAATGGTTACCCAATACACACAAACACAGTTAATAGACTTTCAAAAAAGAGATTTACAACATGCATAAGCTTACCACAAAGATAGCAGCCCCCCCTTGGTTAGAACCTTGTACCATCTCATCCATGACCTTTTCACCTACATCATCAAGTAAACGTCCACGTGATAGAAATTTCAAGTATGAAGGGCATAGAAATAATGCCACAAGCCCATCAGCTTATAAAAAAAACAGCCATATCTTTACATCAACATAATCTCCAGGTATATTATTCCAATGACACATAGTATAGTAGATTTCCTTCCATAAATTTGGTTGGCACAGCATCCATGAGATACCCAATTCCCTAAAACAGAAAATCCCATAAATACAAATTAAATTTAAAATTGTTTGTCTATAATTGATGTACCAGATCATATAAATGAACAGTTACACTATACGAGAACCCCACTGACATAAGTTTGAAAATGCTCTGGGCATTCGGCAACAACAAAATTATTTTATTATTTGCGTTTTAACATTCTCCCATCAAATTAAGAATAGTTTATGTATTCAATCATCAATTGTTGCATCTAATGAGTTGTGAAATGGCATAATTCAGAAGAGGGGGAAAAAGGCAATAAGTTATGACAAGGGACTTAAACTTGTGTAAACTACACACACTCAAAAATAGAGAAAAAAACTAGCAACCCATTGATCAGTCTGCAGATTGACTCCGATGAACCAAAGAGAGAAATTAAAACTCGACAAAAGGCGTAGTGCAAACACAAAAACAGACGAGTACACAAGCTCACCAAAATTTAAAAAAATAAAACGCAAGAATGAAGTTTTACGATAGGAAACAAACCATGACATAATACAAGGAAAAAGGGGGGGAAAGAAGGGAGAGAACAATTTACATTGTAGACCATGCGTTGATGTCGTTGAAAAGCCTGTTGATTTTATGGTACTGCTGTTTCACAATTACAGCGCAATCTCTCAATTTTTTACTGCAGCTGCCCTTGCAAATGTTGTTCTCTATTTTCACAAGCTTTAACAAGCATGTGTAAACAAAGCGCCCATCATAAGGAAATTTCAGCGGGGGTTTGTACGCACAGACCACAAGCAACATTCGATTCCCGACGTGTGCTACGAGAGATTGCTTGGACACATCCAAAATTTTCAGTAATTTCACTGGCAGACGGACATAAGGAACCCCATTGCAACCACACTCAAGGTAAGAAGACTGAACGTCCCAAGATAACGGGAGGCCACCGTAGATCTTGCAAGCAGAGGCATCAGAGACGATTTCATCCGCGAACTTTTTCTTCTTAGAGGTGATCAAGTCATGAGCATACAGTCTACAATTGCCACCAAAAGCTTCAGACAGATACAGCTTGCCGTCCTCAACATCAGCCCACTTGAACCATTTGTGACTTGCTAGATTATCCCCTACGCGATCGCCACACAAAACACCACGTGGATGCTCCTTCCATTTCTTCTTGAGAACACTGAACGAGTACAAGAGTTCCACAAGCTGATTGTCGTCCGGCTTCTTCACCAGCACATAGATGATGTTGTCATTGACGGTGTAACAGAGCAACGTAGGGCCAGGATGTGTTTTATACCAAGTATAAAAGGGAGGCTTAGGCAGCGGGTACCAAACTCCTCGATGATCCAAGAACTCGAACGTTGGGTCTATGGCCGCAGGAAATCTAGGTACATCAGCATGTCCAGCCAAAGCATAAATTTCCCCCTTTACTGCTACTACCATTGGATAAGGCTTCCCTGCATTCAACGCAGGGCCTTCCTTCCACTTATGCCCACCTTCTCTTCCCTTTCTTTCGCTGAGATCGCAAACGAAGACATCTCGTGGGTATTCCAGAGCATGGCTATCACGGAATATTCCGCCAATAGCATAAAGTTTTGACCCATGTGCGATACAACCCATGTCACACGAATTTCCTCGAGGCAATTTGGTTACGGGATACATTAAAAGTGAATCTGAGTCTATCGCATAAACATGCAGGGTGTGGTTCGAAGTAACATCCTGGTAGAACAAGTAAAGATTTCGTTTTTTCACGCCTTCTCCAGTCTCCACTCCAAAACTTTCCATAATCCTGTTTTATGCAGCAAGGAAATGGGATTCTTCTTCCCCTTTTGTCCCTTGTGTTCACGCAAGGGTGACTACATCTCAAGAGAAAGATTACACAGACAACCGCAGCTACCGATCCACATCACCTGACAATACCTACGAGGGCCTTATAGTAAGGGTTCAATTTTTCACGCAATGTCTTTCAATAAATAATGTTAGCCATCCGAGAAAAAGAACCAACAAATGGTAAGTGGTAAATAGTTCAACAGTTCGGGAAAAAAAAAACTAGTTCAACCGTTAGCCAAAGACAAATTGAAGGACATGGTAATCTACAATCAAATCTAATCTAATCGCAATTAATTTTTCTCGCTGTTACAGCTACAATCTGTCTAAGTTCCCTCCTCAAGTAAAATCCACAAAATAGAATCCAACACCAATCAGGTAGTATTTTAATATCAGTAGTAGCTTTATGATCTTCCAATTGTTTATGCTAGTAGATCTAATGTATTCGCCACCAAGCCCACCAGTACACTCAACTTGTCAATTATTTAAATATATCAGAGTGACAACTATATAACACGTTACGGTAAAACATAGTACGACACACACACACACACACACACACATATATATACAGCTTCATTGTTTAGATAACTGCGGAACACATATTCACTCTCTATATAACACTGGTATTAGGAGTACATCATAATCCCATGGTAATACGAACCGATATTCCCAAATCACTATGGGAGGGGGATTTGCCATTTTACAGATCTGACATCTGAGAGAGAAAAGGAGAAATGGGATCTAAAGGTGAGAGAAGGTACCTTGCCGACGTTGTTGTCCGTTGGTGGATTATAATCATGACGACGACGACGATAGGCTATGGAGGTTGCGGCACATGCAGTTAGGGTTTTTTTTTTTTGTGATCCTCGCACATGCAGTTAGGTTAGAATTGGGAAAAGGGACAAGACGAGAAGAGCCATGGAGTTTGTGGAGTTTGCTAATGGGTGTGGAGGAATTCATTGTATTTCATCTATAGTGATCAGAGCCGGCCCAAGCTATTTTGGGCCCAATGCCGAATGGTAAACTGACGGCCCAAAATTAGAATTCTCAATGACCGGTAAGGACGTGATTTTCTATCAGTGACAGGTAAGAATTAGTGAGTGCTAAGATTACCATCCTTCTTGGTAATAGGCTCATCTTTCTTGATAATTTGGACCCTCAAAGTGTCATGCGCTGTTATTTCCCTGTAGCGAACCATCAAGTGGGGCAAAACCATCAAGTAGATAATGGCCGTTGATTTTGTCACTCCATTTTTTGTTAACGCCACTCTCATACAAGTGTATTTTTGGTGCAAAAAAATACTTGTAGGGGAGTGACATTAACAAAAAATGGAGTGACAAAATCATTTTCCTAGATAAATTGTATTTATAAAAAGTTTCAGTCCACACTGCACACGAAAACACACATTCGTTGTGGTGGGTTAGAGCGGCTTATGTGATTAAGTTCTCTTCCGTTCAGATTTTGGGAAAATGACGGTCAATAACGTGTTTTGATAATTAATACCCGCTAAGAACATTTTCAGCATTAACAAATGTTCTCAGCATGTTCTTAGCGGGTATTAATTATCAAAACAAGTCATGGACCGTCATTTTCCCCAAGATTTTTATTTTTAAAAATACTTAGTTTTGATTTTACGAATAGATTACTCTCTCATAATATCACCTTTAATTCAAAAATAAATACTTATTGAAAAATAAATACTTACGGGGCCTAACTATTTTCTACCGGACCCAAGTCATTCTTTAACAAGAAGTACACACTTACAAAAAAGGTCGGCAGGGAGTCGGACCCAACCACAAAGCATGGATAATGAACATTTCGCCGCCCCACCCCCCAAAAAAACCCTAACAGATGAAGTAGAGAGAGAGAGAGAGGAGAGAGCTCTTTGTGGAGGGTGATAGGATTCAACCAAAAACAGGAAGGGGAAAAAACAATGCACCAAGGGGAATCAAACCCAGCTTACGCCTTTACAAACACTTCACCAATTTGCAAAACAATGTTTTTGTGCAAACTTCTATACATATTAATATTACAACCTTCTATGCGTATTTTATTTTTGGGTATCTTCGAAACGGTGGTGCACGTGCCATCTCCCTTCCTATACTACCTCTATCCATACTTTAAAGTACGTCAAAAAGATATTTGACAAAAAAATTTGACTGATCCATACTTAACGCACTTTAAAGCATCAATTTTGCTATCAGCAACGACCAAAAAACCGACCACTATACCGATCCTACGTGGAAAGGTGAGGGGTTCCACTGTTCCTTCTCCCAGCTTCACAAACGCGCGAGAATGAAAAAGAAAGACCCAATTTAAAAAATTTGGGAAAGTGATTCAGTACACTCTCTCTCTCTCCAGAAACGATCCAGTACTCTCTCTCTCTTCCTCTCTCTTCTTCTCTCTTTTCTCTCTCAACGCACCACCGACGGCCACCCCAAAACTCCCCCACCACCACCGACGCACCCCCTCACAATCTGCTCTCTTCTCTCTCCTCCATCTCACACACTGTCATCTCGTCGCACCCCCATCGACGAGCAACCCCAAACCCGCCCCTACCACCCCCGACGGGCAACCCCAAACCAAACCCTACCACCACCGACACACCACCACGATCTCTTCTTTCTCACAGGTATCTATCTCTCTCTCACTTCCCTCTCCGCTAATCTACATTCGATTCTTTCAGTGATGTGCACACACGAAAAAATTAGGGGTTTTTTTTTTTTTTTTTCAGTTTTCATAATATTGTGATTTTTAATTAGGGTTGTCGATTCTGATAGTCATGGTTGTGAACCTGTTGAGTGAATAAATTGCTTTTGGGTGTCGATTCTTTTGATTGAAAAAATTTCAGTTCTTTTGGCTGTCGATCTGTTGATGGTAGTGACTTGTTTGGCCCTTATGAGCTTCTCAACTTCACTCTTCTTGGACCCTACTCATTTGGTAAGTACTCCCGCTGAGAACTTTTTCCTGATTGAATTATCAAGGGCCCCCATTTCTGAGAATTAATCCTATTCCAATAGCTTTTTTGTGGTTAATTGAAGTTTCAAAAAACCATTGCTATTGAAAACCATTTTTATCTGTGGACTTCGGAAGAGGATTTTTGGCAGCCACCCCAAGTAGTTCGATTTATGACTTGTTTGTGTTGTTTTTACTTATATTTATGTACACATATTAATCATTTGCTCAAGTGACTAGGTTGTACTTTTACTACACGGATGGGGCAGCATTACTGCAGATTTTTCATGCAAACAAGGAATTAATCGTTGATTTATCGCTGGCGGGACCCATCCGATTAGGTCCAACTAATGATTAATCACCGATTACTAATTAATATACACCGCTTAATTGCCGATTAATCGCTCGAAGGTGGTTGACCACCCGACTAGCGCCTAACAACTTTTAGAATATTGCTCATAGACCCAAATATAGGATCTAAGAGAACATATTGGCCAAATGCATATGGTATGACTAAACTGGATAACTTGTATCTTTGAGAATCAAAACTAGACGTATGCTTATTCTTTCTAGCCATCTGAATTTCACGTGTTTCATGCAATGTTCGCACTCCTGAACTAAAGAAAAACTAGGCAGAATGTTTGAGTAGGTGTGTTTATTTGGCTTGGAATTTTTCCGTCTTTCATGTTCTAGAAATGGCAGGAAAACAGGACTATTACATGGGTGTGGCACACAACACCAGCTGAGCAAGCAAAGTCTCCTCCATTGTTGGAATTTGCTAAAGGAAGTTCACGTGAAACAAAAAAGGAAGTTGGAAGTTCAAATGAGACAAAAAGAATGTGGTGGTGTTGTATTGTCATTGCTTTTGCCAATGCAATGTTTGTTTTTTTTTGCCAATGTAATGTTCCGACAATATGTAGTTGTTAAGGTTGGAACTTGTTACTTTTTTGGAATATCAAGTTGTAGTGTGGTGGTGGAACCATTATTTTTTGTAACTTGGAGCATATATGACATGGTGTTTCAACTGTTGTAGATTCCTTTCTTCTAATTAATTACTCTAGTATTGTACTTGTAATTGCAATGTGTGGACTCATATTGTGGGTATGAGTCCTGGGTTATTTTTGGCAGCAACTTAACTCAAGCAAATTCATTATAATCAATGCATAACTGTTACTTGAAGCTGGATTACAGGTCCTGCATGAATGATGCATTCCTGTTGAGAATGAAGAAGAGTTCTTTTGAACGGGAAAATTTGGTTTTTGTTGTTCCCGCGAAGCGAAGATCATTCGCTTGGCAAATGACAAATACTAATTTGTTGTTTGGCCCCTTTGCTCCCAATCTCTGGTGACTTGGAACTTCTGATTGCCTAATATAACAGTTGACAAGTTCTTATATTGGGAGCTCTGAAATGTATTAAGACCAAACTCTGGACTCAAATCATGTCCATATATCCATTACCCCATCAGTATGGAACACTCAAGCAAACTCAGTAAAATCAAGTTTGACTATAGAAAGGCAAAGTGAAGCACATATTCGTGTTGACAGTTACATAACAAATTACAAATGATAAAAGAAAGGTCGAACAAATCATGACATTTCAGTTTTTTCGCATGTAGGACACGACACGACACGGATACACTGACACGACATGCATAAGAGTTCCATTTCCACATGGGGAATGCGATTGTGCTTTGAGTCGAGGTATTGTCCGATTCCACGTCGCTCGGTGGGTACAGAAGTTGCACTTTGTTTGAAACGTTCATTCTATCCTCACATCCAGTGATATCACCTTTTCTTACTTTAAGTTTGCCTTCAGATGAAGAATTAGAGTCCATCCAGTATCACCGGTCTCTTCTTTGTACATCTGTTCAACCATGGGCTTCCAGAGATGCACCCATGCATTTATAACAAGTTTGAGACCTTAGATGATCAAAGAAAGTATATCAGTACATTATAAAAGTAGAACAAATGACAAAAATGCTCCATAAATTTGAAAGAAACGAATTATGAAGGTGGTAACCAACCTATCAATTATTTTTCATGTTTAAGGCAATATTACTACTATAAGCCACCATATATTCCATGAATTGCTTGCAAAATTCAAATCGACCCACCAAATTGAAATGCTCAATAGTCAATCTGAATGCAGAGATATACTGTACACCAAATCAAGAAAAAACTTTCTAACTGATCGGCACGACTGCACTAGTTCAAGACAACCTCAAACTTAACACTAATCACCCCTGGGTCTTGACCATCGAACGTTTATAGGAAATGGACTCAACAATTACAGCTTTTTAGGCACTAGTAAGTTTTCACAACACAAACTTTTTGGAATATCAGCCATCAATCTGACTAATATTAGTAAAGACGGACTTGAATCCAACAAATAATATAAAATCAAGAATTTTTCCAAACAGCTAGCAGTGCATTTCATCAAAGGTAGTGCAGAAACCCTATGGTTTTACTATAGTTTCTGCTGCTTGTTTGTTCACATTTCTCGTACAATTTGGTTAGAGCATTTAGTTCATTTATACTTAGACTACTCTATTCAACTGCTTCACAAATAACAAGCTGTGTAAATGCCTTTCCAGTAGAGTGAGAGAGAGAGAGCAAGAAACAGAGGGTTAACTTGTTAAGATGACAGTAAAAACCCACAAAAGGTGTGATGGCTAATATCAAACTCACTAGCAATTTTTTCGTCTCCAACCAAAAGAAACGATAACATTTACAACAACTACGATCAACAGATCCCAGAAGAACTGAAATTTTTTCAATCAACAGAATCGACACCCAAAAGCAATTTATTCACTCAACAGGTTCACAACCACGATTATCAGAATCGACAAACCTAATTAAAAATTACAATATTATGAAAACTGAAAAAAAAAAAAAAACCCTAATTTTTTCCTGTGTGCACATCACTGAAAGAATCGAATGTAGATTAGCGGAGAGGGAAGTGAAGAGATACCTGTGAGAAAGAAGAGATCGTGGCGGTGTGTCGATGGTAGTAGGGGCGGGTTTGGGGTTGCTCTTCGGCGGGGGTGCGACGAGATGACAGTGTGTGAGATGGAGGAGAGAGAAGAGAGCAGATCGTGAGGGGGTGCATCGGTGGTGGTGGGGGAGTTTTGGGGTGGCCGTCGGGGGTGCGTTGAGAGAGAAAAGAGAGGAGAAGAGAGAGAGTACTAGATCGTTTCTGCAGAGAGAGAGAGTACTGAATCACTTTCCCAAATTTTTTAAATTGGGTTTTTTTTTTTCATTCTCGCGCGTTTGTGGAGCTGGGAGAAGAACAGTGGGACCCCTAACCTTTCCACGTAGGATCGGTATAGTGGTCGGTTTTTTGGTCGTTGCTGATAGCAAAATTGTTAAAACATTATGCTTTGTTTGGATTGCTTTTTGAAAAAAAATTCTCTAACTCAAAAAATATTCATTATCCTTACTTTCAATCATTACTCACCACCCCTCTAATCATTATTTTCATTTATTTCTCTATCTCTCCAATCATTACATTTACTTTTAATTATTACTCTCATTTCTTTCTCCACTCATAATTCTACAAAATTTCTCAAAAACTAATCTAAACACAACATTAAACATCCGCCCAAAGGACTAAAGAGAGAGAAAATGAAAAATGTGGGTCAATGGATACAACTTACCATCCATATTGTGTTCTCTTGAACTTAACTTATTAAATCTTGGATCATTATTCAAAATTCGATGTCGAATCCCAGGATCCGTTTGAAATTCTGGTGCGACTTTGTTTTGAAGCCTCAGCCTTTTCTCCTTACCTCCTATTTTGTGAGTTTAGTGTTTCTGCTTTAAAACTGAGAGAACAAAAGCCAATTGAAAGCTTGCCATAATTTGGGGGGAGAATGATACCCCCACCGCAACTTTTCCCACCGAACCGCCCACCGCACCCACGCCGGGCCCACTCCGGCTACCGGACGGCCGATCCGAGCCGTCCAAAAATTCTAAAAAAAAAAACCGAGTGGGCCTACGCGAAAATCAATGGCATCCGACATGTGTAGGTCCTCGATCCAAACTTCCAAAAAATCAGAGATCCGATCCGTTAAAAGATGGAAGATTGGTTTGAGCACCTACACATGTCGGATGCCATTGATTCTCGCGTAGGCCCACTCGGTTTTTTTTTTTAGAATTTTTGGACGGCTCGGATTGGCCGTCCGGTGGCCGGAGTGGGCCCGACGTGGGTGCGGTGGGCGGTTCGGTGGGGGAAGTGCGGTGGGAGTATCATTCTCCAATTTGGGGAGTCACTGGTTTTGGCACCGAGGGTAGTTTCGTCCATTTGCCTCATGCGAAGAACTTGGCCCAGATAAAACCACATCTCCCCTATTTCCTTTTGAACCAGTCTACTTGCACAGCAGATCTGTGCACAGATTGTGCACAGATTTTTATGTGGGGCCCACTACGGGTCCCACACAAGTGATCCGAGCCGTTCATTATGTTTAAAACATTTTTTCAAGGGTCCCCGCGAAAAATCAGCTCAATCTGATACTTATAAGTGCTTGATTTAATCATCTAACTTTTCATTCGAGTTTTTAGAGAATGAAAAGTTAGACAATTAGATTAAGTACTTATAGGTATCGGATTGAGCTGATTTTTTGCGGAGACCCTTGAAAAAATGTTTTAAACATAATGAACGGCTCGGATCACTTGTGTGGGACCCTTAGTAGGCCCCACATAAAAATCTGTGCACAATCTGTGCACAGATTTGCTGTGCAATTAGACTTTCTGTTTCCTTTTCCATTTGTCCGTTTGATTTGGAGCAGACAGCAGAGAGAGAGAGAGAAATAGGAGATAGTTTTGGGGATTCTGAGTCCCTGCAGCGAGCTGAAAGAGCTACAAATTACAGTGCCGATAAACGGCGTCATTTGTGGGCAATTTAGACACCCGTTTAATTAATCAGCCAAACGGCATCGTTTTAGAAGAAAAAATGTTTATCCTTTCGTACCGTCATCGTTCACCTTTCTTTCTCCTCAAGTGAGAATATCACCACTTTCTGATAGACCCACTTTTCTCTCTCTCTCTCTCTCTCTCTCTCTCTCTCTCTCTCCAGAGAATCCTCTATTCTTTCTTTACCTTGGCTAAAACTCTCCTCTATCCCTCCTTCAACTTGGCGGAAAATCTTCATTTGTTAGCTCCAAGAAAAGGGGATCTAGAAATTAAGCGTGACCAGAAGCAAATTGTTCGTGGGAATTTCAGAGAGTGCATTATTGAAGTTTATGGAGTCCTGATTTGATTAAACGCTAATTGGGTTTAGGATGTAGTGGATGCTACTATACTTTCTTAGATTATGTTAGCTTTGCATCTCCTGTTGGAACGAACGGCATCTACGATTAGGTGAGTTGCAACAAACCTTATCTTCAAACTCAAACCAAAGGCCAAAACAATGGCAGAAAAATTTCCCCTTCACATTTGCTCCAAAATCAGGCAAGAAAACCACATGTGAATGTGAAACAAAATTAGTTTCCTGGATCGAGTGAAAGTGAAACCCATATTTTTTGTTAAGCGGTTTAGGAAAAATCAGAGTTTTTGAAGTAACTGATCGGGATCTCACAAAGGATAGACGATATTTTAGCTGTCGTCTCCTACACTTTTCTCTAATTGATTCATTGCTGGGACCAAGTTGAACGGTGAGAGAAAACAAAGATGGAGAGAGTTACCTTACCCAAAAAAAAAAAAAAGATGGAGAGAGTTCGAACAGAATGGAGAGAACGATAGTTGTTCATTTTTGGGTGATAAAAAGTGGATGTGTATGAGAAAGTTAATGAGATTTGGTTGAAAAGTTGTAACTGTTGGAATTATTTGGTTGAAGAAGTGGAGAAAGTTACGAGTTTTGGGGGCTGCAAACTGAAGTTTTCTTATCTTAAAACGACGTAGTTTGATTCAATAATGGATTGGCCAAAACCCCTCAAAACGACGTCGTTTTGGGGGCTGTAAACTGCAGCTCTTTCAACTCACTGCAGGGACTTGGAGTACTAGTTTTGGAGACCGATAAAAGAACGGAAGAACGAGAAGCGTAGGTGACGGACGGTCAGAGAGAACAGCGTTTGTGGGTTTGCTGCGGGAGCAAGCCGATTGATTATCCCGGTGGTGTTGGCGGTTGAGGGTGGTTGCACCGGTCAGATTCTGTCCTTTTAGGGTTAACGTCGTTTTCCCTCTGTCCAGTTTGTCTTCTCCTTTTTTCTTGCACACATGGTGTGAAGAGACTTGTAGATCGATCACGTTTCGTAGGTCGATTACATTTTGTGGACGGTGTGAACAGATTTGTAGATCGATTATTGTGCTTTTGTCGTCCAATTTCTCGTGTGCATGTGACCTGAGTGAGTGTGGAGGTGTGGGTGTCTTGCTGTTCTATGTAATTGTTGCCTACTTTTTTCGTCAACTCGCAAAATCAGTAGGTGACATTGTCTCGACCCAGTCTTGAGGAAAATCTGTAAGCTATGTAAAAAAAAAAAAGCTCTAAGCATCAAAAACTAAGTTCTACTTTCTTTCAGGAGTTGTTACGTAATTGTACCATAGGCTTTTTGGGTTTACTGTACTTCAACTTACAAGTATGATAATTCATCGGCGAAAGATGGGAAATAATGTGGATAACCATCTCATAGCATTTCTTCTTTTTTGTGGTTTTACTTCGAGGGCAAACTTATCCGTGTAGAATTGTTAGGAAAAAATCTATTACAGCGCCAACGCATACGTGCATTCACATATACCATGTCTACCCAAAGGCCATGATCATGAAATATTTGGTGAATATGAACACTCAAGATAGAGGAGCTAAATGCCAATTTTTATCAGTTAAGAATTGACCGATCCGAATACTTAACTAATCATTGTCTTCCGTATATTTGGTTGTCAAGTAATATACGCGTTTGGATTGTAGGGTGTGCCACTATTGGGGGGGTTCTTCACCGTAAACTTCATGATTTGGTGATGTTCCTTTCGTTTCTCTTGTGGTCAAATTGGCGTTTGTTACTCATTCCATCAGGTTTGGTTCCCGTTTCTTGGATTTTTCTTTTCTATGTCGATTTATGTACGTGTGTTTCTGCAGTTGTGTGTTTTTCTGGCGTGTTTTTTTGTGAGGTTCATTTGGGTGTGCAATTGCGTGTTTATGGTTTCTTCGTTATTGATTGAGGGTTTCGATGTTGGTCTTCATTCTCAGGCGCTAGTTTTGGGGTACTATATTTGTGTTCGCAGTGCAGGCAAAGCTTGCTATTTGCATCTGGTTTGAGGTAATTGTTATGTGCCTTTTGGTTTTCTCTTTTGATTGTGTGAGGGACCATAGGTAAATCTGTTGCGCAGGAGGGGATATACCTGGTTTCCTTGTTCTGTAACGTAACTTTGCTCGAAACTCAAACTACTTTGACATTGTGGGTAGACTACACTTTACTGTTTGCATCTGGGGGAAAACTACACTTTACTGTTTGCATCTGTTAATGTTTGATATTATGTCTTTGATGAGGACGCTTAGAGTACTTGCGAACCAATTAGGCATGTGAATGCACCACCGGATCGGGATCCTATTGCTGCGTTGTTCGTGTCGTGTAACTAGATGTAAGATCAAAAGCTTGGAATATTATTTTGTACACCTACCTCTCTCTCTCTCTCTCTCTCTCTCTCTTAATATGCAAGGATTCTTGGTTTGAAGTTTGAGAAAAATAAGATTGGAGAAATACGGGAATTGACAAGAAAAAAAAAGTATCCTTGAGGGTTATATGTATTAACTAATTATGACTCCATTTACTATTAAAAGCTAGAGTTGATTAATGTAAAACCATCGTTTCATAAAGTAATTGAATTTTAAATCCATGATTGACTACATCGTGCATAATTCCTGTCTTCCAGGAGTCGCCACCGGTAGTGGATGTGAAAAAAGCTTCTATCATAGGCTGAAAATAGTTCCGTGGTAAACCAAAATAGCTCTTGGTGCAGCCTCCGCTGCTGGATATGTTGATGGGGTTTGGACAGATGAAGGAATCTAAGTTGGTGCTTAATATTGAAGCATTCATCCATTTCTAAGCTTAAAAACTAAGAGAATTGAACCAAATTGGATGGGTCGGCAATTTTTGTCCGATTTTTCCAATTGTGCCCCTCGATTGGGCAGCTGTCTGTTTTGTTGTTGAGGGCAATTTCGTCTTTTCCGTTATATGTGCTGACGTCGTTTGCACGTGTAGATCTATGGTTTCTCTTTTTCCTCTCTCAGGCGGTAGATGCTTCCAGATGATGCGAAGAACTTGGCCCAGATCAAGCCACGCCTCCGCTATTCCCCTTCCCATTTGTTCGTTTGGTTTGGAGCAGATAGCAGAGAGAGAGACAGAGAGAGAGGAGACAGTGTTGGACATCGACAGAAGAACGAAGAAGAAGCCTGGGCGACGGACGGTGAGGCGTTATTTTTTGGGGGGTTCTTCGGCGTAGACTTCGTGACTTGCTGATGTTCCTTTCGTTCATCCAGTGAAATCCGTGGTTGTTACTCGTTCCTTCAGGTTCGGTTTTTGTTTCTTGGATTTCTGTTTTCCATGTCAATTTATGGACTTGCAATTGCGTGTTTTTCTGGTGTGTTTTTTTATGAGATTGATTTTGGTGTGCAGTTGCGTGTTTAGGGTTTTTTCGTTGGTGATCGAGGGTTTTGATGTTGGTTTTTCGTGGTCAATCAACCACGTTCGTTTTCTTTTTCTTTTTCTTTTTCTTTTTTGTGGCTGCTTTGAAGGTTTGTGCGTATGAACTACTGGAGTTTGTGTGGCCGGAGTCTTTGCAAATTAGATCAGGTCTTGTGGAGAGGAAAAAATCCATCAGTAGCCGTTGGAGGGAAAAAAAAAAAGTGGAAGCATCCCCTCCATGTTTTGCATCACGCCACGTCTCCTAGCCAGCTAGCCTCTCACCTTCTCCGTGATTTCTCCCACCTCCTCCGTGTTTTCTTTCTCTCTCCAGAGTGCATATACAACGATTCAGGTACTGGATCCTCTTTCATCTCTCCGGCGATTCGTGTTTTCTTTCTCTCTCCAGAGTGCCTATACAACGATTCAGGTACTGGAACCTCTTTCATCTCTCCGGCGATTCAGCAGTCTTCGCACAGATAGGTAACCTATGACTCTTTCTTTCTCCTGGTCTGGTAGGTTGGAACATTTTTTCCCAACAGACAATAGAAGTTATTAATATTGTCTTTGGGTACGAGCGAAGGGTGTAAAGCACAAGATTGATGTTCCTCTGAACTTGGAAAAACAAGTTTTTTGTTGAGAATCCAACCATGCAAGAAACTTCGTTTAATGTGAGACTCCTCCATAAATTTCCTCCACAGATGTTCGCCAGCAAACTAACGGATCTGAAATTGTGGCATAACTTGTATCCATCTCTTCCATACGTGTCTTGAATAGATGCCTACCTACCGAGAAGTTTTTGGGTGCCGAGCGGGTACCACGGTACCTATCGGCGATTCCAATTGTCCAAATGTGTTTTGAATAGCCCAAATTTATTTCCCCCCTCTCTTAAAGATTGGGCCAGAGGATTAGTCGAGGTGTCTGGATGCCTGAGTTATGAATAAAAATTTCTATCGATGAAAATTTGGATTACATAATTTTGAGACATCGATTTCCCGCTCAATTTTGGTACTCTAGCTAAATGCCATTGTGCACAATTCCTTTGTGCACCCTAGCACTATTGGTAATTATCTAATCTGATTGGTTATTAAAATTTGCACATTTAATCGTATTGTTTCGATTTGTTAGTATACAAAAAAAAAAAAAAACAAAAAGAAGAAGAAGAGAGGCTTGCGCTCTAATGTGTGTTTACTAAAGGAATTTGTTTGATGTAGGTGTTGGTCGTTGCTGGTATTTGGTAGAAATCTCGGACTTTGATCTACCTGGCTCATCGGTGTGCCTCTTCAATTTCTGATCTTATTTTCACATTTTCAGCTTAACAAACTTTACTTTTGTTCAGAAATTTTTGCAATGCTTTATTTCTTGTCCAACTCTTGCTGCATGGATGTGATGCTTATTCTAGATTATTGGCAAGACCATTTGCGTGGTGTTAAGACATGGATTGAGACCTTGGCCAGTTTTTGGGTAATGTATTTCAGGCTCCTATTTATGTACCTTTATTTTGAGCGGAGCTTCGTATGGTTCGAATTGTTCTTTACATGATTTGATTCCAGTTCTTCCTATGTTTATATCTTTGGTCCATTGTGAGGGCTTCCCGCAAATACAAAAATGTATATTTCGTGTTCAATTTGTTCTATGCATATGGCCGGAATGAGTATGGAGGTATGTATGAATCTATTTTCGTCGAATCCACATTGATCTGATCTTCTGATACGAACAGCAATAATTCACTGAATAATGTTCCTTTGGCTATTCTATTTTTGTGGAATTCTCTCATGAATGCTTATGCTTAAGTAGTTTATATTGCTGGATAATGTCTTCTTTTCTTTCTTTCTTTTTTTTTTGGCTTATCGAGGGTGTCCGAAACATTTTGCTCGACTAATCACTCGGGTACAAGCAGTCCCCCATCACATGTACAGGGTAATTTCCGGACCTAAGCCCTGGGGTAACCTCAAGGGAGAGTGAGTTATGGAATTTCACCATAGGTCCAGCCCTTGAGATTCGAACCTTAGACATTCCTTTTGGAAATTCTATTGCTGAATAATGTTCCTCTTGTGTGTGCAATTATTAGATTGGTTTGGTCAGTTTTTGACGTGGTAAGTGAGAATTTCAATGTGATTTGGAATGTTATTGGATTTTGAAGTTTTACATATATCTGGTGCAGTGGCCGATGTGTTGCTGTGGCAGAAATGGTGTGTAGTGGTTATTTTGTTGGGCTCTTCTACGGCCCTGTGGTTCCTATTTGAGTGGGCAGATTGCAACCTCTTGTCTTTCACTGCAAATATTCTGTTGCTTCTTGTTGCCATCCTTTTCCTCTGGGCTAAATCTGCTTCATTACTCAATAGGTGGGTATATGTGCTTTTATACTTTGTCGCACTGCGTTCGCTTTATGTTGTTTAACTATTGTCAATAATTAATTAGAAACTTTCTATAGATTATGTGCTCTTATAGATCTTATTGATGCTGTGAACATGATAGTATATGTGTATACACATTGTACTCGTATATTTGTTACCCTTGGAATGCTCATTCAGATGTATGGTCCACTAAGCAATAACGGAATGACATGATAAAATTAACTGATTTTGGTGAATAGTCATTACATTGGGAGATTACGGAACGCTCATTCGACGCAAACAAAACTCTAACGAGTTGTTTATTTTGTTTGTCTTAACAGTTTAAAACATTATAGGTGGGTTGAACCATTATTTTATAATGGTGGGATTGAGAAATTTTAGCAATAAAATTTTGAGACATCATGTGTGCTCTTGGCAGCTTTGTCCTACTTGGAATGTTACCACATGAATGCTGAAGCTCTAGGAGGTTTTGATTAATTGCCGATCCTACCATATTCTTTGCTATTGTTTGCTAGGGTTTAAACTATGGTTCTCAGGGTGTAACCTTCTTGGTGATGTGCATGGTGTTTTCTTTGCGTCTTTCAATGAACTATTGCTTAGCAAAAGAAAATTGCAGATCTTTGCCTCCCCTTCCTGATCTGGAAATTTCTGAGGAATCTGTTTTGAAAGCTGCTGATGTAGCCCGAGTATGGATGAATCATGATTGTCAGTTGCTCATGACATTGCAGTTTGTCGAAATGTGAAACTTTTCTTCTGGTGTGATTCCTTGATATACCTTCCTTCTCTGTATGCAATCAATTTATTGGCATAGTAATGGTGGACTTCAATGTGCCTATGTATTGTGGTTTTGGTCTTCAGGCTGCCTCTGGCTTGTGGGTAATTTTGTACATTGGTAGTTTCTTCAACTTCCTTACTCTGGTCTACATTGGTGAGTTTTTTTGTGGCCTTACCCTGTAGAAGTGCACAAGCATTTTAAGAGACTAACTTGATTCAAGCTCGGTTATTTGCTTTGATTTTTTTTGTAGGGGTTCTTCTTAGTTTGTCGGTCCCCTTGTTGTATGAGAAGTACCAAGCTCAAGTTGGTGAGAAGCTGATTGTAGCTCATAAGATCATTCAGACACAATACAAGAAATATATGATAATATCCTGAGAAAGATGCCTCTTAACAAGGACAAGAAAACTCAATAAGCCAGTGTAACTCTCTCCCTCTCTCTCTCAACATTGCATGCTTGATAAAAACCGCACTTTAGAAACCCCTATGCTAACTACTGTCATCAAAGTTATAATCTCCGAGGGGTCTAAAATGACTGAAGTTTGAAAGGACAAGTTGCTACGGACTTGTGAGTTGAGAATAGATCACGAATACAATGGAAGAGTTGTTGTCTTATTTTGTTACTTTATTTCAGCATTGCTGCAATTCACACTTGAAGTTGGTTTGTTATTCTAGGATGATTTGAGTTGTTTATTCCTCTCATAATTGAACTCTTTTTTCTTTTTCTTTTAAAAGTTCCTGGCATGTTTTTTTTTTTTGCTGACCATGTGTATTCCTGGCATGTTAAACAGTCAAGTTTCATCTGCATCTTGGTGCTGACCCTCACAAAAGGATGCCACCTTCAATTTTAGTCAACAGCAATCTAAAATATCCTTTGTTGATGATTCTATTATAAGGCACAGTTGTTAGTGTAATACAGATCAGTGCACCCTGTGTAGCATTGACACAGCCAAGCAACATGACATGGACACAACATCGACAATCCGACATGTAAGTTCCAAAGAAATAGAGGACACAACTCGTTGGGGATAGATGTTACAAAATAGTAGTTATTATTCAATTGTAGGAATAAAAAAGGCTCTAATTTTCTAATATTTAACACTGTATATACCTTAAATCTTACTTTCATTACATCATTCACAAAAGTGTCCCGAGAGTGTCCAAAGAATTTTTTTAGAGTGTCCCCGGAGTGTCCAAGCAAAAAACATTGACAAAAAAATAGGAAACTTCGGATTTGAGTGTCCGACACCCATAAGTGGCCTCCGACGAACTGTCCGTGCTACATAGAGTGACCATGTACGTCCACATGCTTTACGGAAGAGTTGCAGCAGTGATGTGCTTAATTTTTGGAACAATTTCTGCTGCTAAATCCAACTTGCTGTTTCATGTAATTATAGTAGTGGACTAGAAGCATTCATGCTTTACAACAAATAAAACATAAATACATTTAGAAAAGTGAAAGGACACAAAAAACATACTAATATAATAGACAATGTAGCAAATCTTTTGGTGTGCATGATTTGCGACAATGTCTATTAGCCTACCTTCTATTGTGTCCTTTTGAAAACTTACAATATCCCTGCAATGTAACTAACTTAACCATATCTTAAACACGTGTAAATATATGTAGATTGCATGGACAAATTCTCCTCCTCACCCTCCAAATCCAAAAAAACCAGGCACGAAATACCTCGTGCAAGCACGAGCCAATCACCTAGTGTATAACTAATTAAGTTTAAGCACTAACAAAATCATGATTTTGAATTGGAAGCACTGTATTGCATTTTATCTAAGCTTGAATGCATGCGTAAGAATCAGCCCGGGCTCATCCTTCTTTAGTCCGGACTCGACGCAAGCGTGGGGACTGATCCAATCAGCCCTGGATTACTGGTTACCAGGCTGGGCACAATCCACCCGGGCCACAAAAGGAGAATTGTCATTGTCCGTACGTGTAAGCGACGAAGTAGGTGAATTGTTAAGATTGCCTTGGTGTGTCTGCAGCTAGCTTGACTCTGATGAAACGAAGGGAGAATTAAAAAGACGACAAAAGGTGTGCTACGCGCCAACACTAAAACAAACGCGTGCTCAAGATTACCTAAAAAAAACAAGCAAGCACGAAGTTTTACGATAGGAAACAAACCATGACATAATACAAGGAAGAAGAGGGGGAAAGAAGGAGAAATTTTTCAGTGCCGAGAGGGTATATCCCACATGGTGTCCGCTCGGCACTCCCGAGCCGTCTAATGCACTTTTGGACGGCTCAGATTGAAACATTCTCCCTCCTCTCACCCCTTTTCTTTTTCTCTCATTTTTCTCTCTCCAAATCCGAGCCCTCTAAAATCGCATCGGACGGCTCGGATGTTCAGAGCGGGCACCACGTGGTACCCACCCAACACTGAAAAGCTTATCGGAAAGAAGGGAGAGAACAATTTATACTGTAGCCATGCGCTGATCTGGTCGAAAAGTCTGTTCATTTTATGGTACTGCTGTTTCACAATCACTGCGCAATCTCTCCATTTTTCACTGCAGCTGGATTTGCAAATGTTAGTCCTCTACTTTCACAAGCTTCAGCAAGCATGTGTAAACAAAGCGCCCGTCATCGGGGAATTTCGGCGGGGGATTGTACGCACAGACCACGAGCAACATCCAATCCCCAACGTGTGCTACGAGAGACTGCTTGGACTCATCCAAAATTTTCACTAACTTCACCCGTAGATGGAGATAAGGAACTCCATTGCAACCACACCCAAGGTAGGGCTCAACATCCCAAGACACCGGGTGGCCATCGTGGATCTCGGAAGCAGAGGCGTCGGAAACGATTTCATCCGCTATCTTTTTCTTCTTAGAGGTGATCAAGTCATGAGCATACAGTCTACAATTGCCACCGTAAGCTTCAGACAGATACAGCTTACCGTCCTTAAGATCAGCCCACTTCAACCATTTGTGACTTGATAGATTATCCCCTACGAGATCGCCACACAAAACACCACGCGGATGTTCCTTCCATTTCTTCTTGAGAACATTTAACGAGTACAGGAGTTCCACAACCTCATTATCGTCTGGCTTCTGCACCAGCACATAGATGATGTTGCCGCTGACAGTGTAACAGAGCAACGTCGGGCCAGGAGGCGTACTGTACCAGGAATAAAACAGAGGTTCAGGCAGCGGGTACCAAACTCCTCGATGATCCAAGAACTCGAACGTCGAGTCTATGGCCACGGGTACATCATGGTAAGCATGTCCGGCCAAAGCATAAATTTTCCCCTTTACTGCTACTACCATGGGATAAGGCTTCCCTGCATTCAGCGCGGGGCCGGCCTTCCACTTATACTGATCACCTTCTCTTCCCTTTCTTTTGCTGAGATCACAAACCAAGACATCTCGTGGGTATCCCTGAGCATGGCTATCACGGAATACCCCGCCAATAGCATAAAGTTTTGACCCATGCGCGATGCAACCCATGTCACACGAATTTCCTCGAGGCAATTTGGTTACAAGATACATTAAAAGTGAACTCGAATCTATCGCGTAAACATGCAGGGTGTGCTTCGAGCAAACATCCTGGTAGAACAAGTAAAGATTCCGATTTTTCACGCCTTCTTCCGTCTCCACTCCAAAACTTTCCATGATCCTGTTTTATGCAGCACGTAAATGGGATTCTTCTTCCCCTTTGGTCCCTTGTGTTCATGCAAGGGTGACTACTACCATCTCAAGAGAAAGATTACATGGACAACCGCCGCTTCCGAGCCACAATGCCTGACAATACCAATGAGGGCCTTATAGTAAGGGTTCAAATTTTCATGCAATGTCTATTAAGTTTCTTAATAATATTTTGCCGTTTTAAAAAAAAAAAATGTGTAACTAGTTCAACAGTTAGCCAAAGACAAATTGAAGGACATGGTAATCTACAATCAAATCTAATCTAATCTAATCTGATATGTAGTAATAAAAGTAGTGTTCGCCCTTAATTTTTCCCGCTGTTGCAGGTACAATCTGTCTATGCTCACTAAGTTTCCTCCCTCATTGTCCTCAAATAAAATCCACAAAATACAATCCTACAACAATTATATCCTCTCCCTATTCCTTTTTCACCAAGTTCATAGCAGTAAATTAATTTTTTTTATTATTGAAATCTAGAAATTTTAATATTATTAGTAGCTTTATGATCTTCTAATTAGGGGGGCGATCGGGCATCACAACCCTAACCTGAGCGCAATTATAGGGACTTCAGACCTGCGGTGGCCCCGAAAGAGACCAAGGAGTCATTGCAACTACCACCCCACCAAGGACTAGTGGACCACAACCGAACTTCACAATAGGAACAAATTCAAGAGGACATCATTAGCACGACTTGAATGCATGACCTCTGGCCACCCAAACCATGTGGGAGTTGTGAGCCACTAGGCTACGACCCCTGGTGGCGGAGAGATGGGATCTAAGTTATCTAACAGTGAGAGAATGTACCTTGCCGACGTTGTTGTCCGTTGGTGGATTATGATGACGACGACGACTATGGCCTATCGAGGTTACGGCACATGCAGCTAGGTTTTTTTTTTCTTTGATCATTCACATGCAGCTTGGTTAACAGGGCCTCTTCGGTGGAGCATCACTTTATGTAGACACGCAAGTTGGGTCCCCCCACAGCACAACCAAAAAACTATTCGGAAGCGCCCCCTCGCCCCAACGTCACTGCAAAGATTGCGTATGGATAATATTGAAACAGTCCTCGATCTTTTTTATTGAAAAAAACCCGTCCACAAAAGTGTTCAATCTTGCGCGTTCAATTCGGTTTTGGAAGGTCCAGATTTTAATGATACCTTTCCGAGAAAAAATTAACTTTTTTTCATAAAAATTTCATTAAAATCCGTATCGTTCTAAACACTTTTGAATGGTCCCAATTCACTTCAGGTAACTTTTCTTTACGGAAACTTCTATGAAGAAGCTTTTCTGATTAAGAAAGGATAGTGACTAAAAGTTAGACCATGACAGCATAGGTTGATAGTCTATATCTTCAGGAAAAAAAAGAAGAAAAACCCGGCCTCCGCCCTTCCCCTTTTTACTGTAATTTTTTTAGCTTTTATTAGGGGTAAATAACAAAAAGAACAAATTTGTTATTAAAATGTTCTAAAACAAGGTTTTTAATATTGTACCGTAACAATTACTAGTATGTGTTAATTTTTTTAAGGAAAACTAACCTTGACTCCTTAATTTTGTTTCAGTCTAATCATGAATCATGAATCGGTGCCGGCCGTATCAAATAATACTACTATTCCATCTGTCCCATAAAGTTTGACACTTTTACTATTTCAAGGAGAAGTTATTTTTTTTGAATCAAATCGCGGTAACCATAAAGCAATATAATCGAGCTTACATTTTGTATTTTATTTTTTGATGTAATTTAAGCTAAAAACATAATGTAATGTTGATTTTTTTGGACTTGTATGTCATTCTATTTTTTATGACCTAATAGTATGTGGGGCAACTGAGTTTGGGATCGAGCTTGGGCAATCCAAACATCAGGGTCGGCCCTGCGTACATCATGCGGTATACACATGTATTGGACAACTTCAAACACATGTTCGTGGCGGGAACTGGTTCTTGTAGCGCATGGGTGGTGCAGAATTTGAACCGTTCATCTCTGCTTATGGCTGTCAACGGTTTAGATTTCAGCTCAACAATAGACTGTTTTGGATTTGCAGAAGCTGAGTTGGACCATGAATTATGGAGATAGACGATTTGGATCGCGCACTACACCTTCATAGTGCACCCCTATCGTACCGGGACCCCAAGTTGATCCGTGGCACACTGCACTTCGTGATCTTTCAACCATATCCTGAAGGAGGCAGCAACCTTTCCCGTGGGAGCTTGACGGCTATTGTATTGATTTTAGACATACTATAATCTATGCCGACACTGTTTTTCTTTTAATATCTAATCGTGGTGGCCTTGTGTATAAAGGATTTTTTTTTGGGTCCTATAATCTAAATAATTGGGTGAAGGCTGAAGACTTTAATTTCTTATTCAAAACTCAAACACGAGTTTATGTGTATTACGGGGGACTTTTTTCATGACAATATTTTTAAGAGAACTTTTATTCAAGGGCGGAACCAGAAATTTATTTTGTCCTGGGCTAGCCAAAATTTATATATGTGAACCAAAAAAAAGGCAAACTCGTATATAAATATATAAATGTTTAAAAATAAACAAAACTGAAAAAACAGGATTCCCTATTAATCTGTAAAAAACCCTAAAAGTATGAATGCGAATCACTAAGTTACTCTACCAGCAAAAACCACGCAAGCAAACAATCCCACAACGCAGATATATACGTGGAAAACCCCTGAATGGATAAAAACCACGGGAAGGAATCAAATCACTATAATCATTGTGCAGTTACAGATATACCTATCCAAATGATGTAAATCCTCACAACGTTCCCTGCCGAGTCACACGTACACCGCACCCAATGATATTGATCGCCAATAGCCTTGAGTCCACAAGCCCTCCAATAGACCTAGCAGAAATCCCTTAGGAATCACTCTCACAAAAATAGCCGCCTATCTTTTTTTAACGTATTGCTCCTGCTCCTTTTTGTTTCTTGTAATCACCGTATACCATATATGTGTGGCTTCAAAAGAGTAAGTTGTATGGCCGCCCCCTTTTCCTTTTATATTGCTGCATGTAGTCAAACCCTAGGAAAATAATAAGTCTCTTTTTTTTAGCTCTTTTTCACGTTGCCCCTTTTTTTAAAAAGAACAAATGGTATCGTTATTAACCGGATTGATCCCTCCATCTATCTGTCTTCGCCAAAATCCGTCTTGTAATAGTTGACCTCTTTTTTAACCAATACGCTATCGATTACAAATAATAATGATTCCTTCCACTCTAATCCTATACAAACTCACTAGCCTATAAAAAATAATAAAATTACAACTCGATTTTAAATATGTCTTTTGTTGAACGGAATTGCCAATACAATTAAGACCCCAGAATTTGATCCTTACAAAAGTACAAAAGAGTTTTTTCCCCCTTTTTATTTTGTTGTTCCTGTAACGACCCTGATTTTTGGTAAATAAAAATTTCGTTAAATATTTAAATTTTATTTTAATTACTTGGATTTGCTACTAAAAATTTCTTTTTAATTTTAATAATCCGTCATAATTAGATTTGAGATTTATAAAATTATATATTTTCACGCCGAGCAATCTAGTCATTTTCTAAAGACGAGTATGAAGCACTTGTATTCTTTCTAGTGAGTTAAATAAAATCTTTAAATTATATTTCTTGGCTAGAAATCCTACTTGGCTAGTAGAGTTAGTTTCCAACCGACTAGTTGGACAAACCAAACTACCATTTCCCCTAGTTACACTTCCCGAACCCTAATTGGACCTTTTCGACCGTCTCGGAGCCTTTTGAACCCACGAACCCTAATTGAACCCTTAGACTTTTAGGGGTAATCATTATACCCCATGACTAGTCATTTCAAACCCTAATTATTACCAATATTCCTTTACCCCTTGGTCCATAATTGTTAGAAGAATTTTTGTTCATTGGTTAATAGACCTTTGACTTGCCAATAAGCTTGACAAGACAAGTCATTCATGGAATCTCATCATTTTGCTTCCTTTGGAAGCAAGACTAGCTTTGCATGCATGCACTCCTAAAATTTTAGCCTTAAACCTAATAACCCTAGACTTACTTTCCTAGACACACATATATATACACTTATATATATATATATGCACATGTATACCAAAGAGAGAGAGAGAGAGGGCCGGATGGGGGAGGAGAGGTGGAGTGTGTGTGTGTGCAAATTTGGACACTTACACAAGCTATCACTTGACAACCCATGACTAGACCACTTTAAGCATGATCCTAGCCAATGATGTTATTCTTTCTTGCAAGCCAACCCATTCTAGGATTTGACAAGCCATGGAATCTTCATTATGGCCTAAGATTTGGCCTAGAATGGAAATGACAAGTGAAGGAAGGTTAGGATTTGATTTAAGGCTTGAAATGACCATTCAATGGAGCAAATCCATGGGAGAGAGAGAGAGAGAGATATGGCTGGCCATAAAGGAGGGAGGAGGAGCTCAAGTGTTGGCTATAAATAGCACCACATGCCTCCCATTCAACTCACACCCTCACTCAATTGCCATTTCCATTTTCCAGGCAGACTACTGCCCTCCACGAATCTCCAATTTTCTCCTGCTTAAAGTAGTTTTTAGGACCAACTCCCTTCGGAAAAGTTGTAGAGCACTTCGAAACCTTCAAGTTAGACCCAAGAACCGTCCAAATCGGTGAAGAAATGACAAAGATATCGGCGTCCGAAGTTCAGTAAAAATCTCGGATTTCCTACTTCCAGACAGCAAACTGCCTTCACATTATCACCATTTTTCTCCTACCTAAAGTAGTTTCTAGGACCAACTTCCTTCCCGAAAGTCGTAGAGCACTTCGAGAGCTTCGTTTTCAACCCAAGAACGATCGTATTCGGCTAAATATTGACCGAGTTACTGCCGTCCGAAGTTCGGTCCAGATTGCAAGTTTTCACTGCCCGTAGGAAACTTTCCAACTAGCTTATTCGGCCCCGACTAAGTTTCGGATCAAGGTAGAATTCTCTCCTCACTTTCCTAAGTATAAGTAGAACGTTCTCGATTCCAAATATCCACATCCTTATCGTTTTCCTTAAGTAAATAGAGTTGTCTAAGGTTTAGTTTCAAATAGATAAAGTTATCTTTTGTTTATATCGTTTAAAATGCATGATTTTGTTTTTTTTTATCTCGCTAATGAAAGCATGAGCATGTTAGATAAATGACTTAGTCTTACATAAACATGTGTTGTTTTGAATTTCTCAAAAAGAAAGAAAGAACGGCTTTCGGAAGATGGAATTTGACACTCGAATATAAGTATTCGTATTTTGACCTTTGGGATGTTTATGAACATGATTATTAATATAGAATTGGATGATCTTGTTAGTTTAGTTTCAAGATTACAATGAATGATTTATGTTTACCTTTATGAATGTTTACTTTATGATAAGTCCTACCGCGGAGTCTATGCATGAGAACGAGACACGAAAATCGAGAAAGTAGAAACATGACACCTAGGGTGTGATTAATGAAAGGAAATGTTTTTCGAGGAAGGAAATATTTTGAAACTACATAATGACCGGTTTTGGGTGGCATTATGTGAGTTGTGTGCGTGTGTAAAGTAAGATTTGTGAAAAACCCAATGAGAACCCGGCGCGGCGGAATCATTGTGGGGATACTCGGGAACCCGGAGCGGCGGAACCGAGGGTTTAGTTTTTTTCGAAGACCCCAAATGGGAACCTGGAGCGGCGGAACCATTGTGGGATACTCGGGAACCCGGAGCGGCGGAACCGAGGGTTTTGAATTGTGTGCGTTCCCATGGGAACCCGGAGCGGCGGAACCATGGTGAGGAATGGCTTGGTTATCCGTGGAGAGGAGCCAATGCAAGTTTTGTGTGCCAATGGGAACCCGGTGCAGCGGAACCATTGTGAGGATACTCGGGAACCCGGAACGGCGGAACCGAGGTTGGGTGTGTTAAAAACGGATTTTGAAAATGTTGATTTGGTTATGAAAAGTGAAAATGGAGACACAATCTACGATGAGTGGCGTAGGAGAAACACAGAAAAACATGGACACCAACGATACTTGATTAGTGAATATGGATGTGCTATCGTTAATCGTTTTTGTTAAACCTACTTGTACTCTGTTGATTTTATGATATATTGTTTGTAAGTTAAGGGTTAGTGGGTTTGGATATTCTATTGAGCTTTATAGCTCACGGTGTTACCTTTGGTGACCCTGACATATTATATTGGTGGCGACGCCGGTATAATGTGTCAGATTCTATAGACGAACAGGATGAACTCTACACCGTAGAGGCTTTTGGAGCCGAGGAGCTGGCCAGGATGGAGGAAGAAGTGAAGCAGTAGATAGGAACCCTAGTCTACCCTCCTTTTGTGGAATAAGATTTCTTTTTTGAAATTATTCTGTAATATTGAGCCAGACTCCATTTAGTTTTTCAATGAAATTTCCCTTTTAACGTTCCCAAAATTTCGGGGCGTTACAGTTCCATTAGAGTATGTACTCCAAAGTAGCAAAAATAAAATATTAGCTATTATAGCAACCTAAAACCGAGAAAATCCACCTGCAGCAATTAGATAAAAACTTAGGTAAAATACATTTCGCTACAATACTTCGATATATATACTGAACGACTGTTCATCAACAATTTCTTTTATATTATTTTTCACTTCTCTCTCTTAATTTCTCTTATATTATTAAACAGTCTCAAAAAAAATTAAGTGCTCTAATTTTTTATTCGTTTGAATCAATTCAAGTTCTTATTTTTCTGATTATATTATTCTAAATGGTTATAATTAATTTTAACCATATTTTTAAATATATAAACTATCTAAAAAAATCAAGTACTCAAAGGTCATAATTAATATTTGCATTTAAAACTCTCATAATCAAGTTTCTACCCTATAGGATCCCAAATAAAGAGCAGCTACTTGATTATAAGAGCTCTAGAGACAAAAATTAATTATGATCATTTATGATAAAATGATCAAACAAATAAGATCTTCACGCCGTTCAAACGGATGGTGGATTGAGCTAGGCTAAATGGGAGGATGGTGGGTTGGGCTAAATTCATTTGGACCGAAACTTTACACATAATTTTTTATTTTTTTTAATTCTTCAGGATTGCACCTGGGCTATAGCCTAGTGGAGCCTAAGTGTAGTTCCGCTCTTGCTTTTATTTTATTCACTCACGACCAGAAAAAAAAGGGAAAAAAAAAACTCACGATTTTCATTCAAGCTCCATCAAGAACCAATTAGTTCACATGAAAGCGAGGAGCCCGGGGCTCTGACCGTGTGCCTGTTGAAGAGTGAGCCGGGGACTTGTAGGCAGTGACCTGGTTAAGGAAATCCACCGGCACCGTAGCGAAAGAAAGTCTTCACAAGGCAGTTGTCTTTTTGACTCTTGGCAACGAGTTTTCTATGGACGTTGATTGAAAAAAAATCTTGGAATAATTTCAGATTGTTTATACATACATACTTTGGGCGTCTTTACAAATTTCCCGCGAAGCATTCCCTAATAAAGTCCATATAGGAGTATTATTTTGTGGACAAAGAAAGGAAAAGAGAGCCAAGAAATCAGGTAAAAGCAAACAAAGTGAGGCCAACAACAATTCTCTGGTACAGTTTAAAAAAAAAAAAAAACCACAATTCTCTGGTCCACTTTTCGTTATATACTAGACTATAACTAAATAGTTAGGTGTGTGTGTGACGTTTGACTATCTTCTGTGGAATGTATGTTAGATGTTGCCAAATAGTCAATAGTACATACTACATCGTAGTTTGGGGCCTTTGGGTCTCTAAAATCAGACTCTTTCTCGGCACACGATCTTCAATAAAAAAAAATTCTCAAATTATTCTTCTTATTTTTTTAATTTATTTCTCTTCACTCATTACTGATAAAAAAAACTATCTTGAAACCAAACAAAACCGAGCATTTAACAAAACTGACTCCAACATTTATGTACCACCTAGGTGGTAGTTTAGGTGGTTGAGGCAATTAGATTAAAACCCTCCCCCTCCCACCGGTCCTAATTTCGAGTGACTAGCACCATATGGTTGGATCGTAGGGGGTCTCACGTTCTGTAATATTCCGAAATTTTTAATAAAATAAAATTCCGTAATATTAGCTTTCTTTAAAATTTTGTCTTAATGTACTAAATTCCGATTTAGTAGTTAAAGACCGTTTAAAAATCAAATCAAGTTTTCAAAATTCACAAAAATATTTTCTTTGATAATCGAGATACTTTTTCACTAAGAAAGACCATGGTTAGCGTCGAAATGATCTTGTGACGTTACGATTAAATTTTTAGAATTTTTCGAAATCGAAAACCGGACGACCAAACACTGCGAGTCATGTTTCTGCGTATATCCGTACTAATTTCCACTTTCATCATCACGGTACACTCCCCCTCTCCCTCTCTGCCAGCCCTCTCCCTCTCTGCCAGCTCTCTCTCTCTCTCTCTCTCTCTCTCTCTCTCTCTCTCTCTCTCTCACCCGAACCCACCTCTCTCTCTCTCTCTTCCTCTCCAGCTGGCAACGGCTATCTCCAGCTGGTAACGGCTATCTCCAGCCATCTCCAGCCATCCACCACCACCTCCGGCCATTTCTCTCCTCTCCTCTCCAACCTCTATAAATACCACGATTCCCCTCTCCATCCGAACCACAGCAAACTCAACCCATTCTCTCCCTGTTGTGTGTCCATAAACCAGTAGAGAAGTTGGAAGAAAGACCGAGCTCCGGCCATGGCCGTTTAGAGAGAGAAACCGAGAAATAAAAGTGGGTTTTCCACTTGCACCACCTCTTAATCCGAATTACCACTTCCAAGCATCCATAACCACCTCAAGCAACTCAGAACCATCCTCCAATACCCCAGAACCGAACCGAACAGCCGTGCTCCGGTCGTTTCTCCGGCGAACCAAAAATTTCAAGAACTCGTTTAAAGCTTGTTTTGATCAAAACCGAAGGTATGTACCTCTTCTCCCACTCTCCCTAAGTATAATAGAGTATTTTTGATGAGTTATAAGGGCTTGAAATGAGCCCGAACGAAAAATATAGCTCACTGTTTAGTTCTGTCAGATTCACCTTTCTGATATTATTTTCTGGTCCCGACTATCTATTTGATATTATTTACGAAGAAGACGACTGATATGATATTTATTTTACAATCTTTATGATATTATTATTATGAAAAACTACTGACTTGATATTATTTTCTGACGAAATAATATCACTTTAGTACAAAACGTGATAGTTATATCAGTTTAATTTATCTAACAGATTAATTGAATAATTGATAATATTTTCAAATATACATATATATATATATATATATATATATATATTATATGTTTGCACAAAAATTCTCTTACTTACATATAATATCTGGAGAAAATAAAAGGAGTATTTAAATTTAAAATATTGTTATTTAGTAATTTAGAAAGGAAATTAATAGATAAAAAGTAATTATAATATTAGCTTAACATTATTAGGAGTAATAACTATCCTTGTGATAATTAATATAAAAAGAAATTTATTTTAAACTATTTAGTAATATGTGGACTATTTTATAAATTCATCAAAATTACTTATTTTATTAGTAAACTAGTTATAAAGTATTAAAAGACTTTAACAAGGGAATGATTTAATAAATTATAAATAATAAAATTGTGGAAGCGAATTTCATGAATTTCAATAAGTTGTTATTGCCTTATTGTTGCTACGTGAACGTAGAAATTTGACAATAGGTACCCCGGGTGGTATTCGTACGTTGGAATAAATTGATTAGACGTTAAATACCTAGGGAAAGTGAAATTATTGTTTATAGTCACAGTTGTGACGTTACGGTCAGGAGATAACCAGAGTGGCCGAGGACCGTGGGTTTCCTGAAAGAATGGTCGTCGGTATCGGTACTCGTGGTTTAAGACCGGTGGATTATCGTCTTGCGAACCCTGAACATGGCACTGTTGGATTTATCTTCCGGATTTTCCGGGGGTGGATTTATTGGATGAAACCGGAGTATGGGTATCATTTCTCGCGGTTGGTTGGCTATCATTCGCTCCTTGTGATGGTACAGCCGAATTCGACCCGACATGTAGTTTGGTCTTATTCGTCTGGGACCCCAGGCTGGGCAAGCAAGGGGAGGGTAAATCGGCAGAGTCGCCATTGTTCAGAGGTTGTTTGGGAGGATTATTTCTCATGGTAGAGAAATCTAGAAATCACCTAAAGACAAGAAAATTCATAATATGCTCCAAATTGCCGTAACTTTATTCTTCATGCTCATTATTATATTATTGCTTGTATGTTATGGGTTAATGGGTTTAGAGGTATCTACTGGGTGATTTATCACTCACGGGTACATTCGTATCCTGGTAAATCGATTGCTTCGGCGATCAATTTGCCAGAAGCTGCAGGTAGCGACGGCATAGAAGATCAGCCTTGCGAGCCAGACCCGTACTATTCAGGAGAGATACCAGGGGCAGAGACTGAGCAAGATTATGCTTGGAATCCATATCAGAACTAGAGTCGCTCTGAAATATTGCTCTGTGACGGCATGTCACCCAAAGGCCTCCGTACATGTGGGGTAGAGCATATTTATGTCGACCTTAAACTGTGATAAGGAGATATTGCTCCGTATTTTGTAATCAAAAGAATATTATTTATGCTAAGTTTAATATATTAATGCTTCCGAAATTCCTTAGAAAATCGGGGCGTTACAACTTGGTATCAGAGCATAGGTTCAACCCTCAGACTTGTGTAGATTGGGTAGATCACATCCGAGAGCGTAACTCGATCGTATCTATTACATATGTATTTCTCTAAATCTATCAGTACTATATAATCGAGAATGTACGGTGAGAAAACATGAGTCTGACTTCTTAAATGGATTACGTGCTTATGTTAATAGTTCGAACATTTCCAAAATAGTTTTGACTTATATAGACCCCTTTTGACTAAAGTTTCGAACCCTTGAAGATGGTTAACACTCGCTCAGGAAATGGAACCTTTGACAACGGAAACGACCATCATCGCGCTAGTACAAGTGGCGGAAACAATGGCAACAACCCTAACGGAAACCTCGGGGGACTTGACGTGGCACAATTGGCACAGGTGATAGCCGCTGCAGTGGCAGCAGCTTTGCCACAGGTTAATGGGGCCCGTCAACCGGCACCACAGCAGGGCCGTCAGGCTAGAAATAGAGACCAGTTGTTGGATGCCTTTTGCAAACGTCGTCCACCAGTTTGGAGTGGAGAAGCTGACCCCATAGCCGCCGAGGCTTGGCTAAAGCAGATCGCCAAGTTTCTGGACACAATGGGTATCACGAATGCAGATGACCGCATCGCTCTAGCTGCCTTTCAGCTGCAGGGTGAAGCTGATCATTGGTGGGATCTAATAAAGGCCACCAACAATGTCGCGACCATGACGTGGCAACAGTTCGAAGATCTTTTCAATGAGAAATATTTCCCGGAACCAATCAGAGATGCGATGTCGCGAGAATTCATGGACCTGGAGCAGGGGATGATGACCGTCTCACAGTATGTCACGCGTTTCGAGACTTTAGCGCGACATGACACCAGTCTAGTGGCAACTCCTGATAAGCGGGCAAAGAAGTTCGTTTGGGGACTCCATCATTCCATCCGAAAGAGTGTGGTATCTCAAGGCCACCGTACATTTGCTGCGGCTGTCCAGTGTGCGCTCACGATGGAGCGTGAAAACGCTGATTCCAAGGCTGTATGGAACAACCTCAAGAAGGGAGGATCATCATCTGGAGGGCCAGTTCGTAACAACAGCCATAATAACAACAACAAGGGGTATGTTAACCAGAAGCCGTACTCTCAGAACAACAGCAACAACCGCCAGCAACAGCAGGTGCAATCCTGGAATAGTCAGGGATTTGGACAAAGTCAGACCCAAAACCGCGGACCAATCCGCTGCTTCCACTGCCATGAAGAAGGGCATTTCAGGAATCAGTGTCCCAAACTGCAGAACAACAACTTCGGGAATCAGGCAAAGTTTCTACCAAGACCTGCTCAACCCCAAAACAGCCAGAAGAGGATCGGATGGAATCAGAATAATCAGAACCTGTCAAGGATTGGGTGGCATCAGAATCAGCAGCAGAACCGCCCACACCAGAGCAATACAGCGGGAAAAGCACCAACAGGGAACAACCAGGCAAACGGAGCTAGCAGGATCTTCGCATTGCAGGCGGAAGAGGAACAGAATGATCCCTCTATGATACAAGGTACACTTGTACTCTTCAATACTTGTGTACAAGCTTTAATTGATTCTGGAGCATCGCACTCGTTCATTTCTACTGCATGTATGAAATCACTTGGACTAGACACAGAACCCCTAGGATCAACGATGCATGTTACTTCACCATTGGGGGGTAAGATATCTGTTGGGTTAGTCTGTAAAGGGTGCGAAATAGAAGTCTCTGGACTGCGGATAACTTGTGATCTCAGGGTTATCGATATGGCGGACTTTGACGTGATCTTAGGAATGGATTGGCTTTCTTCTTATCGAGCTGTCATAGATTGCCATCGCAAGATGGTGACAGCTTATTTGAAGGATGGGACGTGCTTCAAATTTAAGGGGGATAGACAAGATCCCGTCTCTACTTCATTAGCACACAAATCAAGACCACACAACCAACTAATGGGATGGTTAGCAAGTCTGTCACTTCAAGAGAATGATCAGATGGACTTGGACCTACCCCAAATTGTGTGTGAATTCAAAGATGTGTTTCCGGAAGAATTGCCTGGACTACCTCCGAAGAGGGAGATAGATTTCACTATTGAGCTTCAACCAGGTACTGCACCAATATCTATGGCACCGTACAGAATGGCGCCAGCAGAATTGAAAGAGTTAAAAATTCAATTGCAGGAATTGCTGGACAAGGGTTTTATTCGACCAAGTACATCACCTTGGGGAGCTCCGGCACTTTTTGTCAAGAAGAAGGAAGGAACGTTGCGATTATGTATCGACTACAGACAGTTGAACCGCGCAACGATCAAGAACAGATACCCACTACCGAGAATCAATGACTTGTTTGACCAACTGAGAGGGTCAAATTATTTCTCGAAGATCGATCTGAGGTCCGGATATCACCAGTTGCGTATTAGGGATAGCGATATTCCTATAACTGCATTCCGGACTCGATACGGTCACTATGAATTCTTGGTGATGCCGTTTGGATTGACGAATGCACCAGCAGTGTTCATGTGCTTGATGAACAAGATCTTTCAGCCGTACTTAGACAAATTTGTGGTGGTCTTCATCGACGATATCTTGGTTTACTCGCCAACAGAGGAAGCACATGAAGAGCATCTGAGAATCGTATTGCAAACCCTTAGAGACAATCAATTGTATGCTAAGGCTAGCAAGTGCGAGTTTTGGATGAAGGAGGTGAAATTTCTGGGACATGTTGTGTCAGAAAAAGGAATCTCCGTCGACGATAGCAAAGTTGACGCCGTTTTGAATTGGAAGCAACCCACGACAGTGTTTGAGATTCGAAGCTTTCTAGGACTAGCTGGATACTACAGAAGGTTTATACAAGATTTCTCAACCTTATCCAAGCCCATGTTCCGACTAACTCAGAAAGGAGTCAAGTTCGTATGGAATGAAGCATGCGAGAAGTCATTCCAGGAGCTGAAAAGGAGATTGACCAGTGCACCGATACTGATCATTCCTGAGAGAGATGTAGGATATTCAGTATACTGTGACGCCTCAAGAGACGGACTTGGATGTGTGCTTATGCAAAATGGAAAAGTTATAGAATACGGCTCGCGTCAACTCAAGCCACATGAAAGGAACTATCCCACGCACGATCTGGAATTAGCAGCTGTGATATTCGCCCTCAAGACATGGCGTTATTACCTATATGGGGAAGAATTTGAAGTATTCACTGATCATAAGAGTCTAAAATATCTATTCACCCAGAAGGAGCTGAATCTGCGCCAACGACGATGGATGGAATACATGGAGGACTACAAGCTGACTTTGTCATATCACCCAGGCAAAGCCAATGTAGTTGCTGACGCACTTAGCCGCAAGGTCAGAGGACAAGTGGCAAGTATGGCGGTCAGAGAATGGAAGATGATGGATGAGATCAATGAGTTTAGACTTCAACCATCTTCGGAATCTAGCAGCGCATGCTTATTCGCCATGATTGCTACACCAGCGTTGCACAGAGAAATCCTGCTCGCTCAGACTTTCGATCAGGAGTGCGACTTTATTCGATACCAAATGGTGACCAATAAAGCAGTTACCGGATGGACAGTTCACCCTGACAAGAGTTTGAGATTCAGAGACAGGATATTCGTACCAGATATAGGGACTCTCAGAGAAGCAGTTCTGAAGGAGTTCCATCATTCAAACTTCGCTGTGCATCCAGGAGGCAACAAGATGTATCATAACCTACGCCGCCTGTATTGGTGGAGCGGAATGAAGAATGACGTGGCCAAGTATGTCTCCACATGCCTCACGTGCCAGCAAGTGAAGGCCGAGCACAAGAAACCAGGAGGACAACTACAATCTCTACCTATTCCAGGATGGAAATGGGAGCACATCACTATGGACTTTGTCACAGGATTGCCTAGATCAGTCAACAACCACAATGCTATTTGGGTAATCGTCGATCGTCTGACAAAGTCGGCACACTTTTTACCTGTGCGAGTAACAGACTCCATGGACACTCTCAGTCGATTGTACATTAAAGAGATCATCAGATTGCACGGAGTACCAGTATCGATTGTGTCAGATCGAGAGCCACGATTCACTTCGGCGTTCTGGCAAGGCTTACAAAAAGCGCTGGGAACAGATCTCAGGATGAGCACCGCCTTTCACCCTCAGACAGACGGACAATCCGAAAGGACGATTCAAACCCTGGAGGATATGCTTCGAGCCTGTGTACTAGATTTCCAAGGGAGTTGGGAGCGACATCTACCCTTGGTGGAGTTCGCTTACAATAACAGTTATCAGTCAAGCATAGAAATGGCTCCCTTCGAGGCACTGTATGGACGCCCTTGCAGATCACCGATATGCTGGACCGAAGTAGGAGAGATGCACCTACTTGGACCAGATCTTGTCAAAGAGACAAATGAGAAGATCAGAATCATCACTCAGCGGATCAAAACAGCACAGAGCCGCCAAAAGAGTTATGCTGACAGAAGAACGCGACCTTTAGAGTTCACCGTTGGTGACCACGTCTTCCTCAAGATCAGACCTAAACGTGGAGTCATTAGGTTTGGGAAGAAAGGGAAGCTGTCGCCTCGCTACATCGGACCGTTTGAGATTCTCGAACGAATTGGAGAAGTTGCGTATAGGCTAGCGTTGCCGCCACAGCTTGACAGAGTACACAATGTATTTCATGTCTCCATGCTGAGGAAGTACATGGCCCACCCTTCCCACATCATCAATTGGGAAGACGTCACAGTTGACGAGGACACGACATTCGAAGAGAGACCCGTTGCAATCCAGGACCACGGAGAGAAGGTCATCAGAGGAAAAACAATCAAGTTAGTTAGAGTACTCTGGCGACACCGTGGTATAGAAGAAAGTACTTGGGAAAGAGAAGACGTAATGAGAGAGAATTATAAGGAACTATTCCCTGTAGAAAGTGCACCTTAAATTTCGAGGACGAAATTTTGTTAAGGGGGATAGGTTGTAATATTCCGAAATTTTTAATAAAATAAAATTCCGTAATATTAGCTTTCTTTAAAATTTTGTCTTAATGTACTAAATTCCGATTTAGTAGTTAAAGACCGTTTAAAAATCAAATCAAGTTTTCAAAATTCACAAAAATATTTTCTTTGATAATCGAGATACTTTTTCACTAAGAAAGACCATGGTTAGCGTCGAAATGATCTTGTGACGTTACGATTAAATTTTTAGAATTTTTCGAAATCGAAAACCGGACGACCAAACACTGCGAGTCATGTTTCTGCGTATATCCGTACTAATTTCCACTTTCATCATCACGGTACACTCCCCCTCTCCCTCTCTGCCAGCCCTCTCCCTCTCTGCCAGCTCTCTCTCTCTCTCTCTCTCTCTCTCTCTCTCTCTCTCTCTCTCTCTCACCCGAACCCACCTCTCTCTCTCTCTCTTCCTCTCCAGCTGGCAACGGCTATCTCCAGCTGGTAACGGCTATCTCCAGCCATCTCCAGCCATCCACCACCACCTCCGGCCATTTCTCCTCCTCTCCTCTCCAACCTCTATAAATACCACGATTCCCCTCTCCATCCGAACCACAGCAAACTCAACCCATTCTCTCCCTGTTGTGTGTCCATAAACCAGTAGAGAAGTTGGAAGAAAGACCGAGCTCCGGCCATGGCCGTTTAGAGAGAGAAACCGAGAAATAAAAGTGGGTTTTCCACTTGCACCACCTCTTAATCCGAATTACCACTTCCAAGCATCCATAACCACCTCAAGCAACTCAGAACCATCCTCCAATACCCCAGAACCGAACCGAACAGCCGTGCTCCGGTCGTTTCTCCGGCGAACCAAAAATTTCAAGAACTCGTTTAAAGCTTGTTTTGATCAAAACCGAAGGTATGTACCTCTTCTCCCACTCTCCCTAAGTATAATAGAGTATTTTTGATGAGTTATAAGGGCTTGAAATGAGCCCGAACGAAAAATATAGCTCACTGTTTAGTTCTGTCAGATTCACCTTTCTGATATTATTTTCTGGTCCCGACTATCTATTTGATATTATTTACGAAGAAGACGACTGATATGATATTTATTTTACAATCTTTATGATATTATTATTATGAAAAACTACTGACTTGATATTATTTTCTGACGAAATAATATCACTTTAGTACAAAACGTGATAGTTATATCAGTTTAATTTATCTAACAGATTAATTGAATAATTGATAATATTTTCAAATATACATATATATATATATATATATATATATATATATTATATGTTTGCACAAAAATTCTCTTACTTACATATAATATCTGGAGAAAATAAAAGGAGTATTTAAATTTAAAATATTGTTATTTAGTAATTTAGAAAGGAAATTAATAGATAAAAAGTAATTATAATATTAGCTTAACATTATTAGGAGTAATAACTATCCTTGTGATAATTAATATAAAAGAAATTTATTTTAAACTATTTAGTAATATGTGGACTATTTTATAAATTCATCAAAATTACTTATTTTATTAGTAAACTAGTTATAAAGTATTAAAAGACTTTAACAAGGGAATGATTTAATAAATTATAAATAATAAAATTGTGGAAGCGAATTTCATGAATTTCAATAAGTTGTTATTGCCTTATTGTTGCTACGTGAACGTAGAAATTTGACAATAGGTACCCCGGGTGGTATTCGTACGTTGGAATAAATTGATTAGACGTTAAATACCTAGGGAAAGTGAAATTATTGTTTATAGTCACAGTTGTGACGTTACGGTCAGGAGATAACCAGAGTGGCCGAGGACCGTGGGTTTCCTGAAAGAATGGTCGTCGGTATCGGTACTCGTGGTTTAAGACCGGTGGATTATCGTCTTGCGAACCCTGAACATGGCACTGTTGGATTTATCTTCCGGATTTTCCGGGGGTGGATTTATTGGATGAAACCGGAGTATGGGTATCATTTCTCGCGGTTGGTTGGCTATCATTCGCTCCTTGTGATGGTACAGCCGAATTCGACCCGACATGTAGTTTGGTCTTATTCGTCTGGGACCCCAGGCTGGGCAAGCAAGGGGAGGGTAAATCGGCAGAGTCGCCATTGTTCAGAGGTTGTTTGGGAGGATTATTTCTCATGGTAGAGAAATCTAGAAATCACCTAAAGACAAGAAAATTCATAATATGCTCCAAATTGCCGTAACTTTATTCTTCATGCTCATTATTATATTATTGCTTGTATGTTATGGGTTAATGGGTTTAGAGGTATCTACTGGGTGATTTATCACTCACGGGTACATTCGTATCCTGGTAAATCGATTGCTTCGGCGATCAATTTGCCAGAAGCTGCAGGTAGCGACGGCATAGAAGATCAGCCTTGCGAGCCAGACCCGTACTATTCAGGAGAGATACCAGGGGCAGAGACTGAGCAAGATTATGCTTGGAATCCATATCAGAACTAGAGTCGCTCTGAAATATTGCTCTGTGACGGCATGTCACCCAAAGGCCTCCGTACATGTGGGGTAGAGCATATTTATGTCGACCTTAAACTGTGATAAGGAGATATTGCTCCGTATTTTGTAATCAAAAGAATATTATTTATGCTAAGTTTAATATATTAATGCTTCCGAAATTCCTTAGAAAATCGGGGCGTTACACGTTCACTTGTATTTCGGTGGGGTTATAGTGACGAGTCTTGCGATGTGGTTTGGGTCTTCCCCGACGGCTCAACAATTGCTCAAATTCAAAAATTTTAATGCGGGTGGGTTCCTCCATGGTCACGCCCAAAACAGGTCAACTACACTGATTGCCTCATACCACCTTTTTTTAACTCAGCAAAAAAAAAAGAAGAAGAAGAAGCTCGAAGAGACAGCTGCAGTGCAAGATTAAATTAAGGGAGGTCTACTAACGTAATACTAATAACATGCGTAATAATTTGTACAATATGCATGATGTGGCAGTGCATGCATGATCGGTGATTACAATATACTACTTAATCTACTCGATTGCCAAATCATGCATTGTCACGTTAGCATGTCGGGCAAATTAACTCCTATATGTACTGTTATATTTGTAGCCTCTTAAAATTATTTTCGCCCGACAAAAACTTGAACCAATTTAGTTGAGGTTACGAGGGTCCATGTACACCACCAAAAGTACTATTTAAGTATTTATGTACTTGGGATCAACTTATATAACGACAATATAATCTTCCTTTTAAGTAATTGTCATTTTCAGGAGGGAGCAGCTCATCCAAAATTGGATCACCTTCTTTGGGTTCACTTCTCTTTCATTTCACGCATAATTAAAACTTTACCTCTCAGTTCATGATCTAGTGTATAGTTATTCAAGTAAAAATTTAGTTTGATTCGACACCGTTAATTATATTTGAAATTCGTTTGCCTTTCGAAAAATATTTAAAATTAGTTTAAGTAGGAAAAAATTGCTATACTTTTAAAGGATTAATCGAGTAGAAGCATGACTGTCAAGATTGGCTTATAATATAGGACTCGTAAGTTTGACTGTTATTGCCGAGAAAAAACTTTGAGACTACTAGAGATTTATCCGGTGGTGGTTAATCTTAGGGGTTCAGATTAATTGAGGTATGGATTATACATCTAATCATTTTCAAACTATCTAACGAATTTGATTTCTGAGTAAACAGTTTCAAGATGGGGCTGCCCGCACCCGATCCCGTCCCATTGCACTCAAAACCCCCCGCGTGTCGAAACCAACTCTCTGGTCTGGCCCACCTGGTCCCACCGTCTGCCTCTCGCTTCCTCGATCCAACACGACTCCGCCGCGCCCCTCTCTCTCTCTCCACGCACACACTGGTAGCTCTTTCCCGGCTTCTCCACCCCTTCTCCTCCAACTTTTCCCCGTTCCGTAACAAAAGGAGAGGGGAAAAAAATCCATCTCTTTTCACTTTCCTTCAGGTAACCCCATTTCCCCCCTTAATCGCGTGATGCAACTGTTTCCCTGTTTGATGTTGGCGTGTCACTGACTATGGGGGGCCTATGGGACTACGCTTCCGAACGTTGCTTCCGCTTCTTCCCCTGCCTCGCCGATCCCGGTACGTGATTCCCCTCCTTCATTCCTCTTCTCCTTTTTCCCAACTTCTCGCAATAGGAGAATTTGTAAGAATTTCGTACTCAGTATGTTGATATGTTGCAATTTGGGGATTTTGGATTTAGCTCGGAGATCTGCGCTTTGTTTGAAAGCGGCTCTGGTGGCGTTGCATCTGATTTACGTCGGCCTTCTCTTCCTTTTCGATGGGGATTTGATTGATAGAACCAGGCGGCAACCATGGTATGGTATAATAGACCTCGTTAATTTTGTATCGTATGTACTTTTGTAGGGTCTTGCTAACGGCTGCCCACTAGGCGGCGTAATGTCAAACAATTTAGAATTTTAATTCACATGTCTCACACGGATATCGATACACGGCACTTTTCTTGGATGTCAATATATTTTACGCATTATCCATTGCCATAAGGCTGCGGCATGCATTTGCCGTTTTTGTGATCAATTTTATGGTAAGTGCAATAAAGCATAGAACTGCGATAATTCCGAGATTGGGTTTTGTCGTGTTTACTGATCTTGGTTTTACCATTCAAGGCATGGAGTGCTACTTAAACACACATTTTATAACAATGAATTGACTAATTGGTTGTTTGTGGATATTCACAGTATGTATATAATGCAGAGTAAATGAGTTCAGGTACTATTATGGAAGGTTAAAATGGAAACTATGAAGAACTCATTAAAGATTTAGGGTAGTGAAGTACTGAAGTAGCATTTCTTGTGGTTGTCTATGGCAGCAGCTAGAATGAATTGGTTAATTGAAGGGGAACATATATGGTGTGGGGAAATGACCAAATGTTGTCAACCTCGGGCTACTAAGGAACGATGAAACACTAGTGCTTAGTTTCAGTTTGTGGCTTCTTGCACGTAGGGAAAGAGTTCCACTTGCATGCTGAAGGAACAATTACATATATTGTAGTATCATACATTACGTTGATGATGAAACAATGGTAGTAGTCTTGAACTAGAGCTTGATGTTTTACTTGGACAGTGACTAACGAAATTCAGCTCATGTAAAGTTATAGACAAAAGTTTGATTTATAATCTTCTAAATGCAGCTGACAGTATCATACAAACTTTTGGCTAATTTTATTTATTTATTTTTCTTTTATTTCTCACGGCATAACATCCCTTGAGTTCCTTGATTTTTGGAGGTGTAAGGGGGCCACTATTTTAGTGTTGAAATTTTCTGAGAGTAGTTACTTTTTGTATATATTGCTAAAGCTTAGGATTGTCTCTAGTCCTCCCTTGCCCATTCCCCAGTGATTGAGAATTACATTTGTACTGTTATTGTTGTTTCTTGCATCAAAAGCACTGGAGTACGTTAATGCTACACCAAAGATCCTCATATTATACGAGAGTCATATGGGCCAATATGAGTCTGAACATCTTCAAGGAAGTAGCGATATGATAAAAAGTTACGAAAAGGATTGTTAGTTATTTGCAGATGTCTTGTTTTTTTTTAAATTGTTTCTGGCTAACTTGAAGACTGGTTTGCATTGGCATTATTGCTTATTGTTGTTTCCCCCTCCTCTCTGTCAGGTACACAGCCTTATATTTGCTATTGTTTGTCGCTACACTGGCTCAATACTTCTTGACCGCTTGTTCTTCTCCTGGGTAAACGTCAATGATTTACAAAATAACCTTTCAGCATATGCCAATTACGCTTTTAGCTGTGTAACATGATTGCTTTGTTCTTCCCATATTGTTAGCTACATACTTGATGCAATGAAGGTTGCTAATGAGAGAGATGCCTTATTCAGAAAGGCAACAATGACATCAAAGTAAGCACTAGTTTTGATTTGTATTTGGTTTATGATTTCTACAAAGAAAGACTCAGGAAAGAGAGAGAAAAGTCTGTCCGAAGTAAATTAGTTTTGTCCTTTCTTGGTATATATGAGTATTCTAGCAGCTTTCATAGTTTGAAATTCATGTTTGATATGGTATCACTCATTTAATTTTATAATGGTCAAGTGAAGACAACCTGCTTCAAGCAAAAATGGCAGCTTTGTTGTTACTGTGGAAGGGAACCAAGTGGGAAGAAATCTTCTAGGGAGTAATGCAACATCATGGACAAAGCTGGTAATGGAGATGTACCCTCCTGGATCATCTGTTAGGTAAAACAAATAATTTTCCGCTTTTGATTGGATTGAGCAGAGCAAAACATCTTGCATATTAAAGCATGCTTGTAATCGCTATTGTTTCCTTTATTCACAAGTACTCATAAACTTTATTTGGTTGCCTGTGTCCTACTTGGCTGACACGGATACATAAACATTGGTGCTTCATAGCTTCTATTGGTTTGAGAGGGTTGGGGGTGATGAGTATCTGTGCGAAATAGAGGGGACTTTATAAGTTAATGTAGGTGAAGGATGAATCTCAATATGCAGGGAAAGAGATATGGACGTGTGCTGGGAAATTTGAGTGGGTTGTGGGTATGGAAGTACATTGCAAGTGAAACTAATGAGATATTCCAACTTGTATTGGGTTAGTTGCAATAGTTCTGGTTTATCTAATCACAAAAAAAATCTGGCTCATCTTTTCTTTTCAGTTCAAATGCCCTTAGGTTCATCGTGTTGTTAAATCTCGTCTCACAGCGTAGTACTCAATTTATGTGGCATAAAGTGCATGTTTATAGTTTTGTCAATGAATGAGCTGACATGACAAGATATGTTGTTAAAAAGGTATTGATGACTGAATGCTTCTTCCTCTTTGTTTTTGCAGATCTTATACTTGCACTTACTGTAACGTTGTGCAGGTAAAATTTTCTCAAGTTTTTAGCTTTCTTTTATATGCCACTCCTGAATTCGCCACCTATCTTGTCAGCAATTTGATTTTTGAGTAGGACACAAGACTTAGTTTGGTTTGATGTGGTAGTTCTCTAGAAATTGCCTTACACAGAAGTATAGTTTCATGTTAGCTTCATAAAATTACATAACGTCTTGAGTATACATATGGGTGCTCATTTACAGGTTTCGTTGAAGCTTTTAGGAAAGTTTGTGTAACTAATAGTTATTTCTTATCTTGGCATTTGGCAATCTTGCAGCCCCCAAGAGCGAAGCATTGTAATGATTGTGACAAATGCGTTCTTCAGTTTGATCACCATTGTTTGTGGCTTGGGACATGCATAGGCCAGGCTAACCACTGTCGATTTTGGTAAGTGGAATTGTTTTTAGCCTTTAGCATGTCATTAATTGATTGTGTTCATTGCTTTTCATGTTTAGTCTCTTTCGCCACTGCTGTAGTAGGACCATAGGACAGTCTTGGCTCTATGTGGTCACCTTACTTGAACCACTGGTTCCCACAAAAACCTAACCCTATTTTTAGGTCAGAGAAAGGAAAGAAGATTACTCTCTGTTTGTTTATTTTAAACTGGTAATTTGACTAACTGATTTTGTCTGCTTATTTTTTTATTAGAGCTTTTACGGCAACAATTGTGATTGTGTGATGGTAATCTGCTTATTCAATATCTGCAATGGGGTGGAAAACTTATCAGTAGTCGTTTAATGGCAAAGTTCTAGTTAGGTTGAGGAAGTATGCACTTTGTATTTGTTTTTGGTTATGTTGGTGGGGGTTCTCTTTTTGGAGCATTTGGTCAAACATATACAGCTGCACGCTTTCAGGAGATGAATATGTCAGTTTAATAGAGTTCAAAAATCCAAAGAATTACTTACTCCTATAATATTAGAATTAATAATTTGAATTTAATATCAAATAATGGAAGCAGCAATGATTCGGTAGTTCATTTGAGATTTTCTTTCCCCTTCTCTGTCTCTCTGGTGGTGGTTGGGACCAGGTCTAAGAGGTTGAGACAGTAGTTTCAGGGTGTGGTTAGCATATGTGCTGTCATGTTAGCATGTCTATGGGAAGCAGGTCGTTGGTGGGTGTGTGTCGATGAAGTCATATCTGAATCCTTAGTTATGGTTCAGATATTTTATGTAAGTATCCGACTTGTGACCCGTGATTTCATTCTCATAAATACTAAGTCCTTTTCATTTTCTTGCCTTTTTACAAATTGATATACCAGGTGGTACATTTGTGAGGAAACAGCATTGTGCCTTTGGACCTGTATGTTGTACATTACATACCTAAAGATCAATATATCGAAGGCATGGTATGCAGCTCCCCATGTCCAGACATCCTTTATATAGCAGATAGAATTTTGTTCTTGTGTTCTTTTCAACTGAATCTAAGTTATGATTCTGTAATGGGTTTCAGGTGGATAGATGTAATCATGATTGCGCTATTGGTGACATTATCTATTTCCCTTATCTTTCTGGTCCTCCTCCTCCTTTTCCATAGGTAAGTATAATCATTACTTTGAGGAGGTAACCTTTGTTCTTCCCAGCATCATTCATTGGTTCAGACCTATTAGCAGAGTTTGGATACATCGTTGTAACCATGTGACTAAGGGGGTGTTCCAGTTTTGTACAAAAAGAAGTTTTAGAAAAAGAAGGTAATTTCAAGCTCAAAAATCACGTGTTTATGCAAATAATTTTCCTAGCAATATGGATTTTGTTTGATAGATCTCATTGAGATCTTTTAAACAATGCAAAAAAAAATTAAAAAATATTTTTCATTTTCATTATATTTGAGCTTGAAATTACCTTCTTTTTGAAAAAGAAGGTTAAAAAAGAAAGCGGAACGGCACATAAGACCTGGTGTAACTTGCATGCTGTCTTGGCGATGTACTTGTCATGTTTACTAATTGTCAATGATATATGAAATACTGGGTTATGCTAGAATGTTATTCATGTTTGTGTTGCCAAGTTTTGATGACTTGAGATACTAATGCTGTGTTTGGTTTGGTTTTTGAAAAGTTTTTTAAAAAAATAGTAGGGGTAATAAGTGGAGAGAGATAAAGAGAGAAATGTTGGAAGTATGAGGACTCTAGGGGGAATTTTTTGAAAAATCCTTTTTGAAAACTAAAGAGAACACAGCATAAGACACTTGCAGATTTGAACCATCTCAGAACTAGTACATCAGAGGAGGACACCAAATGCAAGTTCAGATGTGTTAGGAGGAAAAATGGGATTTTAGAATCTTTTTTGATCTCGTTTCCTAACATTCACAAGTGCGTATAATAAAGGTAGAAATTGAAGATGGGCAAAGACTCTAAAGACAAATAACTGAATAAGGGCAGCCCATGCACAAGGGAGGAGATTGTTATAGTTTTGGCCTCATTGTTTAGTATCACCTCCAAAACTAGTATACGAGCTTGCGTGGCCTCTCAACTCATTGCCAAGTGGTATTATTTTGGTCCTTTTGGATGCTTTAAGATGGTTTCAAAGGCAGGTTTTCAAAGACTTTTGGGCAAGATTTCTGATTCTCTTTTATTTGTGCCATAAGTGCACTTTGTTTCATTGTGATTCCTATGTTCTGGATCTATTATTTACCTCCATGGGCAAGTTGGCGGTCACTTGCATGGCAGATTTTTATTAGGAGCTTGTTCTATATTGGTCAAATACTACCTGCCAAACTAGTATATGAGCCTGTACAACCTCTCGTAGCCAATTGGTTTTGAGTTTGATGCTTTGACTAAAATAGAAGGACCTCAGCTAAAGAAGAGATTGAATTGAGGAATGATGGCTTGTGATTTATGGATCTTGTTGTTCACAGGTGAAGTCTGAAGTTATGATGCAAATTATTGCTCTCTCTGACTGATGTAGTAGTAAGCTTGTTTGTGTTTTGCTTTTGAACCACCCCATCCCCAAATTCTCCCTGCTTGATTTTAGTCTTCAATCTTCATGGAGATGAACTCTCTGTGCAATCTATGGTTTATTTTTCATCCAAATACAGTATTGTTTTTAAACTTTCCGCTACAGTGCATACGGTAATGTGGATATGCATGTGTATCTTATTCTAATAAGGGCTGAAATATCTTGGGGAATGGTATCATTTTTGGCTGATTGATTGTTAAGCTTAAGATTTTTGGTTGAATGATAGATTATGGAGAGTTTGATGAAAAAGTGGCGTAACTTTGTGTTGTTTAACTTGTTTCTTCATGGGTTTTTGTTTGCTGTTATTTCCTTCATCTAGCAGCCTCAAACCTTGACGGAACCATTTTCGTTTCCTAGTCCTAACACCTTTTTGCCCTCCATATGTGACAGCTATCTTGTCCTAACGAACCAAACAACATATGAACTTGTAAGACGACGGCGCATCTCATATCTAAGGTTAGTCTTTCATATGTTCTTTTGTTGTTTCTTGAAATTGGATGTTATGCGGTGAAAGGGCAAGGAGACGGAGACCATGAAAATAAAGCCACAATGTGTACAGATGGTTAACGAAATAAGCCAATTTGAAGTACTTTCAGTAAAAAAAAGCTTCTCGGCTGAAGAAACTGTAGAAATTGTCCTATCTACTTAGTTATAAGCAAAAAAGAAAAGTCACTGGAATGCTTGTAGGGGTTTATACACCAGTTTGGCTGTGATAGAAGCAGCAGCTTATTTGAACACTTTCATTGTTCTGCAGGGGAATTCCTGAAAGAGTGTATCCGTTCAGTAAAGGAACATGCAGAAATCTGTCCAACTTTTGCTGTGATTGGAGCAGCTTATACAAGCTAGAACCGCTTCCAACAGCACAAGAGCTTGAAGAAAAAGCAAAACCTTACACATGCATCGATGTTTTATGTTGTCGCTGCTGTTGCTGATAGTTTTGCTCATTGTTTCGTCCATTGACATTAGAAAATTTTCACCAGCATAGTTTATGGTGATCCTCATGTAGAATCGATTTGTTTGTTCTGTTGACTCTTGAGTAGATGGGTATCCAAAATGTGTTTTGGAAAATCACCAATTTTACTTTGTATTCCCTTGTTGAGAAACGTTCAACCATGACAGTTGTGAACTATTGATTAATCCTAATGACACCAAAGCTTCGACAAATATTTTTTTGCAAGCTCCCTCTATTTGGCTATGTGTTATTTGTTCTTTCACAATCAAGTTTCAATATCATATTTTCTAAATTCAATTTTTGCTCGAAGGTGCGGACAATATGAAAGTAATGAATAAGTTTTCAACAGTCTAATACAAATATCCATCTCCACTGATTAATAGCAAAGAATCTAGCTTCCCTAAAGTCTTGTGTTGGACTGTAGGCGTTTGTGTGATATTAGCCGTCCATAGTGTTTTTTAATAGTTCTTATTTTAGTGTCTTTAATCGTCTAAGTTTTAAAAAGACTTTTTTCGGGAAGAGTCCTTTAAAATTGGGACCGTTGAATGCAAAGACCTGTGTGAGGTCCAACTGCAGAGCTGCAAAATGAAGAGATGATCAAAGAAGCAGCTAAACACTACATCCGTAGAAGCTAAACACTACATCTGTATAAACCCCGTATATTTCATTACCCATAAAGATCAAAGTGACAAAACAGTTTCCTGCCAATCACAGTACACCAAAACAAACTTTCGCAACCCAAGTTATTTAGGATCAATATGATTGAATAGACATATGTAATACCTATACGAAGTACAAAGGCTGAGACAAAAAATGCAAAAATCAACCTAATCATCTTTAAGTCGACTTGCGATGCTTGAGAGCTTCAAAACGAGCGGAAAGTGCATCATAATCTGGCAAATTCGGATGAGTTCGAGGAACTGGATCCTGTTTAACATGAGGTACTTGAGGAGCAGGGCGGCATGGTGAAAAATTACCACCATCGGTAGGTTCTTCCATGTCAATCTCTTCTTCATCACAGTCCGATTCATCAAACTTTATATTAGAATGTGCAGATGGGACGCTATGTCTCCTATTAACGATTCTTGAACCAACCTTAGGGGGTATTATGTCTTCTTCATTGCTCGAATAATGAGAATTTCCAAAACTATGTGACTCATACGCATGGTCTGGGACTTCAGAATTATCACCCATATGCCGGGAGTTAATTGGAGGACCATGTCCAGAAAGATTCCCATATATGGGCTTACAATTGTTGTAACCACTCGTGTTACTCCAATACCCAGATTTTTCAGAGACCTGATTCTGGTTTTTTTGGGCCAGATAGGCTGCGGCTTCTGCTGCGGCAATTGCTTTCTTAGCTGCCTCAGCGGCTGCTTCAGCAGCTGATGCAGTGTCTTCAAAATCCATAGTGTCCCTTTCCGTGTTACCTGAATATCTGGTAAGGACAAAAGAAAGAAAGAATGTGGTACAACGAATACACGATTTCATAGAAATCCTCTAGTGTCCCTTTCCGTGTTACCTGAATATCTGGCAAGGACAAAAGAAAGAAAGAATGTGGTACAACGAATACACGATTTCACAGAAATCCTCTAGGTCAAAAAAGGGCTGGGAGGAACTTAAAATGCCAAACTACTTTTAGCACTCTAAAAAAGTCTAAAGTAAAGTACTCCCCCGATTCCAACTTGTTCGTCTGTTTTCAATATCAGGATATTTTAAAAAACCTCCCATATTTTAAGATGATTTTGAATACCTTGTCTGCTGGAACTAATTAGATCTTTTGATTGGTAGTTAAAAATTGGAAAACCACTGAAAGGACACGACTGCCAAAAAATGGACAAACAAAATTACCTGGTGGTTTTATTCTTTGGCTCAGAAGATTGCCTTGGTAAAGGCTTGATGGGTAGGCTGGTGGCACTCACAAAATTATTTGGTCCTTCCTGATCAACAAAACCACAGGTTAGTAAGTGGAAAAACAAGCTGATGAGAGAGAGAGAGAGAGAGAGAGAGAGAGAGAGAGAGAGAGAGAGAAACAGACTATGAGTTCCTCCGGAGGCTTGAGAAGCTCAATCTCAGACTCCGTCGTATCCCACTCAATCTGGTGTTCCTTAGCTATTTCCTTCATGACCTTGAGTTTTACTTGACCACTAGGGGTTCTAACAGACAACTTCTCTATAAGCTGTTAAGAAAAGGCAAGCAATTTATTTGAATCTTTTACTAACTCAAGTAGGAGCATAAATCTATCCTTCATATCAGTACTGATATAACTAAATGCAAGGTACAAAATACTTCTGCTGCTGTCCCAATTTGTTCGTCTCTTTGTGGCATTCGTACCCTTTCGATTGGTCATATTTTCAAGAACGTTTTTTTCAAGATTCCCACCAATCAAAAGATCTCATAGTTCTTCAAACAAAGTTTTCAATATAAATGGACAGTGTAATTGGGATGGAACGAGTATTCAATTATTCACTTGATGCATAGTGGAAGTTCATACTCTTTATTGAAAAATATAGGTGATTAAAAAGTACTATGGCAGCTCGGCTGATTTGTAAATTAGGAATTGTTTGTCATCACAGCCATGGTTCCAAATTCCGATAGTGAGATGTGCTTACCATTCGATTTACACCAGCGTTGGGTCGTAGATCGGTAGCCGCGGACACAAAATCCTTTCCATATTTCTTCTCAAATATGTCCCGAATCGACAAAAGTTCAGGAATATCTGCGCACCGTGGGGCTGCAAATATTAGGCTCGCTATCCCTTCTTTTAGATCTTCTGGGCATTGCCTGAATACATTGGGCACAGATCAGTCTTTCTAATTCGTAAGCATCAAATTTTGGCAAGAGAATCATGTATTCTCTTACCTTTGCTTTGCAATAATAGTAAGTCTCGCCACGATTAGTTCACAGAATAGCTCAAGGACCTCATTTGCAGCCATAACATTCTGTTCTCTTATCACATGCTCAACCTACAAGAGTGCAATGACTTCATCAGAGGGAGACTATTTGTCAACAATTGTCTGCTACTCTGACATAATTCTTGTTCAAACTACAAACATAAGCATAATTTAGTCATATGTCCGTTTTCCCTGCAACTTATTAAGTTGATTTTAGTTTTATTTACGTAGCCTCAAAGCCGGGAATGTTGAGACAAACCTCTAAAAAAGGAAGCAACACCTTCAATAAGCATGTGCAATTATGCATACACGAAAAGGGGTCAACATACCCAAATGGAATTCAATTTAAATCAACACTAGATTGTTTACGAACTCCACAGAACAAAGCTTTACACTGCAGTGGTAGTTCAATCAAGAAGCATCCTTATTTTTCATCACCCACCACCCACTAGTGTTACTCTTATCTAATATTCCATACTACTGTCATTAACCTGGGGTATGCCTGGTTACACAACACATATTATCGACCATACAAATTTCTCAGAGAATCATTTATCATACGATATGATGCAGTGGAACTGAAATTAATCAACCTTATGGTAAGCCAAAGGCTTTAAGGCAAGCAATCCGTTCAAACAACTTACAATATCAAATGGAATCTCAAGAAATATTCACAGCATCTTGGTTGGTTGAGCTACTTTTGAACTGTTCTGTTACCGATTTTTATACAATTTTATATGTTTGTTTCCTCAAAAGAACATTTTCTGTGCAGAGTGGCACTCTCTGCACGCAACATCATTCATTGATCATCTTCTATTAGGCACTAAATGGGTTAAAGACCACTAGCCCCAAACTCAGTGTGGTTTACTTGCCTTCAGACTAAAGAAAATAAGCGAAGTGACTTTAAATCTGTAAAACAAGAGTATTTTATCCATATCCTCTGATTGTACAAATCCTAGAACTAACAGAGAGTGATTACTTTCAACGATGGAGAAAGGCCACAATATATATTTCTATTTTTTTTGGTAACAAGTTAGAAGACTCTTACTACCATAAATCTTACCCAAACTCATAAACAAGGTCTCAACTTCCTCCCCATGGAAGTTGAACCCACAAGCTCATTGCACCTAAGTGCAGGCGTGCAGAAACACAACCGTTGGGCCAAGTGACCCTGTTAAGCCATTACATCTTCTACCAAATTCAAGTTAATGCAAACAGAAAAAATTCCGATGCCCCAAAATGAGGATGAGATAACAGTGAAAGGGAAGAAAATACATCACATGATTCCATCGCAAAGACTCCGAACAAACTAAAGCTTGAAAACTGTAGACATGGAAAGGTAATACAGTATGCAGTTTTCACAATGGCAATTACCTAAACCAATTTGGGAGTACTTCCATATAGATCATCAGTTCTAAACTTTGAAAATTAGATCGAACTACAGCAAGAAATTTAGGGGCAAATGCGAGGATAAGGAAAAAAAAAACAGTTTACATGAACAGGTAAAGAATACTCCACATGATGTGTTTTTCATGTCAATGGGCACGCAAAACCAAGTTCAAGGGATGCATATCCTCTCCACTCCATGGGTAGGATTGGAGGGTGCTGTCCAAGCCCAACATGAGCCGTTCTCGAGCATGCTTATTGAAACTGTTCACTTTTCAGAACTCAGTCACTCGAGCATGCTTATTGAAACTGTTCACTTTTCAGAACGCAATCAAGAACATTGACCACATCAAAAACCATGTTCATGAGATATCAATTGTACTCTCTCTCTCTCTCTCTCTCTCTCTCTCTCTCAATTATAACTCAGTATCCAAGCCTGCTTTCGCACACCTTGACTAATCATGGGTGACCAATCGTACCGTCCACTTGCGGGGTACCAATTAAAGCTATAGACTAGCTCCAAAGGAGTTGATAACACCTTGAGGTTTTGAACCTGAGACCTTGGGCGGGAGCAAACCCCTAGGTCTCAGGCCTTGAGTCCCTTGTCCACCAGACCAAGCCTATGGGGTTTATCGATGATATGCTTGCAGAATATATTTAAGTTATACCAATTGGGTTTTGATTAAGTGTTCCAATATTCATTACAACAGTTATAGAACGGGGAAATTAGATCGAAAGAGAACAGGAAATTAAAGGGAAAATGTGAGGTAAATGGGGGAAAATACTAGTAAACACTAAAAATTCAACTAGTAAAATAAAAAGAAATACCCGAATACGAGCAGTGGCGTCTTGACCAGACTGAAGAAGCAAAGCGATGTCGCGCCTCATCTGCTTGACCACCGCCTCTCTCTTGTTCCTCAGCAGCTTTATCCTCGCCACCGCCATCTTCGTCATCGTCTTGCTGTTTTCATTTCATTTCATTATTCTCAACACAAAGTTACTCCCTCCTTAAATATCAACCCACAAACACAACGCGAATTGACTAGGGTTTTCCATGAAATCAACAAAGAAATAAGAGAGAGAGAGAGAGAGGGAGAGAACCATTTGGAGGAGTTGAAGCCGCTGCGGAAGAGAGAGAGACCCATCTTCATTGCTTTCTTCCAGTGCCCACTGGCTACACTTGCAGCAGTCATGTCTTTCCCCAATGGATTCCAAAGTGGGAGAGAGAAAAGGGTTTTATGTCATGCGTAACGGTCCGCTTTAGAGAGAGAGAGAGAGAGAGAGAGAGAGAGAGAGAGAGTGGAGGCACCGACCTGGTTTTTTTGCGCTGTAGATGAAGGGGGAGTGGGGGAAAGAGCCGTTAAGTGATTTGGACACGTGGAAGCCAAAAAGGGGGTCCTTGGACCCTGTCAACCTACACTCTGGCACATGGATCGAGAAGGAGGTTTTAATTTGGGCTTTGATGATAAGTTTGGGCCCGGATGTGGTCCATTTAAGGGCCCAACAATAGAATTTAGCCCGCTTCTCATATATTGCATCATATACGGAGTACTAGTAGCCAGCAGGGGGTGTTCCAGGTAAGGTTCTTTTTTTAAAAATTCTTTTTTTTTAATTTTTAAATTTAAATATAATGAAAATGAAAAATAAATTTTTAATTTTTCTTGCACCGTATAAAAGATCTCAATGAAATCTATTAAATAAGATCCATATTGGTAGAAAAATTATTTACGTAAATACATAAATTTTGGACTTGAAATTACCTTCTTTTTTCCAAAACCTTCTTTTCTTTAGTTGGAACACCACCGTAATACTACCTCTGTCCCGGGAAGAGAGCACAGTCCGCAAAACAAGTACTTCAAAATTGAAAAAAAAATTATCAATAGTAATTTATGGAAGCATTTTTAATTTTTATGACAAAAAACAAATTTTTTTCAAAGTCCCCGTTTGAGCATCATGTTTAGACGGGTAATAGTTAGGTTAAGTCTTTAAAAGTTTTTTTTTTTGGGTTAAATCTCAGAGTGTCCGGGCCAGTTCACACGCATCTCAACTAATTTCTATGGACCCAATCCTATCATCTGCTAGTGGGGTGTTCGATTAAAGTCGTGGCAAAGTCCTATATAAACTAGGCCCATTAGAATGAATAGAATTTGGGAAAATGATAGCCCAGAACGTGTTTTGATAATAATACCTTTCAATGACATTTTTCAGTATTAACAAATGTTCTTAGTTTGTTCTTGGCCGGTATTAATTATCAAAACACGTCATTGGCCGTCATTTTCCCATAGAATTTAGGTGATTTTGAAACTAAGATCTTTGGAAAGAGCAAATTTCTAAGTTTTAAGTTTTAACCACTAGGCCAACTCCTTGAAATTAAGTCTTTATAGTTGCATCACCAAAGAGGGGATCATAAAATGAAAGATTTAACCATTGGTTGCGTCGCTGGGGGCGGAGGTAGGTGGTGCGAGGGTGGGGTAGGTGCCACCCCACCCCAATCTCAAGCCATTTTTTTTTATGCTAAGGTAATTTGGTTAGGAGCTTTCTCGTACACAAACAAATTCATATTCTGAAAGATTTCTTTTGGAAAATGATCGGTTTGGATCATAACCATAATATCTCAATGGCTTTCATGAAGACCACAAGGAGAGTTGGACATAACCTTTATTGTTTAGGACAATCGGGTTGAATATTTTCTTTTTCTTTCCATTTTTGGGTTTAAGAAATTGTTGTAAGCAAATTTCAAGTTCGGTCTTGTTATTATTAGTTCACTAGGCTGACGATAAGTATACTAGAAGACAAGAAAAACACATATTTCTGTGTACTTTTTACACCCTTTAATACACTAGAAAATGATAGCCAATGACGTGTTTTGATAATTAATACCCGCTAAGGACATTTTGTTCATTAACAAATGTTCTTAGCATATCTTTAAAATGTATTAATTATCAAAACACGTCATAGGCAGTTATTTTCCCATAATACACATTCACACACTTATTATTTTTAGCCCATTGAAATGATTTTAGAATTTTCCTTTCAAGTTTAAGCAATAAGCAAAAAAAGCTTGTTTGGCTGGGCTACCAGTTCAACTAAGAAAGGTGGATGTGTAAAAATCAACTTAATTATTGGAAGATCTCCCAACTTCTAAAAAGGAAAAATGAGACATGACATCATAGCCAGATAATCAAAATAAGATTGTCCTAGACTCCTAATGCAATTCAAATTTCAAACAGACAGCTAGATTGAGGCCCCATTATCAGGAGGCAAGATTCTCTATGCTAAAACTCTTGTGTTTGCGATGAGTTTTTCGGCCGTTAAATTTAAAAAAAAAAAAATCACATAAAATCAACGGCCGAAAAATCTCTCTACACAATAAAACATGAGTTTTCGAAACACAGAAGATCGGATCCCATTATCAGACTACTCACAAGTCACGAGTTGAGTTTTGTTCACCCTCCACTCAAGAGGGTGAACATTACTTTCCTTTCTATTGGTTGAAATAGTATGGATCCCACCACAGAGTGATGTCATGCTTACCAAAAAGTGTATTGCATTGTAAATATGACATCATTTTATAGTGGGATCCACATCATTTCAACAAATAGGAAGGAGAGTAATATTCAATCTCTTTTAAGGAGGGTAAACAAAATTGCACTCATAAGTCACAAGTTCGTTAAGGACTATGAAAAGAAGTAAGGTGCACATGCAGAAGTCACCCTCAAAGAGGGGAAAAAAAACTTAAAACGTTCACGAGAAATTTTCAAGTGCCGAACGGGTACCATGCGACGGCACCCATCGGCGATTCCAACCATCCAGATTTATTTTGAACGGTTCAGATTTATTTCTTCTCTCTCTTCTCATCCCATCACTCTCTCTTTTATTTTTCTCTCTAAACTCCGGATCATCCAAAATATATTTTAATGGCTGGATCGCAAACAAATACCATGTGTGGTACCGCCCGATGCCCAAAAACTCAAAAATTATACTATGCCCTTGGAGCATGGCCATGTAGTGTCTCAGAGGCTCTCTGCACCACACAAATATATGCGTGCCACATGGGCATGGAATAAATCTCTCCCAAAAACTTCACCACGTTCACGGTCTCCGAAGTGTCGGCTGGAGGTCCACACTCTATTAAGGTGCACATGCAAAGTCACCCTCAAAGTTGTTTTTTTCTTTTGAAAACATCATCACCCTTGGGTCCTATACTTCTCAAAAGATGGGCACATCACACCAGTGCGCCAAATGTAAACACATCACGAGATTCATATCGGAGTCCCATACCAATAATACTAAAATTGTACTTCTTTCGTTTCATAACGTTTGTTCGGTCCGTAAAATAATGACGTCAAAATAATACAATTTTTATAAGAACAATTTAAATTTTTTTTAACAATTCACTAGATATCGATGAGTTCTTTTAATTTATGAAAAAAAATTAGATTTTTCTCAAAAGAAATGCATTATTTTTTAGTCATCGTTTTACGGACCGGACAAACATTTTAGAACGGAGGTAGTCTAATTTATTTAGATATTACTGTTATGGTTTTTCAAAATATCAGCTCATTCGGATATCGAATGGTCATTGAATATACATATTTTCTTTCTAACACCGGATATTCGGGCTAGTTTGCACGTACCTCAAATAATTCTAGAACTCTCAATAACTTAGTTTTATGGAGTATCTCACATTTGACACCAAGTGAAATTCTGCGTATAGATGTCTCGATTCCGAGCTTGAACTCGACCATTGAATTAGAGGATGCTTCAACGGTGCAGTTTTCCATCCTGCATGCATTGTCCATTTTTGAATTCTGAATATTTGGCTCATGTATTTTTATTTTATTTTGCCAAAAATGCGTTATTAAAAATGAATGGTATCTCGAAATAACTATACGTAAGCTTCTTGGATTCTAGGGCTGAGTTTTTCTACGCAACATAGTCTATACGGACTTATTTTCCTTCACATAACAATACAAAGGGAAATAAGCCCACTTAGCCCTGTAGGAAAACTCACCCTCATTATGTTTTCGAACACAATAATTTCCAAAAAAAAATTATTTTGCACATATCATTTAAACATGTTCATAGATTATAAACATTGTCTACAAACCTATGATCTATAATCCAGAATTCATAATTTAATCTCCCAAACATGCCTTAGCAACATTCATTGTGTAATTTGTCGTATCTTTGGAAGACCAACATCTTAAGTGACAGATAATCTGTCCGTGTCCGTTGGAAAGGTTGGTGTAGATTTCAAATGATTTGGGTGGTTAGGCCAATTCACAAAATTAAAAATGAAAAAAACGGATCACACGTGTAATGTGGCCGATTCGATCGTCCATCTCGTCAATAGACGGCTCGAATTTTAATTCAAATAATAGACGGCTCGAATTTCTTGAAGTTCAGATTAAATCTAAGTCTCCATGCTGAGATGAACAATCGAATTAACCGCACTACAGTCCCTCCCAATCCCGTTTGAAGACCCCTCAACATCACGTTGCCTGTCACAAAATTATTAGCTGTACTATACACCACACAAAGTGTTGTCTCCTATACTTAACAGATGTTGGAAATTAGTATTTATGGATCCCACCATCGCGTTCGCGGGCGCGTTGATTCGTGTCGGAGTAAAAATTATTGAGTTTTGTTGGGACACCGTCGCATAGGTTCTCGTTCTTTTCCAACTTTATTTATACACTTATGTGAGGATCGAGATTTATTATATAGTAAGTTCTCCGTCAATATATGTAATTCTTTTTATAATTACGTGTTCAGATCAACTTACGCACACATATATAACTACGTGAATATGTGTAATTGTAGAGGATTGGTCCTTTCCGACTCAATCACTTTACAGAACTCTTGTGTGAAAGAGTGAAGAACTATGTTGAGGAGTATATTTATCTGGAAAGAAATGGATTTTCAAGTTATAATTCAGTATTCTCAACTTATTTTCAAAGATAAAAATGCTCCAATAAAAAATTATTCGGTATACGATGAATGTGATTTTATTTTTGTACGCCAACAAATTAGTTGATGAATTGTACCACAAGAACGAGTTCAATCATCAAAATGAATTCAAAATGTCGAAAATGTTCGGACTGCACCCGTTGCAGTCCGGTGCCCAACTTGAGACAACCCACATCCATTCCGAAGCTAACCTTATTTAGGGATGTTTTCACCTACCAATAACTTGTGCACCACAACTTTTAGTTTTTTCCTTATTTAAATTTTTTTTCCCGTTTGTTAGTTTTCTGTCGAACTTTTATGTATTATTTGTTCCTCTCAACAAGAGAAATCGAAAAAGTATAAAAATTATCACTTTTACACAAATAATTTTGGAAATATTCAAGAAAATGTCCAAAAAAATTATTTTTTTAAAAGATTTTTACATATTTTCTTTCTAATACTAGATGTCCGGGCCAACTTGCATGTTCCTTGACTAATTCCGGAACCCTCGATTACTTAGTTTTATATCTCCAATGTACAATTGACACCAAGTGAAATTCTGCATATAGATGTCTCGATTCCGAGCTTGAACTCGACCATTGAATCAGAGGGTGTTTCGGCGGTGCAGTTTTCCATCCTGGATTGTCCATTTTTGAATTCTGAATATTTGGCTCGTGTTTTTTATTTTATTTTGCCAAAAATGCGTTTATTAAAAATGAATGGTATCTCGAAATAACTATACATACCAAACTCAAAACACATTTTGACCATAATCTAAAAAGCCGAAAAGTTAAAAATGAAAAGTCAAAAAGTAGACTCAAATACACCATAAGCTTTTTAGATTCTCGGGCAGAGTTTTCTTACGTGGGTCTAAATGGACTTATTTTCTCCTTCACAAAATACAAAGGAAAATAAGCCCATTTACCTCCTTGGAAAACTCACCCGTTTTATGTTTTCAAACACAATAATTCCACAAAAAAATTATTTTGCACATATCATTCGGGGTAGTGATTTTCACACTTTTTTTTTACCATCCGCACTTTCTTTTTTTTACCTTTATTCATGTGAATTTACTTTCTTACATTTTCATAAGTTCACCTTTTCGCACATGAAGGAATAATTATAAAATTCACACTAACTAAAAACAAATAAGGAGTGTAGTCGTGTAGATGGTAAAAATGAGAGCGTTAAAATCAATTCCAATCGTTTAAATGTTTTCACAAACTATAACAACATTGTCTAAAAACCTACTACTCCTATGTTCTATAACCCAGAATTCATACTAATTTTTAATCTCCCAAACATGCCTTAGTAACAATAATTGTGTAATTTGTCATAACTTGGGAAGGAAAACATGTTAAATAAGTGACAGATGTATCTTTCCTTGTCCTTGGGAAAGGTTGGTGTAGATTTCAAATGATTTTGGGGTGTAGATTTCAAATGATTTTGGGTGGTCATGAGGTCAATTCACGAAATTAAAAATGAAAAAAACGCAACTTCAACATTATATACTCGTTTTATTAAGACCCCTCCCTCAACATCACGTACGTGGCCAGTAATAACAAAATTATGTGAGGATCGCGATTTATTTATTATACAGTAAGTTTTTCAAAATTTCCTAAAAAAATTATAGATGTAAGGATCAATTGAAAAATGGCACCTACTCTTAAAAAAGACTAAAGAATAGGGTTGGAGGGAGTAATCAAGTGTTCGGATCAATTTACAAGTACGTATAACTATGTGAATATTTGTAATCGTAACGGATTGGTCCTCCTGTCCGTCACTAGTTCGATCCACTTTGATTATCGAACTCCGTCGATCACCTTATAGAACTCTTGCGTAAAAGAACCTAGTGAAGAGCTATGTTGAGGAGTATATTTGTCTCTTGAAAGAAATGTATTATAATTCAGTATATTTCAAAGATAAAATATGCTCTAATCAGAAAATATTCGGTATTCGATCAACTTAACACATTTAGTTGATGAAATGAACCAAAAGAACGTTGAGTTCAATCATCAAAATGGAGCCCAAGGGGTTGAAAATGGTCGGATTGCATCCGGCGGTCGGTGCTCAACTTGAGATAACCCGCATCCATTCCGAAGCTAATGTTATTTAGGTCTTGTTTCGTTTAGTTTTTTACGGTATTTTTTAAATATTAATTTTTTATTTCACAAGATAAATCATTCTTTCACAATGTATCACAAAATAAGTATTATTTTTTAATTAGCGAGACGGGCTTACTATCTACATGATACATCACGTGAATTTTTTTAGTACCGGGTGGGTACCACGTGGTGCCCGCTCGGCTCTTTCGGGCCGTTCATTTCGGTTTTGAACGACTCTGATTTGGACAGAAAAAGAGGAGAGAGAAAATTTTAATTTGAATCGTTCAACACACTTTTAAAACTGCCCGAATGAACTGTTCGGGTGTGGCCACGTGACACCAAAAAATTTCTCATATATATTTCTCCTACATCACATAGTAGCAACCGCTTCCCGCACAGACATTCTCGGTGTTCTTCTCCAGCAACAATCCTCAGGTAATCTTTCTCTTGCTTTTGGCTTTTGGATTTTGATTTGTTCAATTGCACGCCTCCACATTGTTTCCTGTTTTCCCTCTCAGCAAAAATTGGCGGACAATTCTATTCATAGTTAGGCGAATCGTGCTGTTCCACTTTCTCTGGAGCCAAACAAGGAACAGTGCGTAGGCGAACAAGTTCTCGAGGTTTTTCTTCCACTATCTCGGTAAAAACGAACGCAGCCTACCGACATTAGAAGGAATTTTCTCTTCTTCATTCGCAAAATACTGCATTTAGGCTCCGTTCACTTGGTCAAGAAATTAATGCAGAAAACCTATTTCAAACAGAATTATAGTGAAGTGGAGTTTTTTTATTTTTTTGAGAAGTAAAGTAGAGAGAGGTAAAGGAAAATGAAAAGTATTCTTTTTCTTTTTGTGTTCATTTGATATAAGAAGTTTGAGAAAAAGTTCAAAAGGATTAGTTTAATTATATAGAAAATAGTGTAGAAACAAGATTCCTGGAAAATCATATTTGTTTTGCTGGAAAGTTTTTAGAGGAACCTAATCGTGGTGGGAAATTGGTTCGTGGGTGCCACAACTTTCAGAGTAATTTAACACTTTAAAAATGCAGGAAATTAAACATTCTCATACTTACCTTTCCTTTTCCTGCAGCTGAACGGGACCTTGGGTCTTCCAACTGTCTTCGTGGTGTGCAAAGCTGCACGGGACCTTAGGTCTTCCAATTGTTTTGGTGGTGTGCCAAAAAATGACGGTTACTAAAGTAGCTGGTGCACTCATTTGTGGAATTTCTGGAAAAGGATGTGAAAGGAGAACAATTGGGCAAGCTTTTGAGGCGAAGACATCGACTCGAGGTCTTCATCTCAGGTTTCCTGGAGCGAATCATAGGGTGGGATTGAGATTCGATAATGTGGTTCGGAATTGCGGACTAGTGAGCGGTGATCATGCTTTAGATTATGATTTTAAACCTATGGTGGAGGAGATGGTAGTTGTTAACACAGAGAGGGCCATAAATGGCTCGACCGAGGGATACATGTAAGGTCATATTATAGTTTTCTATTTTACACTCTGCAATTATACTTTGTCAAGTTGTGTTTGACTAAAGTACAAGTTTTTGGTTCATGTAACGTGTCTTTCGAGTTGAATTCCTCTTGTCGTTCCCATATTTGGAAGTACACCAGGACATGGGAAGGCAGTCATATCTCTCTTAACATATTTTTATTCTTATATTTGGTATGAACTGTAAACGGTGACTACTATTATATAGTAACTAATGCTTGCTATTATAGTTATATTCGAATAACTAAATAAGCTTCCTTGATACATGTGCAGTTAAAATGTCGGACATGTATCCCTTACCCGTCCACCTGACAAAGAATCTCACATGTTTTGAAGTGTCTGACATAGGAAGAATGATTGAGCAATAATTAATTAAACTAAACGTCTCAAAAATTTCAGGAATAATTTATGGTGTACCTTTTGTTTTTAGTAATCCAGAAACTGGTTCCACCAAATACAACGATGAGTTGCGTGACCGCACCATAAGCCAGAAACCCTTCCATAGCTATTTCTTACAAGTTTTCGCTTGCAGAGAGGGTGGCAATTTTGCTCTTAGTGGGAGTCGAATTAGATGCTTGTACTTGTATCCGCCCTCCTTACTGCTTGAGCTACCCCTGTGGTTTATTATGCTGTATATATTGTATGTATTTTTTTGAAGATTCTCTTTACATTTCTTTATTACCCTTTTTAAATTATAGTTCCTTATGTACACGACCCCAGAATTTCCTTTTGTGCTACTGTTTTTTTTTGGTGTGTTAAGAATTCTGAATTTTTTCCTCAGAGCTCTTACAGGGACTTCTACGAGTCTGTTAGATCCTCCAAATGTCCAGACTGAGCTGATAATGCTTTCTTTACCAGCAATTGCTGGGCAAGCCATTGAGCCCTTGGCACAACTCATGGAGACAGCTTATATTGGCAGACTGGGTAAGTTTTCCCTCTTCCCTGCATTATTCTTTGCATCCAGTTTTTCTGGTTTTTGTACCCCACACCACAAGAGTCTTTTATTTTGTTTTAACTGCTACCGCTACTGCCTTGTTTTTGTGAACTTACAAGAGGAGTTGTTGTCATTTTGACTAATTTGATGTGATGCCTACTGCCTATCATCTGCCCTGACTACAACTGTTAGTAGCTTTTGGTATGCTATTTTGATTCTCCCCATGGAAATTTGTCCTATATTGTTGATTTGTAAAAGATGTGTTTTGCTTACAACTGGTGTCCATACGGTTAGTCCAAAAGCTGCTTCGCGATTTGGGGAATTTCTTCTTTTTATTGTTGCTTAGGGTCCCATGCACATGAGTTTTGGTGAAATGCGTATGATTCATCTTATCTGGTTGTTTGAATTATGGTTTCTCCGCATCTGCATACCAGTTTTCTTTTGCTGGATTGTTAGTTATTCACATATGACAAACCAAATCTTAGAAGGCATTCGATTACTCCTGCCAAGGATCTAGGTGACTTGTCCAGGTGTACTCAAAAGTGTTAAGTTTATTTATGTTATACTTCTAGCAAGCGACACTGTATTTGGCACAATTATAGACACTTTGTGTAAATGAGATTATCTTGAGCTTGGTTAAAGAGAAAAGCCTCTCTCTCTCTCTCTCTCTCTCTCTCTCTGCTGGTAGCTTTTTTGTTTTATGTTATCTAATTCTTAGGTTTTGGTAAAAGACCAAGTCACTTTTATGAAAAAAATTCCATTCTAGATTCTTCAAGGTGAGTATTCAATCCTTTGCTAAATACCTAATTGGTTGCAGGGACTTTAGCTTGTCATTCAATGTTTGACATTTTTTTGCTTTCAATTTCTGGTCTGGTATATCAGTACTCCAACCCTGACCGAGCATGTTTCTGTCGCTTTTCCATTTTTTTCCCCCACTTCACTGCTTGACGAGCTCTTAAACTTGTGTTGAAAAGGTCCCTTGGAGTTGGCATCAGCAGGAGTTTCGATTTCTATATTTAACATAGTATCGAAGGTATTCAACATCCCTCTCCTTAGTATTGCGACTTCATTTGTAGCTGAAGACATCTCCAAAAATGCAGGAAAGGAATCCACTACAGGTAAAATTAGAATGGGAGCAACATGGAGTTCTATCTTTCAAGCATCAAAGACTCAACGATAAAGAAATAAAGAGAATTAATGATGTGCATTTGCTCGTTTGAGGTGAAACAGATGAAAGAAAGCCACTATCCTCAGTCTCAACTGCCTTACTTTTAGCTGCTGGAATTGGTATATGCGAAGCTTTAGCATTGTATTTGGGATCTGGGCTGTTTCTCAACATTATGGGTATATCAGCAGTAAGTAACACTTATTTCTTGTTTATATGAGTTTACATAAGTTATCAACATTTTAGGCACATAGTTGTTACTGCATTCCTGGGGCACATCTGATTTTCCCATTACGTTTGTTTCAGAATTTCATGCAACCATGTATACTCCTTTTTTCTATTTACGTGGAAGTCTTTTACTAAATTTGATTTCTTTAACAGGCTTCACCTATGCGCATTGCAGCACAGCACTTTCTTCGGCTTAGAGCGCTTGGTGCTCCAGCAGTTGTTCTTTCTCTTGCAATTCAAGGCATCTTCCGTGGGTTTAAGGACACAAAAACCCCTGTCCTATGTCTAGGCAAGTATTATTTTGTATATTCTCAGAGTCTATTGTGGAGAAAACAATTCTAATGATTATAGAATTGAGATCATATTGGAATCACCCAAGAGTACTTAGAGTACTATTTTGGAGTTTTAATGTTATCCAAGACTTCTAAGATACCTCCGTGGCTCAATCAGTCTCCGGGCACATAAGAATTGTTTTGTCCCTTTTTACTATCCCCATTAGCTCCAATGAAAGCTGTTGCAATATTTTTGTAAGAGAAAAAAGCTTGTAAAGTTGTCATTGGATCGTCCCCATCCAGGTAGCTAGATTTGCAGTTAGACAGTTGGGAAATTTCCGTACAGAACTCAATAGTTTGAGTCATCAAATGTGCAGGACTTGGAAATTTTGCAGCTGTTTTATTCTTCCCCATACTTATGTACTATTTTCGCTTGGGGGTAACTGGGGCAGCCATTTCCACAATTGCATCTCAGTATGTCCTTTCACTGTCCGACTTCCTCTTCTTTCACTGTTTGACTGCCACCTCTATTATAATTGTATTAGCAGCACACTGACATTTCTATGTTTTTTTCTTATTTGTCAGATACATTGTCACCATTTTGATGATTTGGCATCTTAATAAGAGGACTGTACTTTTGCTACCCAATATTAAGGATTTGGATTTTGGTGGCTACATAAGATCTGGTGAGTCCTTGTTACTGGAATAGCTGGATTAGATTGAGATCCAGTGGCACTTATTACTGTCATCATTTGAGTCTTTTGCTCGAGGTCTCTAGAATAGCAGGTATCACCCAATTCAATTCCAAAGAAAGGAAGCTACATGCTTCACAGGTCTGCAGCCGCCTCAAAAGAATTAAAAAGATTCCTTTTTACCTCAAGTTATTTAATTTCTACTCTGAAGTCAATTGTCAAATGGTCAAATGTAAAACATAACCCTATTTTGGATTTTTGGGGATTACTGTTTTTGCATGGTGGTAATGTTCCTAGTCAGAGGCCCGGAGCCTTCGTAAAGAGTATAGAGCCTTTTATGTCCTGAAAATTTGACTGTTTTCCTTTCCTTATATTTGCTATTCAGGTGGTTTTCTGCTTGGGAGAACTCTTGCTGCCGTAATGACGATTACTTTGAGCACATCTATGGCTGCTCGCCAAGGACCAATAGCTATGGCTGCCCATCAGATATGTTTGCAAGTGTGGTTATCTGTATCTCTCCTTGCGGATGCCCAAGCTGCGTCTGGTCAGGTATGCAGCTACAAATTTTGCTTCTTCTCTGCTCATTTGCTTTTCTGTGATTTTGAATGAATCTGTTGACCTGCCCTTGTTGTACTGTACAAATACTGCCTATTTTAGTGAACACATTTGCTATGGAGACCCTTGGGGAGAGTTTTCTGGATTTAACAAGGGGAAGATCGATTTCAAGTTTTGACTCTGGAGACTGGATTATGATCCAGGGTTCATGTTATCATCCCTTTCAAGTTTACATTCGTGATTTGTATAACGGAGATTAATGTCATGCATACTTATATCCAACGAGATCTAGACTTTTATGATTTCTGTATTATTATAACCCACAATTTTTCCGTTCCTTTGTGTGTTTTTGTGGTGCGTAATGAGAAATCCGTATTTTGCAGGCTCTTATTGCCAGTTATTTTGCAAAAGGTGACTACAAGACCGTTAGAGAGATTACTTTTTTTGCTTTAAAGGTGACGTATTTTCTTCTTACTTTTTTCTGTTTACGTTTCTGTTCCTCAGTTTCCTTGTGTGTTAGTATTACTTTTTTTCATTCGTTTTATTCATGTAATCGTGTTTATTTATTCAGACGGGATTGTTTACGGGCATTTTCCTAGCAGTCGCATTGGGTGTATCATTTAGTTCTTTAGCCACGCTGTTCACCAATGACAAAGAAGTACTAGATATTATCAGATCTGTCTTACTGGTATGGATCCCTATCTGCTTTTGCTTTGGGTGTCTTCTTCAGGTCTATCTAGTGAGCTTCCATCTAAATGTTTTGCAGTTTGTTAGTGCCAGTCAGCCTGTCAATGCTCTTGCTTACATTTTTGATGGTCTCCACTATGGTGTTTCAGACTTCTCATATGCTGCTAGCTCCATGGTGAGTGACCGCCCTGTTTGGGCCCATAATTTAGTAGTTGTAGATTGGCATGACCAAAAATTGACTATAATTTGCATGATATATAGATGATAGTTGGGGCAATGTCATCAGCTTTTCTGCTCTATGCTCCTTCGGTTATTGGGCTTTCGGGAGTTTGGTTTGGTTTGACACTTTTCATGGGCTTGCGTACTGTGGCTGGATATTTGAGGTAACTATACGGAATTGCATTTTCTTTTCTCTTGACAATATGATGGAAACATATGGGGAACATGCATGCTTGTTAGCAATTTTACACTAATTTCTGCTCAAGTTTTCACTACTTTTCGCATAATTGAGATGCCTACGTTAATTTTCAATTAGTGCACAGTGTTTGATCTAATTTGAAGGTGCCAAACATATAACAGGAAGGTCAAAAGAATACAACCTTGTATGCGTCAATGTCCAACATGTCCAATTGCTATTTTCCATGAATACTTGGAACCCTGAACGCTTAAAACAAACTTGTCATCTGTTTTTGAGTACTTGAGACTTCTCTAAGTAAGAATTTAGTTTTTTTTTTGATCGGCAAAAGATGAAATTTTATTAAAACACGGGGAAAGAGGAAGGGAATCCAACAAAGAGTTGGAATACACCACAAGGGCATAGCCCAAAACACCCAAAGGTCTATAAGGGATCATAACAAAATAAGACAATACAGCATAACCCAGCACCCAAATAAATCAAAAAAGCCCAAACGCCTAAATTTGGCCCAAACCTGGGCCGGCCCACCCTAACCAAACGACAAAATCCTAACTACACCAGCAACCACTACCGCACTAATCACCGGAGCCCAACCTCGCCGTTAAGCCAAGCCGGCATCTCACAGATGTAGAGGCTGGCGGCGGGAACCGACCTATGGCAGTGAAGGCCGGAGCAGGCAGGGACTGAGGGCCAGACCACAACCAACAACAAGAGCAAACCTAAACAATCCCCTGCAACACAAACATCATCAGAAAATCCAATTTTCATCAGCAACAATGCCACACCAGAGCAACGAGATACCAGCCCCTCGCCCGATTGAGAGCTTAGACGGCCGCCAACCGAACTTCGGCACACAAAATGACCAGAGCAGACAAACATGGGAGCCGCATCCACCTCACTACCGCCGGACTTCGGCACACAAAATGACCAGAGCAGACAAACATGGGAGCCGCATCCACCTCACTACCGCCGGACTGGACCACCACCGAACAAAGATCGCCATCTTTACCTATCGATTTTGGAAATAAGACACCTGCAAAACAAGGTTAGGAATAAAAACTAGCTACACCTCCAAATACCCAAACTGCTGCCCTCCACCACCACCCACCTCGAATAGATCTACATCTCCAACCCACCACCACCACCACCACCGCAGCATAGGATAGGCCACCCAACCGGAGGAGACCAGGGAGACCTCCGGTCGGAGCCGACAGCAGCCGCCCCACCCTCCCACACAGAGGAGAGCGGTGGCCCAGAAACGCAGAAATGGGGAAGGGAAAGGAGATCGATGCTGGAAGAGGAGGAGGAGGGAGAGAGAGGTAGAGAGGAGAAATAGAGGACAGGGGAGCCCGGGGGAGGAGGGACGGCGGCGCCTCCCCCACAGGCGGCGGCGGCGGCAGCGGCCGAAAGGATACCCTAGTTACCAGAGAGAGAGAGAGAGAGAAAGTTAAAAGCTCAAAACCTTAGTTGGTATGCAAAATTAAATTATCTTTTTCCTTTTCACACACATTAACCCCGTGTCCGTCTCCTGCTTTGTTCTGGAATATGTTGAGTTTGTTTATCTATCTTACAACGCCCTCCTTAGTAAGAATCATATCTTACGGGTCTCATATTTTCCTGTCACTGGAACCGTCCTTTTATTTTTTGCAGATTATTATCAAAAGATGGTCCATGGTGGTTTTTACAAGAAGCCATCCAAGAACCTCAGGTCAGTATTGTTCTGAGTCTCTCTCTCTCTCTCTCTCTCTCTCTCTCTCTCTCTCTGTTACAAGGTTTTTCAGTTTCCCACTCACCTCTATTGCCAGGTTGCCATTTAACAAGTGACTTCACCTGAGGATTTGCGCCGTCTCTCTCTCTCTCTCTCCACAGTCCAGTCTTGTATTTATGGCGTGTAAATAATCAATGCTAAGTTGCCATCCCTTTTTTCAAATTTATTTGTCTTTAAAATGTGTGCCGCTGGATCTTATCCGTTGATGTATAGTAGTATTGATCCGTTCCATGTTATAAGAATTTGATTTCATGCATGTTTGCAACACATGGGTGATTGTCCTAGTTGGTCCCTGTTATTGTGGTTCTAATTCTATGACGCAAAATGCCAAGTTCTAATTTCACACGGAGCATTTGCTCCGACTTCTAGTGGGGCTTCTGCTAGCAGACGGTGGATTTATGGGCCCCAAGATTAGTCCAGATATACGCGTAAGATAACCGAGATACCTGATTATAAAAGAAGTTGATACTTGATTATAAAAGAAGTTAGTATAGGAGCCATTTGCTTCTAGTAAAAGATCTCAATATATCAATATACTGTATGTATTTTCATGCCAGTGAGTCGAATTACCTCTCTCATAAGTAACTCATAGGGACAGTGGCGGATCCAGAAATTTCATGCAGATGGGTCACCTTTCGAGTACAAATTCGGCCCAAAATAAACTTGATAAGAGTACAAAATAAATAAATAAATATGGCATGCTATGATTACAATAATAACAGATTTTCAAAAATCCATGCTAATCCTTTAAGAATTGAATTACTCCTATAATCTTTTTAATGATGTTCAAAATTTAATGTACTTAAGGAATTTTTAAAATAAAATTTATAAGTTACAGACAGGAAGAGAGAGAAATTGAAACAATGTCATCAAAATATATTAATATATTATGGAGACTTGGGAGCATTAAACAAAACAAAAAACCATACTGTTACCAAGTTTCGAACCTGCGTCGCTACTTTCTTGCCTTGGTGCTAAACCCCTGAACCATGTGTCACTTTGTTATATATGTTGACATATTTATTATTTATTCCTTCTCTAGGTGTGACCCACCTGATCCTATATTAGATCCACCCCTGCATAGGGATATGTTTTATCTTCCTCCAAAAAAAATAAAAGAAAGTAACTCATGGGCTATGTTTGGTAGTACTGTCACTTTTCTGTTTTCTATTTGCTAAAATCAATTTCTACGCTTCCTAAAAAAAGAAAAGAAAATATGTTGGTGTAAACCTGTTTTCAAAGAGAGAGAGAGAGAGAGAGAGCTTTCAGCGGTTTCAGAGAGAGACCTTTCAGCCGCTTGAAAAACAGTGGGATCAAGACAGATCGATGGATCTGGGGAAGACTGAAATAAGGAGAAGTCGATTGATATAAGGAGAAGCGGAACGCGCCTTCCAGGATTTGGCAGCCGATTTTTTATTTTTACAAGAAGTGAAAGTAGACTTTTGGTACTTTCTCAATTTTTAAAAATTTAGAAAACTCATTTTAATTTTTAAAAATAAAAATAGACAACCAAACAAACTTTTAGCTCTAAATTTTGAAAATTTAAAAAATGAAAACAGAAAACAGGATGAAATGATTACCAAACAAGACTGCTGATCAACATACTAATATCCCAGCAACCCGGTGATGTATAAAGTGTGAAAATAAAGAAAGAAAAGTAGTGGAAGACTTCAAGCAGTGCCATTCACAACCATCGGTTCATCGCTTCATCCCAAAGGTTTGCAATAATTCATACTCTTGGCTGCAAAAACTTGAGTCATTTTTCCACACCCCTAAAAATGTCCGAGTCAAACCCAACTCACCCAACTCGGAGGACTACCTCCATCTTTTCTCGCAAAACCTTCCTACTATCCCTTCTGGTCCCCATAACAGCCGCCGTGATCCTCTACCAGCTCGACTCGTTCGACCCGGCTCCTCTCCCCACCCACGAGTTCTCTGGTCAGCCCGTTTCCGTCCCGCTGCAAAACCCACGTTTGCTCCACGGGTCGGAGCGGATCGGGGAAGGCCAGCTGTTGGGACCAGAAGACCTCGCTTACGACCCGAAAACGGGAGTCATATACACGGGTTGTTATGACGGGTGGATCAAGCGAGTCACGGTGAACGAGTCGGCGGCGGACTCGGTGGTGGAGAGCTGGGTCAACACCGGTGGCAGACCTCTTGGGCTAGTTCTGGGACACGACGACGACGTTATCATTGCTGACGCCGATAAGGTTAGATAATAACGTGTGCTTTTTGTACTTTTGTCGTGCTCGCAATTCTGGACACAATTGTTTTCGGAGCAGTTTGACAACAGAAAGTCTACACTTCCCGACCCATTTTCCCGATCGGAATCCCGACGCCCTCCGGACCCACTCCGTGTGTAATATACACACAAAAATGGAGTGTTTGGATCGGCCACCTAAACTCGTCGGATGCCGTTGATTCTTGCGTAGGCCCACTCAAATTTTTTTTTTAGAATTTTTGGACGGCTCGGATCAGCCGTCCGGTGGCCGGAGTGAGCCCGGCGGAGCGTCGGGATTCCGATCGGAATTCCCCGGTCGGGAACTGTAGCTTTACTCGTTTGACAAAGATGATGGGCTGTTTGGTGTATATGGAGCCGGAGGCAGACGAGGGTGTTTCGGTGTGCCCAGGTCCATGCCGAAAAAGCTATTTGCACCGGAAACCGTACCGACGGCCACCGGACGGCCGATCTATATACATATATACACGAAAAAAGAGTGTTCAGATCAAGCACCTTACACACATCGGTGCCATTGATTCCCACCTAGGCCCCCTCGGTTTTTTTTTATAAAATTTTTGGACGGCTCGGATCGGCCGTCCGGTGGCCGGAGACGGCCACGAGTGGCCGTCGGTACGTTTTCCTACGGAAACCGTTGGTGGAAATAGTAGTACTCGGTCCATGCGCAACTCTAAATACTTCCACTAATAACATTTATTTTTTCCAAGGTTAATTTGGAAAAGTTTTATTGGATTAGCCCGAAGTTATCAATCAATTTTTTTTATCGTAATTATAATTAAATGGCGGTGATGTATATACACACAATACGAGTATCATTTTCAGAACTAGCTAGTGGCAACATACTAATATAGCAGTAGATGATTAGTATATTATGGATTATATTTTTTGTTAGTAATATTGAAATACATGTGATTTGGGCCTTGGCAGAGTATGAATTATGCGCCAACCACTATATGAACCTATATGTATCGAATAGTTCTGGACATAACTGTGTTCGGAAATTGTGTTTGTAATAGTATTTATCTTTTCCATTTGGTACACTTATTACTTTTTGTGTTCTTATTAGGTAAAATTACCAACAAATGCTAATATTATCTCCTGTAGTTAAGGTATTTTTCGAAACACTTATAACATGAGGATTGGGCTTTTCTCAAAACTGAGACTGGTTTGGGATCATATTTAGGTTCGTTTGGATGATCAAAATCATTTACTGTACTTTATAGAGTTTGTCAGAATTTTATTCATATCAAAATGAGATGGTATAATGTCAATTAACAAATTAATGGGTTCATATTTTCAATTCATTTAATATTATCATATAAATACATTTAAAATAACACTGATCGACTTCAATTAATGTGATTTTTGATGTAGTTAAATTTTTTAATGAGCACTACAAGAGACAAAAATTTATCATTAAAGTGGATCCAGATAAATATAACCATGTCAAAGCTGCACCTAGGGGTGAAAGAAACATGACGGACCAAAAAAAAAAAAAAATTTGATCGATCGGTTCTGTTTTCGGCTGTGAATCTAAAATATTAATTAATGTTATAAGCATAGGGATGTAGATTAGTATTTATTAAAAAAATCGGCTTAGTTCATATTCATAGACCCTGCTGGGGTTTCCTATGAAAGAATTTAAGAATCTAGTTTCTTGTTTGGGAAAATGACGGCCAAGGATCTGTTTTTATAATTAATACCCATCAAGGACGTACTGAGAACATTTATCCTTGATGAATATTAATTATCAAAACACCTCATGAGCCGTCATTTCCCCTTGTTTCCCATTCTAGTCCACCCAAAAACAAAACAAAACAAAGGTGGCTCCTTTTAGGAAAATTACATTCAAAATGGGGCCTATGGTGGCCTAATGTGCAAGAATGGACCTCTCCAGTTTTTGGCTCAGTTGAACAAGCTAGTACTTTATCCATACATATCAATCCATGTACTTCTGTACTTTAGTTTTTTATTGGGTTCTGGCCCTTCTGTGTAAGACTTGTAGTTGGACAAGTGTTAATCGAAAAGACATGTATCCTAGTAAAGTCTTTGTGACGGGTAATTATCAAGTGGTTTTAGGAATCCATCACATGGTGCCTCACGTGGTGTCTCAGCACCCTCCTCCATCACAGAGTTGTATCAGGTCTATACGCTTAATTCTGAACCCACATAAATATGTGGTGAAAGAAGATGTTGGGGCATCAAATGACAGTGCTCCACGAGCACCCAATAATTTTTCCTTCCAGCTGCAAGCAAGATGGAAAAAGGATTGGTAGGTTGGAATAGTCCAATTTGGTGATGTCTGGAATTGACTAAAGGGGTTCTCTTTTGAGTAATGTACTGGTTTTCTTTATCCTTTAGCAGAGAGAATTACAAAAAGTTCCTTCTATATTGCCCTATTTACTTTTTGAGAGATTCTTACATAACCAAAAAAAATGTGTACATTCATCATTTATGGGATTGCATAATTTAGTTCGCTGCCATGCGTAAAGAATAGAACCGCATTGGATAAAAAAAATGAAAGAAAAAAAACAGGGTAGCTCTTAAATATACAATGGATGAACTCAACACTCAAGTCTTTGAGTGGCTATGAGTTTCAAACCATATGTGTGTCATGTGTCTGACGATATGGATATTGCAATTTCTTGCCAACAAATTAGGTCTAACGTGCCGGTATGGGCGTACCACTAAAGCTGATTCAACCACTATAGAAATGTATGCTTACAATTTTGGTGTTGCTTGAGGGATCCTGGGACTGTAGTTATTCGGTAGTGCAACTTGTGTGGTCGATCCACCTCAAGCCCATAAGCATATGATCTGAACATGTGAAACTCTCTTTCGTGCAGGGGCTGTTAAGAGTGATTGGAGATGGCCAGCTTGAAATGTTGACAAATGAAGCTGAGGGCGTGGAATTCAGGCTAACCGACGGTGTTGACATTACGGATGAGGGAATGATTTATTTTACTGATGCATCAAGCAAACACAACTTAAATGAGGTCACATGGGACATGATGGAAGGTAGACCGTATGGTAGATTCTTGAGCTATGATCCCTCAACCGAGCAGACCCAAGTGCTGGTGAGAGATCTATACTTTGCTAATGGAGTTGCTGTCTCACCAGATCAACAGTTTGTAGTCTTTTGTGAAACCCTAATGTAGGTTCTAATTCCCTCGCAATTGTTGTGTTCGTTTTCTGTTTTGATTTTGCAGAAAATACAACTTGTTTGCCAAATTATTGTTGAGAAAAAACTCATTTCAAGAAACACCAAATAGTTGTTTCTACAATTTTGAGAATATGAAAGCAATGAGTGTTTTGAACTTCTCAATGTTGTGGAGAAATAGAAAACGGAAAAAACAGTTTAACAGCACCAAACATGTTTGAATTTTGAACTTTTCAATCAGAATTTATTTAGTTAAAATTTGCAGGAGGAGGTGCAAAAGGTACTATATACAAGGCGAAAAGAAAGGTTCTGTTGATATTTTCATCGATAATTTGCCTGGCATTCCTGACAACATACGGTATGATGGAGAAGGCCGATACTGGATTGCACTAGCCTCGGTAATCGAACTTTTCCTTTCATTTACATTATGCATCATTGCATTGAACATTGCACACACGAATATGTTCACTGTATACCAGTAGTGAGGAGCGGTGCGAAGATTGTGTTACTGTGGAGTTCAATAGCTAAGCAATGCTTACGAGCAGGGCATATTAGGAAGCTGTGATTTGCAATGAACTAGAAAATGACGAAGATTGTAATTTGCAAGGAGGTAACTGGGAGAATTTTTGTAAGATCATCCACTCGAAAGAGAATGCGAATTATCAATATTGGTCTCGATTCTTATGACCTGGTTGTGAATTGAGTTTGTATCGACAAGTACCACTAAGTCGCCCAATACGTGAGCGATTTTCATCCCTGATAGGCCAAACACCTGCCTTTACTGGGAGATATCAGTATTGAGAAGCCAAACACCTGCTTTTACTTTCCAATCAACCACTCCATTTTTCTCCATGCATAATCGGTTTGAATTGTGGTATTAAATTTGGAATGCCTTAGGATAACAACCGACCATTACTCATGGTAAATCGCCGTGTTTTTGCAGGAAACTACAGTTGCTTTGAATCTAGCACAGAGATACCCTTTTATCAGGAAGGCTATGGCAATGGTGGAGAAATACATAGAGACGCCCCATATGGAGAAAAACTCCGGGGTTTTGGCTGTTGATTTGGAAGGAAAACCGCTTGCACATTATTATGACCCCTCATTGTCACTAATTACTGGTGGAATAAAGATCGGGGATCATTTATATTGCGGTTCACTACTTAGACCTCACATTATTCGCCTCAATCTAACTCAGCATCCTGCTGTTTCCGGTACCGTAACGAAGTCTTGAATTATACTTGTTAGTGTATGTAATCTTTTAGTGTCAATTGAATTCTGTTAGACTCTAATCACGGGTTGCTGTGGCTGAATAATGAGGTGACCATAAGGAATTGCATTCAAGAGTTTCTTCTCTCTTTTTTGGGTAAATGAGTTTCTTTTCTTAAGCCAATGCTTCTAGTAAAAGATCTCAATATCAATAGTAACGCATAGCAGATCAACCTTTTCTTTTCTTAACATCATTTGCTATAAAGTATGAAATGTGACCTATCATTAACACAGGCCATTAGGCCCCAAAATATTCATAAATATCCTCAACTATGGGTCCTCAACTATGGGTGTACCAAATTGCATGAGACCCATTTTTGGATCCCACATTAATTATTGAAACTATTGAGAATTTGTTTAAAATAATCATTTTAATGTTGGGTTTTGCCCATGTGGTAATGGGTTTGAAAAGAAAAAGAAAATAATTACAGTTGGTTGGCTGATGCATTTATTGTGCTCATTGGAAGTTCTTTAGCCGGCTGTCTTGGAGTAATTGTGGTATTTGGTTCCAAGAAGTCTTTGTGGTACTGCATCCATCCAGAAGCATCTCGGCAGGTGAAGAGGCTTTGTGTGCCAGCCTTTGTCAAGCCTATTAATAGGGGCTTCATGTGCCGAGAATTGGGTAAGAGTGGAAAAGGCAGAAAACAGTCACCAAGGAAAAGTCAATTCTGTGTGTGTGCCGAGTGAGTGAGAGTGAGAAAAAGGAGAGGGCAGCCCCTTGGGGGTTGCCGGATACACCGGTCAGGAGGTGAGAGGAGAAAAGATGTGAGGGAAAAATAGAGTTGTGAGGGTGAGTGTAAAACGTTGTATAGAGCTATGTGTTAGGAGCTCGGGAAGGGTTTTACATCTCACATTGTAATCTCTATTTTTCATATAGTGGAAGATTTCTCTCTCTCCCGTGGACGTACCCGAGTTTGGGGAACCACGTATTTTGGTTGTGTGTGATTTCGTTTTTGTTTTTTTTTGTTTGTTGCGCTTCCGTTGCGGGTGGGATTACCGGGCTTAATCCCAACAATTATGACCCCTCATTGTCACTAATTACTGGTGGAATAAAGATCGGGGATCATTTATATTGCGGTTCACTACTTAGACCTCACATTATTCGCCTCAATCTAACTCAGCATCCTGTTGTTTCCGGTACCGTAACGAAGTCTTGAATTATACTTGTTAGTGTATGTAATCTTTTAGTGTCAATTGAATTCTGTTAGACTCTAATCACGGGTTGCTGTGGCTGAATAATGAGGTGACCATAAGGAATTGCATTCAAGAGTTTCTTCTCTCTTTTTTGGGTAAATGAGTTTCTTTTCTTAAGCCAATGCTTCTAGTAAAAGATCTCAATATCAATAGTAACTCATAGCAGATCAACCTTTTCTTTTCTTAACATCATTTGCTATAAAGTATGAAATGTGACCTATCATTAACACAGGCCATTAGGCCCCAAAATATTCATAAATATCCTCAACTATGGGTCCTCAACTATGGGTGTACCAAATTGCATGAGACCCATTTTTGGATCCCACATTAATTATTGAAACTATTGAGAATTTGTTTAAAATAATCATTTTAAAAATTCCTTTAAAATAATCAACTCATTGGAATATCGGTAAGCGTTTGATTAATTCATTCAATTTTTGTTCTTGCAAATTTAGGGTTGAAAATCGAACAAACCTTTACTGATACCCAAATGAGCTATTTTTTATAAGGACTCGTAAAAATATGTTTCAAACAGATTGAACAATCTTGATCGTTTTTGTGAGACCTCAAGGTGGATTCCAACTCCTGCACAAGCCCATGTACATCAACACTTGTTAACAAGTTAACGCGATTCCATTAACTAAACTTGAGCACAAATGAAAAGTACACGCTATCAATCATCTGTTAACGAGATTCCATTATGATATGCAATTGATTACTGTTTGTGGTCCTCAAAAAAGAAAAGAAAAGTACACGCTATCAGTCATATTTCAATCACATCTACGTCCCATAATTAAATGCAGCTCTTGAAAAATAGCGTGGAGAAACAAGCGTCGAGAAATTGATTGTCTCATGTCCCTTTCAGTAGAGGCCGGAGTTGGACCTCACAAGGGACGGTTTGGGATTTAGGATTATGATTCATGTATAGCCTTTGAATTCCTAGTTGATCAACATACTAACATTCCATTAACCAGTGATGTATAAAGTGTGAAAAAAAAGAAAGAAAAGTAGCGGAAAACTTCAAGCCGGAAATTCTATGTGTAAGGAAAACTTGCAAGGAACTACGTAAGGAAAAATTTGTTTGGGTTCATTTCGGATCCCATAAAAATTTAGAAAAATATTCATAAATTTTTAAATATTATTTTATAGGATCATATAAAAAACCAATTCCAACGGATATCGGTAAGTATTACTTTTGGATACGTATAAATTGAGCAATTTCGGTTCTATAAATTTAAAAGTAATACTTACCGATATTCGTTAGAACTGATTTTTACGAGACCTCACAGAATAATATTTAAAAATTTATAGATATTTTTTTAGATTTTTATGAGATCCGAAGTGGATCCAAACACATTTTTCCATACTTTGGTTGCTTGCAAGTTTTCCTTGCATATAGCATAGCTCGACTTCAAGCAGTCCCATTCACCACCATCGGTCCATCCTAAAGGTTTGCAATAGGGAAAATTTCACTTAGGCACCCGACCTTTCACACAAATCACACATAGACACCTGACCTTTCTTAAATTTCATATAAACACCTGAACTTTCTAAAAACTCATCAATTCAACACCTGACCTTTCTTAAATTTCATATAAGCACCTGAACTTTCTAAAAACTCATCAATTCAACACCTGACCTTTCTTATTTTTCCGTATGGTTTTAGAGGAAAGGGTGACGTCAGGTGTTGAATTGATGAGTTTTTAGAAAGTTCAGGTGCTTATATGAAATTTAAGAAAGGTCAGGTGTTGAATTGATGAGTTTTTAGAAAGCTCAGGTGTTTATATGAAATTTAAGAAAGGTCAGATATCTATGTGTGATTTGTGTGAAAGGTCGGGTGCCTAAGTGAAATTTTCCCTTTGCAATAATTCATACTCTTGCCTGCAAAAACCTCCGTCATTTTTCCACGCCACTAAAAATGCCCGAGTCAAACCCAACTCACCCAACTCGGAGGATCACCACCATCTTTTCTCCCAACACCTTCCTACTATCCCTTCTGGTCCCCATAACAGCCGCCGTGATCCTCTACCAGCTCGACTCGTTCGACCCGGCTCCTTTCCCCACCCACGAGTTCTCGGGTCAGCCGGTTTCCTTCCCGCTGCAAAACCCACGTTTGCTTCACGGGTCGGAACGGGTCGGGGAAGGCCAGCTTTTGGGACCTGAAGACCTCGCTTACGACCCGAAAACGGGAGTCATATACACGGGTTGTTATGACGGGTGGATCAAGCGAGTCACGGTGAACGAGTCGGTGGCGGACTCGGTGGTGGATAGCTGGGTCAACACCGGTGGCAGACCTCTTGGGCTCGTTCTGGGACACCACGACGACGTTATCATTGCTGACGCCGATAAGGTTAGATAATAACGTGTGCTTTTTGTACTTTTGTCGTGCTCGTAATTCTGGATACAACTATTTTCGAAGCCGTTTGATATAAGATGATGGGCCACTTGGTGGATATGGAGCCAGAGGTGGACAGGACACAAGGGGGTTTCTGGGTGCTCGGGCGGGGCTCGGGCCCATGCACAACTCTAAATACTTCCACTAATTACATTTATTTTTTGAAGATTAATTTGAAAAAGTTTTATTGGATCAAACTCTCTTAAATTTAAAGTTATCAATCATTTTTTGATCGTATGTACAATTAAATGGTGGTGATGTATATAGACACAATCTCGTCTCATTTTTCAGAACTAGCTATTGGCAACATACTAATATAGTAATACATTAGTATATTATGGATTATATTTTTTGTTAATGTGGAAATACATTTGATTCAGGCCTTTGCAGAATACAAATTCTGCGCCCGACACTGTATGAATCTACATGCATTGAATAATTTTAGATATAGTTGTGTTCGGAAATTATGTTCGTAATAGTCATACTTTCCTTTTGGTACATTTGTTACTTTTTGAGTTCTTAATAGGTAAAATTACCAACAAATAATATTATCTGTTGTAGTTAAGGTATTTTCGAAACACATATGACCTGAGGATGGGGCTTGTCTCAAAACTGGAGTGGTTCAGGCAATTTGGGATCATTTTAGGTTCATTTGGATGATCAAAATCATTTACTTTATGGAATTTGTCATAATTTTGTTCATGTCAAAATAAGATGGTCTAATGTCAATTAACAAATTAATGGGTTCATATTTTCAATTCATTTAGTATTTTCATATCAATACGTTTAAAATAACAATGATCGACATTCAACTAATGTAATTTTTGACGTGGTTAAATTTTTTAATGAGCGCTACAAGAAATGAACATTTATCATTAAAGTGGATCGAGATAAATATAACCATGTCAAAGCCACACTTAGTGGTGAAAGAAAAATCGACGGACAAAAAAAAACCAACCGATCGATTCTGTTCTCGATCGGGGTAAGGGTGAGTTTGATCGGCTTCGATTTGGACCGAACTGAATCGATCAATTCTTTTATCAGCAGGAGAGCATAAGCTTTTTGAGAACTTTTGGTTACCTAATCAAAGCTTATCTCGTCTAGCAAAAAGAGGGGTGAATCTAAAATATTAATTAATGTTATAAGCATAAGGATGTAGACTAGTATTTATTAAAAAAATCAGCGTAGTTCATAATCATAGACCCTGCTGGGGTTTCCTATGAAAGAATCTAGTTTCTTGTTCGGGAAAATGCCGGCCAAGGACGTGTTTTGATAATTAATACCTACCAAGAATATGCTGAGAACATTTGTTAATGCTGAAAATGTCCTTGACGGATATTAATTATCAAAACACGTCTTGGGCTGTCATTTTCTGTTGTTGTTTCCCATTCTAGTCCACCCAAAAAACAAACAAAACAAAAGTGGCCCCTTTTAGGAAAATTATATTCAAAATGGGGCCTACGGTGGCCTTACGTGCAAGAATGGACCTCTCCAGTTTTTAGCTCAGTTAGGAACAAGCTAGTCCCTTATCCATATATATACATCAATCCACGTACTTCTGTATTTGAGTTTGGCTTGTAGTTTTTTTTTTTTTGGGTTCTGGCCCTTCTGTGTAACTAAGTTGGACTTGTAGTTGGACAAGTGTTAATCGAAAAGTCATCTATGAGGATGCTATGGTGTCCTCGGTCATTTTGGGGACACCGTAATTTTTGGCATAATTTTACCATTATGAATATAACTAAAACCCATTACAAGCATAACAGAATCCAAACATAGCATAAACAAGGAATATCCAAAAAATCAACCAAGACGTAACCAAATCCAACTAAGGCATAACAAACAAGTTATGCCTTGCTATGGTTTTAGTTATGTTTTGCTATGGTTCTGTTATGCTTGTAATGAATTTTAGTTATGCTCATAATGGTTTTGTTATGCCAAAAGTTACGGTGTTCCCAAAATGACCGGGGGCACCGAAGTCATTCCTATCATAGTAAAGTCTTTGTGATCAAGTGGTTTCAGGAAACTGTCACATGGTGCCTCACGTGGTGTCTCAGAACCCTCCTCCATCACATAGTTGTATCAGGTCTATACACTTAATTCTGAACCCACATAAATGTGTAGTGAAGGAAGATATTGGGGTATCACATGGCAGTGCTCCACGAGCACCCAATAATTTTTCCTTCTAGATGCAAGCAAGATGGAGAAAGGATTGGTAGTTGGGATAATCCAATTTTGCTGATGTCTGGAATTGACTAAAGGGGTTCTCTTTTGAGTAATGCACTGGTTTTCTTTATCGTTTAGTAGAGAGAATTACACAAAGTTCCTTCTATATTGCCCTATTTACTTTCGAGAGATTCTTACGTAACCAAAAAAATGTGTACATCATCATTTATAGGATTGTAAAATTTAGTTCGCTGCTAGGAACTATAGTAACATGCGTCAAGATTCAAGAATAGTATCGCATTGGATAAAAAAGAGGAAGAAAAAAATGAGAGAGTAGCTCTTAATATATAACTAGAGGCCGGGGCACACGCATGTGCCCCAGTGCGTGTGCAAGTCTGATTTTGAAAAAATTGGTGAAAATTCGATCAAACAATCAACGAAAAGTTATTGTGCATATTTTTTTTAAAAATCCGACTTGTACACGCATCCTGTGTGCCCCGGCTTCTAGTATTAATTTATTGTGACAAATAACCAACAACATAATCAGCATTGCACTATTGGCAAATTCCACTTGTGGCTGGCTCCCCACGCGATGTGTGTGCGCGTAAAATTAGGCAAAAATACCTATTTGTGAACTTAAAGAAGAACACGGAAAAAATGCAGTAACAGTCAAAGTAGGAAAGAATTTAGAAATTGAATATAACAGAACAAATGCTTGGATTCAAATTTTGATCTTTACAAAAGTTCAATTAAAAACAATAAAAGGTAATAACGGTCAAAGAGAATAGCATTCCATAGACCAAAGAGAAGACTTTTACAAATGCAGTTCTTTCTCTCGTTTGATTTCCTCTATTTAAGATGCAAGAAATATTAGTTTTCTCCTTTACCCAAGTTGCCTTGCTTGGGCAGTTGGTACACGAAAATTTGAGAGACAAGGGTTTTGTTTGTTTTGAATTGAGGGACAGTTGTTATGTGGAAGCAGAAAATTGAGAGGGGAAGTGGGGACGTGGGTTCTTGCGGTTTTGGGGTGGGGAGATTTTATATTTCTAACCTAGCACTTAGTTTGTGCCATTGTAAAAAAAATAAAAAATCGTAAATAGTTATTTTATTTGGGACAAAAGTGGAAATCACTTTTGTGACACAGCTTCACAAAATGGTTACACCAAAGGGTGCTCTCTCTTAATATATTAGAATAGATGGATGAACTCGATACTCAAGTCTTTGAGTGGCTATGAGTTTCAAACCATATGTGTGTCATGTGTCTGACGATATGGATATTGCAATTTCTTGCCAACAAATTAGGTCTAACGTGCCGGTATGGGCGTACCACTAAAGCTGATTCAACCACTATAGAAATGTATGCTTACAATTTTGGTGTTGCTTGAGGGATCCTGGGACTGTAGTTATTCGGTAGTGCAACTTGGGTGGTCGATCCACCTCAAGCCCATAAGCATATTATCTGAACATGTGAAACTCTCTTTTGTGCAGGGGCTATTAAGAGTGACTGGAGATGGCCAGCTTGAAATGTTGACAAACGAAGCGGAGGGCGTGGAATTCAGGCTAACCGACGGTGTTGACATTACGGATGAGGGAATGATTTATTTTACTGATGCATCAAGCAAATACAACTTAAATGAGGTCACATGGGACATGATGGAAGGTAGACCTTACGGTAGATTCATGAGCTATGATCCCTCAACTGAACAGACCCAAGTGCTGGTGAGAGATCTCTACTTTGCTAATGGAGTTGCTGTCTCACCAGATCAACAGTTTGTAGTCTTTTGTGAAACCCTAATGTAGGTTCTGATTCCCTCGCAATTGTTGTGTTCGTTTTCTGTTTTGATTTTGCAGAAAATACAACTTGTTTGCCAAATTATTGTTGAGAAAAAACTCATTTCAAAAAACACCAAATAGTTGTTTCTACAATTTTGAGGATATGAAAGCAATGAGTGTTTCGAACTTCTCAACGTTATGGAGAAATAGAAAACGGAAAAAACAGCTTAACAGCACCAAAAATGTTTGAATTTTGAACTTCGCAATCAGAATTTATTTAGTTAAAATTTGCAGGAGGAGGTGTAAAAGGTACTATATACAAGGCGAAAAGAAAGGTTCTGTTGATATTTTCATCGATAATTTGCCTGGCATGCCTGACAACATACGGTATGACGGAGAAAGCCGATACTGGATTGCACTATACTCGGTAATCGAACTTTTCCTTTCATTTACATTATGTATTCAACATTGCACACACGAAATATGCTCACTGTATTCCAGTAGTGAGGAGCGGTGCGAAGATTGTGTTACTGTGGAGTCCAATAGCTAAGCAATGCTTACGAGCAGGGCATATTAGGAAGCTGTGATTTGCAGAACTAGAAAATGACGAAGATTGTAATTTGAAAGGAGGTAACTGGGAGAATTTTTTAAGATCATCCACTCGAAAGAGCCTGCGAATTATCAATACTGGTCACGAGTCCTATGACCCGGTTGTGAATTGAGTTTGTATCGACAAGTACCACTAAGTCACCCAATACGCAAGCGATTTTCATCCCTAATAGACCAAACACCTGCCTTTACTGAAAGATATCAGTATTGAGAGGCCAAACACCTGCTTTTACTTTCCAATCAACCACTCCAGTTTTCTCCATGCATAATCGTTTTGAATTGTGGTATTAAATTTGGAATGCCTTAGGATAAGAACCGACCATTACTCATGGTAAATCGCCGTGTTTTTGCAGGAAACTACAGTTGCTTTGAATCTAGCACTGAGATACCCTTTTATCAGAAAGGCTATGGCAATGGTGGAGAAATACGTAGAGACGCCCCATATGGAGAAAAACTCCGGGGTTTTTGCTGTTGATTTGGAAGGAAAACCGCTTGCACGTTATTATGACCCCGCATTGTCACTAATTACTGGTGGGATAAAGATCGGGGACCATTTATATTGCGGCTCACTACTTCGACCTCACATTATTCGCCTCAATCTGACTCAGCATCCTGCTGTATCCGGTACCGTAACGAAGTCTTGAATAATACTCCTTATTACTGTATGTAATCTTTTAGCGTCAATTGAATTCTGTTCGACTCTATTCACGGGTTTGCGTACTGTGGCTGAATAATGAGGTGACCGTAAGGAATTGCATTCAAGAGTTTCTCTTCTCTTTTCTGGGTAAATGAGTTTCTTTTCTTTTGCCAATGTGATGATTATCGGTTTGAATTTCCCGACTGTTATCAATCCAAACATTACTGACCCTTGCGAGTTCAATTCGGTCTAAGCAGAGGGCCCTCAGTCATACTCCTAAGTCCTAATTTTGCCGTTACCCCACCCGGTGATCAAACCAAAAGGAAGTAGTTAGACCATTTTTTCCTGCAATGTTGGAACCACGGGCGAAAATGTCACAACCTTTGGTCGGACTCCGCCAAGTGTGGGAGGGCCGAAAAGGTTTCCTACTGGTGCTAGAATATATGGAGGTTAAGACCTTAGCCCAATGATAGTTGCGTTCCTTGTGAAGGCGCCAATGAAGTTTGGCCATGGCCAACTCATTTGCGATTTTTTTCTTTCGGATGCCCGATTTTTGTCTTTCTAAAGTGGTTACACTGCATGCCATAATCCGGTTAATTCTGCCAAGCGTGTTAGCCACTGACTAAGGGATGTGGTTTCACTGCCCCTGCTTGGCAGGGTCTCCCGGTGGATCCGTATTAATGAGAGTGGCATAATTGGCCAAGGAGAGTTTTAATACGCCACCCCACAAGCTTAGCCTCAACTTTGTCATTATCAATGACATCTTGAAAATTTTGTTCGTTAGCAGTATTAATGAGAGTGGCTTAATTGGTCAAAGAGAGTTTTAATACATCACCCTACAAGCTTTGCCTCAACTTTGTCATTGTCAATGACATCTTGAAAATTTTGTTCGGGCGGTTTTGCTGCATACGAAACCCCAAGTATGTACTCAGATTATTAGCCGGAGGAACACGGATGATATTGGCAAGTTAAGGAGAAAATCACATTTTCGGCGAAAATCACTTTCTATTTGGTTAAACTGAACTTTTTGGTTCCAATAGGACACAAAAATCCCGTATAACCTCGTTAATAGCATAGCAATTCTCCACAGTAGCCTTAACCAAAAAACAAGAGATTGTCCGCAAACAAAATGTGGGAGACAGAATGACCTTGCTGAGAGGTTTTAACACCTTTCCACCTACCGATATTACAAGCTGTTTACACCCAATTTTGACCAAAAGTTTAGTGGATTGAAAAAAGGAGGAGACATTGGTCCAATAGAGTTGGGTTTAAATTCGGGCCAGCACGAATTAAATAAGGCCGTAAGGCCCTTGGGTAATATTTGTATTCAAGAATGGGCATAATGCCCAAAATTTCTCTACCGACTCGACTCGTTCGACCCGGCTCGTCTGCCCACCCACGAGTTCTCGAGCCAACCCATTTTCGTCCCGTTGCAAAACCCACGTTTGCTTGAGGGCGCAGAGCGGGTCGGGGAGTTGTGGGGACCCGAAGACCTTGCTTACCACCCCAAATTGGGAGTAATATATACGGGCTGTGATGATGGGTGGATCAAGCGAGTCACAGTGAACGAGTCAGCAGCGGGCTCGTTGGGGGCGAGCTGGGTTAACACCGGTGGCCGGCCTCTCGGGACTCGTTCTGGAACACGACGACGACTTTATCGTAGCTGACGCCTTTAAGGTTCATTTAGTATCGTTTGTTGTTGTCCAATAATTCTATAACCACAAACACTTACACAACTATACAAACTCACCCACGTCAAGTAGGATCCACACACACTAAATACGTGTGGACCCTATAGGTGATGTGAGTGAGTTTATGTGATTGTGTAAGTGTTTGTGGTGGTAGCATTATTGATTTTTGTCATGGAAATCCTGTTATAGTCGCGAAAATGCTAAGTCCACCGATGGTGCACGGATCGGCACGCATGGCCCATTTTGGATCTCTCATGGATAATCAAAGCCGTTTAATAATTTTAATATAATTTTTTGGTTAGCTATGTAAAAATTCAGCTTAATCCGATATGCGTAGGTATTTGATCCAATTTTTTAATTTTCCATTTGGATTATAGGATCAGTCTGAATGAGAAATTAGGAGATTTGATCAAATATCTATACATATCGGATATACACATATAACATGAGGACGTGCCTCGTCTTAAAACTGCACCGGTTCAGTTTTTTGCATTTTTAGATCATTCTAAGTTTAGTTTGATGATCAAAATCAATCATGTTTCAAAAAAATAGATCGATCTGGTATCATGAGTTACTACCAAACCAAATAATAGACCTTAGTTAGATCTGGTATCATGGGTTACTACCAAATAATAGAACATAGTTAGAGAGGTGATAAAAGAACCGAACGAGTTACTACCAAATAAGAGACCATAGTTAGAGGTGATGAACGAGCCGAACGAGATGAGTATTAAGTTGTTCAAGCTTGGTTTGTTTCACAAACGAACCGATTTCGAACAAGCAGCCTTTTATAAAACAAGGGGATCTCAAACGAGCTTTAGTTGAGTCGAATACAAATCGATCTCGAGTAGCTTGAGATTATTATTTTTTATATCATTAGCCAAGCAAGCCAAGTAGTAGCTTGTTCGAACTTGTTTTGTAAGCTTAATGAGTTTTAAATTAAACAATGTTCAAGCTAATTGATTTGTTTACGTAACAAATTGATCTAGAACAAACTTTATTGTAAAATGATTTTAGACAATTTGGTGCTGCGTGGAATTTGACAGAAACTATAATAACATGCATCAAGAAAGTATTGGATTACACAATCATGGCCGGCCTTAGGGTAAGGCCAAGAGGACGCCACTTAGGGCCTCCAAATTTTGGACCAAAAATAGGAGATCCTTCCTAAACAAGTACTCCCTCCGTCCCTTTTTAATTGTCATATTTCGTAACTCTAACTTATTAAAAAGACATCATTATTATATCTTTCACATCAACTTTTTCCTTCATTTTTCCTACGCAAATCTCTTTGCGCGCCCCCCCCCGACACCACCCCCCCTGCCCGACCCCACCCCCCAGACCAAAATGCCCCTCCCCAATAATTCAACCACGCCATTTTCTTTCTTTTTTTTTTATTTACTTAATAACTTTTATATCTGTTTTCATTTTTATTTATTTAATATTATTTAAGTGTTCCAATTTTCAATCCGGTTGAATCGATGCAAAGATCTTATTTTTTTTATCATTTTGTCTTTAATGATCATAGTGAATTTTTTGCTCGAAGGTCTTTCAACAAGTACCCTAAGACTTATTATTTAGTTTCACGTCTCTCTTAGGGTGCTCATTGAAAGGCCTTAGAGCCAAAAATTAATTACGACCATTTAGGATGAAATGATAAGAAAAATAAGATCTTCGCACCGGTTCAAACGAATTAAAAATCGGAATACTTATTTTTTTTACTCTTTATATGTATTTTTAAATTATTTAATATTATACCCTAGCAATAATAACTTTTATATCTTTTTTCATTTTTATTTATTTAATATTATTTAAGTGTTCCAATTTTCAATCCGGTTGAATCGATGCAAAGATCTTATTTTTTTTATCATTTTGTCTTCAATGATCATAATGAATTTTTGGCTCGAAAGCCTTTCAACAAGTACCCTAAGACTTATTATTTAGTTTCAGGCCTCTCTTAGGGTGCTAATTGAAAGGCCTTAGAGCCAAAAATTAATTACGACCATTTAGGATGAAATGATAAGAAAAATAAGATTTTCGCACCGGTTCAAACGAATTAAAAATTGGAACACTTATTTTTTTACTCTTTATATGTATTTTAAAATTATTTAATATTATATACGTGAGTAAATTTCTTTATGTTATTGAAATTTTACTCTTATTTTTTTACCTATTAAAATTTTATAATTCTTTTATGTTATTAAATTTAATAATTTTGTATTTATTTATATCTTTTATCTAATTTATTTCTAATTACTTATTCAGATTTCCTTTTATCTTCTTATCTTCAACTATAACCACTCATTTAGATTTTCTTTTTATCTTCAATTACAACCACACATTCAGATTTTTTTGTTATCTTCTTATCTTTAACTATAACCATTCATCCATCACCCCTTATCCTTATATATCCAGTATTATCCTTCCAAAATCACCATCTTCTTCCCATCACCTCCATCTCCCTGATTATCCTTCCAATATCACTATCTTTCCAGCATCTATCTTTCTCTCCCTTCCTCTGTCACGGCTCCTCCCTCCTTTTCCACACCGTACGTAAAACATAGAAGAAGATTATGGATAACTACAACTTGTCATTTTCAGATAGTTGGTCCGTTGAGAATGATGTTTTTAGTGGGGAGGGCGTCTCCCATAATTTTCGTGACTATACACCCGAATTCACAACTCACCAGGTTAGTTATTACTGTTGTTCTTATGCATATTAGTTATTTAATTTAAAAGTACAGAAATTATGCATATTAGATTGGATCATGTTGCACTTATACATATTCTTTTTTTCTTACTTATAGATTTTTCAAAGTAGAGACGACATGGTAGATTGGGTGCGAAGAGTTGGTAAAGACAATGGTATTGTTATTGTTATTAAGAAATCTGCTAGTTTAATTGGTGGCAAGCTGCCAAAGTGCATTCTTAGTTGTGAAAGAAGTGGAAAGTATAGATCGGCACGGAATGCAGTTGAAGGGCAATCCTCGCAAAAGAATACTGGGACAAAAAAATGCGAGTGCCCATTTGAGCTGCGAGGTATACCAATACCTCCAGCGGGTGTCATGTGGGGTGTAAGGGTTGAATGTGGTATCCATAACCATGAAACAGCAGAATATTTTGATGGGCATGAGTGCCCGTCAAGGCTAACACCAGAAGAGAAAGAAATTGTGCGCGATATGGCGGACAACACAGCACCTCGCGAAATTCTTAGTGTTTTAAAGAAAAAAAATCCGTTAAACACTACATGTGCCCAAAGCATATACAACCTCAAATATACGGATAACATAGCAGAACTAGACGGTCTAAGTCCTACCCAGTTTGTCTTGAATCAACTAATACAGAAAAGATACCTCCATGAATATCGTACAAATCCATATACCAACGAAATCACTGATATTGTTTGGGTTCATCCACAAAGCCTAGACTTATTTGTGAACTTTCCATCCGTATTGGTCATTGATGCCACATACAAGACCAACGAGTACCGGTTACCATTATTGGAGGTTGTGGGTATCACATCCACAATGTGCACTTACTCTCTCATGTTTGCACATCTTACAAATGAGAAGGCAGAGAACTTGATTTGGGCCCTGAGTACCTTAAAGAAATGGATGCTTGGAAGGGGGGCATTGTTGCCATCGGTGTTTGTTACAGATCGAGATTTGGCGCTTCTTAGCGCCATTGAAGCATGTTTCCCCTCGGCACGTCACATTCTTTGCATTTGGCACATTAACCAATGCATAATAAAGCACTGCAGAGGGGTCCTTGGTCCGTCGTTTAACGACTTTAACATGTCATGGCACTCGCTTATTAATTCTACGACCGAAGCGTCTTTCAATCAGAAGTGGAATGCCATGTGCGATGACTATAAACAACACCCGCAGCTCTTACAATACCTTTTCAATACATGGTTAATGCCGTACAGAGATAGGTTTGTGGCAGCATGGATAAATACGTGTATGCACCTCGGAAGCAATTCAAGTCAGAGGTATAGTTACTTTATGCATTGTTACCTTTACTATTTCAATTACGTACATTATTCTACTACTCTAAAGAATATTTCTGTAACTTTCGTATTTAAACACAGTTCATTATTATATTACAGGGCAGAGTCCGCACATGCGAGGCTGAAGCTATATTTGGGGGGTATTATGTCATCCTTACAACAAGCTTTCAAGAAAATAGACAAGATGTTGAAAAATCAATTCGGGGACATTCGGAGGTCATTTCAGAGATCTATCAACATCCCCCGCCATTGGCAAATAAATGACGAACTTTTTCAACAAGTAAGAACTCGCATTTCATTAGAGGCAATGGAGCTCATCGATGTTCAACTACAATGCGCTGAAGATGCATCCTACCTCCAGTTCCAGTTGTGCGACTGTACAATAAAAATTACGCACGGATTGCCATGCAGACATGATCTTGCATATTACCGTTGGTACTCCATGCCAATTCCGATTCAGAGTATCCACGATCATTGGACTAAGTTGTCCATGCGTGCGCCTATTGTGAATGATGAGGGAGAACGACCGGACAGAACATATGAAGTTATAGACAGATTACGTGGGATGGATCAATCTACGCGAGAGCACATGATAGACAGGATTATCGATATGACAGATCCATCTCAGAGCACAGTTCGAGGCCCAGCTTATAACACGGCTCATAAAGGTCGACCTACTGGTAGAGAGGAGCAAAGTGGACGACGCATTCCTTCCTTTACAGAAGCATCGACTTCATCATCTAGGATCGAATCTAGGAGACGTGGGAGGGGCGAGGGAGTTCGCAAAACTCAAGCGAACCGTGATGAATTTTCAGTTCCATCCATCCATACCGACTACATTCAGCATTTACCTCGAGCTTATCAGCATTACATTTCTCACATTAATGACGTCCGAGGTGACGGTCATTGTGGATTTAGGGCGATAGCCGCTCACATAGGATATGGTGAAGATCGTTGGGCTCAAGTTCGAAGAGATCTCATTAATGAGATTGAACAAAATATGGATCTAATAATGCACTATATCCAGAAATAGGTTGGGCAGACCACCTAATACGGTCTTTAAATTACTTTGAAGATTCGGCACCAAATGAGTATTGGATGGACGCTATGAGTATGGGAGTTGTCATCGCTTCGGCGTACAACCTTGTTCTGCATACATTTGATCGGCTTCCTTCAGGTTGTTTTACTCACTTCCCGTTGAGATCCCCACCAGTTCCAGCTCAAGAGCGCATTGAAATAGCTATTGCCCGTGTTGGGAACAATCACTTTGTGCAACTTTTCTTGCAGCCTCATTACCCTGTACCATCCTATCCAATATGGTGGTGGGACAATTCATCAGACGAAGCTAAAAGATGGGCTGCTCGTTATGCAACACGAATTAGTTTGTGGGAAGAAATAATGGAGACAAGACCAAGAGGGACAGGAGCAGAATTTGGTGGAAACATTGATTAGAAATTGAATTTTCATGTATTTTCACTTTTCAATGAAATTAGTACAAGTTATGTTTGGTTTGATTAATTAACATTGGTATAAGTTATGTTTGGTTTGATTAATTAACATTAGTATAAGTTATGTTAGTATAAATTATATTTTAATTATTCATTTATTAATTAAAATTATAGTAAGAAGTCTTTTAAAAGTAAAATAAAAAACTACTAAAAGTAAAACAAAAAAAAGCTAGTAAAAGTTTAAAAAAAATAGTAATTAAAGTTTTTTATAAGTAAACCAAAAAATTAGGAAAAATTAAAAAAAATTAAAACAGTAATTAAAGTCTTTTAATAGTATAAAAAAATAGTAAAAGTAAAAAAAAATAAAACAATAATTATTTACTTTTAAAAGTAAAACAAAAAAAAACTAGTTAAAGTGAAAAAAAAAAAAAAAAAAAAACAGAAAAGAAGGGGCCGGGGGGAGGGGGGGTGTCAGGGGGGGCGTAAGAAGAGGCTCTCTTTTCCTACTTAACCATCATCATTACACTTTTATTCACTTATTTTTCAAAATAAAATATATTTTTAGGGACAAAATAGACAATGTACCAACTTTTACCTATTAACTTTACAAAATAGACACTTATTAAAAAACAATCCGAAATAGAATACTGGACTCTAAATAAGGTACGGAAGGAGTATATATTTTTTGGAAATTGGTGGTGCAACTAGATGAGGTCCATCTTGTGCTGATAATCAAGGATATGATCTGAACGTTTGAAACACTCTCTTTCGGGCTGCTGAGAGCGACTGGCGATGGTAAGATTGAAGTTTTGACAAACGAGGCCGAGGGCATGGAATTCAGGCTAACCGACGGTGTTGATATTACGGTTGAGGGAATGATCTATTTTACGGATGCATCAAGCAAACACAACCTACACGAAGGCATACAGGGCTTGATGGAGGGCAGGCCTTATGGTAGATTCATGAGCTATGATCCCTCAACTAAGCATACTGAAGTGCTAGTCAGAGATCTCTACTATCCTAATGGAGTTGCGGTCTCATCAGATCAACAGTTTGTAGTGTTTTGTGAAACCATAATGTATGTTCTAATTCCCTCAGAAATGGTTGTTTTCGTTTCCTATTTTCCGTTTAGTTTTGTGGAAAAAGCACCCAAAAAAAAATTCCTCAAAAAATTACTGTCGAGTAAAAGCTCTTTTTAAGAAACACCAAACGATTGCTTTTAGTTTTATTTTCGATGATACCAAAGCAGTAAGTGTTGCGAACCTGCCAGAGTTATGGTTTCTGGAACATGGAAAACGGAAACGAAAGTAGAGACATCTGCATTTTGAACTTGGCAATCGTATGTATTTAGTTAAAATTTGCAGGAGGACGTGTAAAAGGTACTATACACAAGGCGAAAAGAAAGGCTCCGTCGATATTTTCATCGATAATTTGCCTGACATTCCTGACAACATACGATGGTACAATGGAGAAGGCCAATACTGGATTGCTTTGGCTTGGGTAATCAAATTTATCCGTTCATTCAATCTATGCATTCAATTCTACGCATGATGAATTCACACAGAAATTCTGTACCAGAGCACTGGTCCTTGAGCAGAGCAAATTAGAGAGCTATTGGCAATGAATCAAAAAAGGTCATTCATTCAATCTAGTTGGGAGGATCTTTTTTTATCCGTGGGATCAGCGGTTGAAAAATACATTCAAATCATGTGGCGCAGATTGCTTTTCGTTTTCAGTCCATCACTCTAATTTTCATCGTGCATAATCGGTTTGAATTGTACAGTTGAGTTAAATTTGGGATGCAAGCGGATAAGTAAGATCCTTACTCATGGTAAATCGTCACGTTTGTCCAATTTTTTGCAGGGAACTACGTTTTCTTTTGATCTAGCACAGAGATGCCCTTTTATCAGAAAGGTTATGGCAATCATGGAGAAATACACAGGGAAACCCCATTTCCAGAAATACTCCGGAGTCTTGGCTGTTGATTTGGAAGGACAGCCGCATGCACATTATTATGACCCTGCATTGTCACTGATTACCGGTGGGATAAAGATGGGTGACCATCTATATATATATTGTGGCTCGCTGATTGAACCTTATATAATCTAACTCAATATCGATGGACTAACCTTTAGATTATATTTGAGACTGACGGGTGCCCCCAACAACTCTAAAATTTTGTAATTTTCTTCTCTAAGATTTGTGTATGCCTCACAGTCTCCCAGTATTCGGGTCAATTCTTGGTAGCAATCAAACTTACTAACAAACTAACATTGCAGTTTTCGTGTATATTGTAAACTTTTTCGTTAAAAAAATATTGGTGAAAGTATATAAACACCCCTCAACTATCAATTTTTCTCCAGAACACCCTCTCATATTTAAAATCGCCCCTAAAGACCCCTTCAACTATTGAAAATGAAAAAAATGCTAACTATGTTAATGGAACGGAGGAAATGACCAAAATACCTTTTTCTATTATACCCTTACAGGAAAATTTAAAAACAAAACCCTGAAATTGTTTACACCCCACCCACCCCCCCGAAATTGACACGGCGACCACCAGCAGCAGCAGTGCCACCAACGGAAGGGAAGCTTTGATTCCGGCCATCTCCTCCAACGCCGACGAGCTCTACTCTAACTGGGTTTGACAAATCCCTTCGTGCTTGACTTCTTCCTCCACCAAAGGCCGACTTGCTCCTCCCCCTCCAAAGTTTGAACAACATTCTACTGCTCCGTCCACCCTTTCACAACAGCTCTTTTCCATCTTTGATTGATGTCACCCAACTCCATCTTCTCCCTTAATTTTTTGGCCTATCAATTTGTCAAACCCTTGAAATTTGGGTATCTTTTGGTTACCAATAATTGGAGCAATACTTGCAAAATTAGGGATTTGGGATTTGAGAGTTCATCATAAATTCGGTGGTAGTGATTAGTGCATGGTGGATGTATGATAGTTTGGGATTGTGGTGCAGAGTCTGACAGTGATGGAGGTGGTGAAGTCGATGAAGTTTATGGTGACTTGAAGGTAGTTTCCGCCATTATTTTCTCTGTGTTCCTATGATTGCCATGGCTAAGCGCATGCAGGAGGATCAATCGAGAGAGAGAGAGAGATTGATTGGAAAAGATGAATACAGCTGTCAAAGAGCATTTTTGTCCAAAAATTAGCCAAATTTCCGACATGTGACGTTCCAACAAACAATTTCTAAGACAGAAGGGTGTTGTTATCAAATTTTCTGATTTCTATCCCAATCGACGGAGAATACCAATCGACGGGAAACTGTTTTGTGATTTTGTTGGAATGTGGGGTGTAAAAGTGGAGTTTAGTTCCGTGCCGTTTTCAGGACTTTTTTGGAAATAAACAATGAAGTGGATGGAATATGGAAGAAGACTAATAAATAGCCTTTATTAATCTCCAAAGTAGAAGTACAACCTACTAAGATAGTCGAGTGAATGATTACAAGTTACAACTACTTCTAGAAAAGAAAAGATAAAAAGCTTGTTGGCGTTAATTGTGTGTAAAACTGTCATGATCTCAAGCATAAATAGGCCCTTGAAAGTTTGAATTTGAATCTTCCCCCCAATTCAGGATGACGGTTTTCTTTCACGCTTTCGCAAATAACTTCCACAGAGAAATCATGTAAATAACTGCCACGAGGAAGCATGAAAACACGTTGCATAATTGCTCCTTTAATCATAGGACAACTGGAAACACTCCCTTTCGCCACCTATGACTCATTCGTCAGGAAAAAAAACCCAATAGTTATCAGTCGACGGAGGAAACAAATTTTTTATTTAATTAATCCGTTAAACCTTATCATGGCTCAATTATAATTAGATTAATTAAATCAACCATAAGTCTCATTAAACCCTCTCATTTATGTCACGTGTCGTTCAATCGACGGGGAATATAAAAATCACAGCTATGGTGCAAACAGGTGTCACATAGGTAACATGAGTAGTTGAAGGGATTTTCATGGGCGATTTTAAATATGATGGAGTGTTCTGAGGAAAAAGTAATAATTGAAGGGGTGTCTATGTACTTTCACCAAAATTATTTTTGGTGTAGAATAAACACCACACTTTCCTTGTGCCAAAGATTATAATACACATTCCTTATTTATGTGTGTATTATATGCACTCTCCAAAACGTTATGAATTATAGAGAAAATATTACGAATTGTATTGCTAAAAAGTTACGAATCGTATAAAGGTTACGAAATACACCAAAATGTTATAAATCATAATAAAAATGTTACGAATTATATTGCTGAAAAGTTATGAATTCTAGAACAAAAGTTACAAAACACACTAAAATATTATTTATAAATTATAAAATAGATGCATGTGGTACACCTTTTAAAAAAATGTATATTGGAGACTTTTCTCTACATCTATTATCTAGCTCTCAAAAAGCAACACTCCCAACCATAATTTGTACTCCCTCCGTCCCATAATATTTGTTCGATCTGCGAAACGAGAACTACAAAATAATGTATTTCTTTCGAGAAAAAATTTAAATTTTTTTTTATAAGTTAAAAGAACTCGTCGACATCTAGTAAATTATTGAATTTTTTGTCAACTTTTCTTACAAAAATAGTATTATTTTTACGTCTCTGTTTTGCGAACCGGACAAATATTATGGGACGGATGGAGTATATATATTCCCTGCACACCGTTGACTCAGCCATTCTCACACAACCAAAATGCCCGAGTCAAGCCCAACTCGGATGAGCAAAACCGTCATATGCTCCAACACCTTTCTACTATCCCTTCTTCTCCCTGTACTAGCCGCAGCTATTCTCTACCGGCTCGACTCGTTCGACCCGGCTCCTATCCCCACCCATGAGTTCTCGGGTCAGCCCGTTTTCGTCCCGTTGCAAAACCCACGTTTGCTTGAAGAGGCGGAGCGGGTCGGGGTCGGGGAATTGTTGGAACCCGAAGACCTTGCTTACGACCCGAAGTTGGGAGTTATATACACGGGTTGTAGTGATGGTTGGATCAAGCGACTCACAGTGAAGTAGTGAACGAGTCTGCAGCGGACTCGGTTGCAGAGAACTGGGTTAACACTGGTGGCAGGCCTCTGGGACTCGTTCTGGGACGTGACAACGAAGTTATCGTTGCTGACGCCGTTAAGGTTGGATAATATTAATTATTTTTATTTTACTTACCCAAAAAAAATAAAATTTGGTATCAGTATTTTTTTCATGAGACAGAACTGGACCCTTCCATTATTGGTATTTTCGTGTTCGTTTTATGGAGCTTGTTGAGAAATTTATCCAAGGATAGGATCATGTCTATCTTCCATTACGAAATTCCGAATTCAAAGTTCTTTTTTCTTAATAATATGCATGTGATTTTCGTTTCTACTTGCTAGGTCATGGTGTTTTCAGGTCGGTCTCGTCTGATTTTTGTTTTCCGCGTTGGCGTCTTGTTTTTTTTTAGATCTTGGATGGTTTTCTGTCGGAGTACTTTGATCCTTTTAATCTTTGTAATCTTTTATAAAGATTAATGAATTCTTTTTGCTTAGAAAAAAATAATATGCATGTGTTCTAAAATCACATTGACCGGTGTTCAGTCAGTCAGTATGATTGTCAATAAGCACGATTAAATTTCTCGACGAATTCTACTATACAAGAAAGGGTTACGATCATCAAAGTGAGCCAGAAGTGAATATGAAAATGTCAACCGGTTTGGCCTAACTTTTTAAAGGACTTGAGAGAATCTGTCCCATTTATTTTTGTGTTCTTATTAGGTAAGATTACTGAAAAAATGTTTTCGGTCTAGTTAAGGTTATCTATGGAAAACATATGGACACAGATATGATTATTCAACTGGCCAGGTGGTGAGCCCATATTTTCAAAATAAAATAAAATAATACTATCTGAGATGGAGCTGGTCCAAGTGTTAGATGGGGAAATTACAAATTCAAAGGTTATAGCTTTCATATATCGCATCGAGAAAAATCAACTTTGCAATTGTCAATGGAAAGTTTTGAAACGCAAGCAAGGAGGAGGAAGAATGGTTGGAAACTAGGAATAGTAACAATTTCGAGCTAAAAGAAATTAAATCTGCCTAGCTCTCCGAAAACAACGTTCGACTTATATGTGTTAAGCATATATCTAGCGCTCCTTTCGAGCCAGTTTACACTCCGATTTTCTGAAGATGAACTCTAAAATTTATCTTTTAGTTCTTCAATATTTTGGTGTTGCTGATGGGCAACATTGGTAGTGCAACTTGATGGGTCCATCTTGAGCATATATACATAAGCATATGATCTCTCTTTCTGGCAGGGGCTGCTGAGAGTGACCGAAGACAGCAAGCTTGAAGTGTTGACACACGAGGCTGAGGGCGCGGAATTCAAGTTAACCAACGGTGTTGATGTTACGAGTGAAGGAGTAGTGTATTTTACGGATGCATCAAGCAAATATGACATAAAAGAGACGACATGGGACATGTTGGAGGGCAGACCTTATGGCAGATTCATGAGCTATGATCCCTTAACTAAGCAGACCCAAGTTTTGGTGAGAGATCTCTACTTCGCTAATGGAGTTGCAGTCTCACCAGATCAACAGTTTGTAATCTTCTGTGAAAGCCCTATGTAGGTTATAATTCTCTCCTTTTCTTTTGTTTTGGGTATAGTAAGTATATTTTATGCTTTGTTAAAAAATCAAAAACAGGAAAAAAAAAAAAAAACTTTTTTAGCAACTAGTAGTAATTATTGAGGAAAAACTCTTTTCAAGAAACACCAAAAGATTGTTTTTACTTTTCCAGGATATCAAAAAAAAAAAAGACTTGGAACTTTAGTGCAGTAACACACTACAGAAGTATAGTAAGCCTCGCAAGGACCGGACCTAGGAGATATCATCACCACAATATGAATTATTCATTTAAAAAGGTTGCCGAAAGATTTATTTGTACCAAAAAAAATTAATTAGTTTTTTTTTAAAAACAAATTAATGGTTAGTAGTATGATTTAGAGAATAAACTGTAAAACAAATCTCTCTCGTTCAGGTGATTATAAATACTCGATAATCCTGATTTTTTAATGCAAATAAAGTGCTCAAAAAATTCTATAAAATGATTAGTTCGGATCGTGATGATGATAGCTCGAAAGACCTCACCTAAGCGCACGATAATTCCTTGGTCCATTTGCACTACAGGGGCCTAGCTCCTATGAAAAAGCAATGGGTATTGTTTCGATAGAATTTTTCAAAAACTTCTCAGAAAAAAGAAAAACACGGAAAGCCAAACCCAGAAAAGAAACAGTTCCAAACATGTTTGAATTTTCCAGCTTCTCAATTGAATGTAATCAGTTAAAATTGCAGGAGGAGGTGTAAAAGGTACTACATTCAAGGCGAAAAGAAAGGCTCTGTCGATATTTTCATTGATAATTTGCCTGGGACTCCTGACAACATACGCTACGATGGAGAAGGCCAATACTGGATTGGATTAGCCTTGGTAATCACTTCTTTTTTTTCTTTTGATTTACAGTATGCATTTCATTTGCGGTATGTTGTGTGGTAACCATTGGCTCCTTTTCTCAGATTGGTTTGGTTTGGTTTCGTTTGATTTGAAACTAAATGGCTAAGCAATGTCTAGTGACTTCACTTGCCACATAGAGGCCACGCCAGTGCTCAAAAAGAGCTTCCGAATCATCCATAAATGGGGTTGTGAATTGAGTTTGTGTCGAAAAGTACCACTAAATTGGCTATAGGCGAGATTTTCGTTCTTACTGATAGTACTGGAAGGTGTCGGTACTGAGAGGCCAAACACCTGATTGATACTGAACGATACTATCCTATCAATCTTTAAAAACCTTGTGAATACTTGAACGTCCTGCATGCAAATCATGTGTCACAGATTACTTGTCCTTTCCAATCCACCACTCTAATCTTCTGGAGGCATAACCGATTGGAACTGTAACATTAAATTTGGAATGAATGTGGATAAGTAAGACTATACGTACTCATGGTAAATCGCCATATTTTGTGCATATTTTTGCAGGGACTTACAGTTGCTTTTGATCTAGCACAGAGATACCCTTTCATCAGAAAGGTTTTGGCAATCATGGAGAAACACATAGGAACACCCGATATGAAGATAAACTCTGGGGTTTTGGCCGTTGATTTGGAAGGAAAACCACTTGCGTACTACTATGACCCCGCATTGACACTGATAACCGGTGGGATAAAGGTCAGGGACCATTTATACTGCGTCTCTCTACTTAAACCTTACGTAATCCGCCTCAATCTGACGCAACACCCTGCTGTATCTGGTACCGTGATGAAGTCTTGAATAATGTTGTATACCTATCTTATTTCCTCCTTATTTAACACTTTGAAACAATTGATTTCGCTCCACATTGGTCTAAGTATTGCGTAAGGAAGTAAGGAAGTACTGTCGCATAATCGCCTGTGCTTATATAAGATTACTCCTCTAGTCTCAGATCAGTTCTTTCAGTTCATTTGGGCTGTTTCTTTTACGGTTTCTTCCCCCCCCCCCTCCCCGATTTACTGGTTCATGTTCATCTCATATGACAATATTGGTTTCACAGTGACAAATAAACAATCAAATGCATTTCAGCCAAATACCATAGCACATTTAGATGCAGAAGTTAAGCACCCTCCTGTATACATCTAAGGTTCCAATTATTCATACCAAGTTGTCAAGTAGCTACAAAGGTTCCAATTATTCATACCAAGTTGTCAAGTAGCTAGAAAACTACACACACATATAGAATCACGGAAGCCGAACAACAATATCTTCTCCATTGCAGTGGCAATCTGTATATCTCCCTATTGTTGCCATTAGAACTTATCTGTGACCTTAATGTAGTAACCATTGCCAAAAGTTAAAGCAGGAGACCGAATGATTTCTCCTCCCTTGACTTTAGTCCACCTGCCAAAATTGAATCTCATAAATTGCCAGTGTGTTATAATATGTATCATAACAATAATGTCCCTTGAGTTCCATGGATTCAGAGGTATAGGGGGCTGCTATTTCAGCGGTAAACTTTTTGAGACTAGCCACTTTGCGCATGCATTGCCAAAGTTAAGTCTATCTACGATCCTTCGCACCTATACCCCCATCCATTGGGGATACATGGGTACGCCTTTTGTAGTTGTTTTTGTTTTGCAGGTGTATGAATGTCTTTGAGGAGTTTTACAGTAGCTGGTGGGCCTTACCTTATAAACCATTTTGACTTTCCTGTCGTAACCAAATATGATTTCACAGTGACAAGTACAATCTAGACTTACCTTAAAATTCAGTTTTGATTCCCTCTTTAGTACGTAACAATCCTTTCCTTAAAAATAACTGGCAAAGCTATCTTATTTTAGAGTATCTCCAGCCTTCACCCATATTTTTCCTCAAATTTGAGTCAAATTTTGGGTAAAAACCCATTTTGGGTAGACACATCTCCAACCATCAAATCCAAATTTTACACATCTCTCTCTTTCTCTCTCTCTAACTAGCCGTTGGAGAAATGGGTCAAGGCAAAAGTTGTCTCAGATTTGGGCAAAAAATTGGGTAAAACCCAAAATGGGGAAGGGTTTGGGTCAAAGATTGGAGAGAGATTTTTGTGATTTTTGCCCTATTTTTAAATTTGAGTCTTAAAATGGGTCAAGGCTGGAGATGCTCTTATCGTCTCGAGCATGTAAATTAAATCAACAATATTTCACTTTTTGTTATCCACTATCTTAAAATCACTCTAGCATCTTAGAACAAAAAAATTACCTGTACTTGGTGACCAGTTCATGGATACACAGAGCCAATAAGAGTTTGCTAAATTCAGCTCCAGCACATTGCCTTGATCCTCCACCGAAGGGTGAGAAATTCTTTTGCGTCGCACTAAATCCCAAATCCTGTTGTCCAACGAATTTGGAACAATAAGAGTCAAAGCTATTCAAAACATATAAACAAATAAATTCCCAAGTCAACATTAGATGGGCTGTGTTAGGTTCTCCAGGACTTCAGAACGAATATTCCAGGATTAGGCTCCTACTCTGTTATCAACTGGACATCCGGTGCAATATTTTGTGAGAGGTCAATCGAGCCCTACAACACTGGGAGTCTGGGACCCATTGACCCTCTCAGGAAAAAAAAGCTTGATAAAATGTCCAGTTGATGCGACAGAAGCTAGATTGCAAATTTCACGAGTTTAATCTCCGTTATGTGACACGTTTCCGGAAAAGCAAGTTTTGTGGTGACTATGGTACGCATGACCTTCCAACGCCATGGGTTGAAGGAAAGGGGATCTTTGTATGTCTCTGGGTTCAAATGAATAGCCGCAGGAACAGCAAAAATTGTCCACCCTTTTGGAATTGTATAACCTGTGAAATATTCCAGGATTAGTTAACTAGTGGAAAGAATGAAGTGATACTAGTAACTTGAAATAAGGCTAGTCAGATAAAGGAATACCATTTACTTCTATATCCCTGATTGCTCTTCTTAGAATTCCTGGTGCAATATTGCCCAGCCTCAGTGACTCTTGAATAACCTAAACTTTCGCATAACAAGTTAGTACAAGGCAAGCTACAAAGAAAAGCAGGACGTGTCTCTTGCCAGAGCTGCAAAAATCTCCTGTTAAGGGAGATAGTGCATCAAGATCTTTGCATGGGCCAACTTTATCTTCTTCCCAGTACGTGGAAGACTTAGAGCTGTGCTTCACACTTAAATTTGCATGATAATGGGCAATAGCGCTAAATCTCCAACGTACAGGGTGAGCAAGAAAGTCCTTCAACCTGAATGGGAAGAAGGCCTTATCCATCAAAAAAAAGGAAGAAAGAAAGGGATTGCCATGTTTCGGACTCACTTGCATGGTAAAGGTCATGGATTTATATTCATCCCATGTGATCCTAGCTTCTCGGTTTTCTCTTCTATTTAGAATTTCCTCATGTTCCCTCTGATAAAATATGGATTGATGTTATAAACTTTCAACCCCACAAGCCAAGTTTGTGCACATTAAACTGTATGGAAATTTGGCAAATACGTACCATCAGTTCCTCAACAACAAGAGGGTGTTCTATGAGCAACTTAATGGTTAAAGTTATAGTGGAAGACACTGTCTCGACGGTACCAAGTAGAAGTCCAAATGTTATGATCGGAACACTGTTATTAGTTAAGAATGTCTGGTGCTTCATGTCATCTAATATCTGATCAAGGAAGTCTCCTCTACGTTTTTCCGGGTGCGCTCTTCTTTCTTGAATCACGTTGTTTACCAGCTTTAGCAGTTTCTTTTGTCCCTGCACGAAGAAAATAAAATCTCTATTCTCACAAGAAAATACAATCAAAATGATGTGGCAATGGCATCTACTTAAAAATAAAAGGCTCAAAATTAATTCTTAGAAGTCAAAAAGTTAATAAAGCAGGGTTCCGGAGATGAAAAAGATAGCAACAAAGAAATGTTTAAGAGAATTGACAGAAAAGAGAAAGAGTAGTCAAGATTTAGATGTAGCAAAAAACACCTCTAGAATGAATCTGCCACACATAGATTCTTCTGTGCATGTCGTTTTTGCATTTTATGATCTTTCAAAAACAATATGCACCCAGAGTTTATACCCAGAAAAATGCCTAGGAAATATGATGTAAGGTGCAGATTCAAAGTCGGATGATGCAGGCTGCCGGGCCACATCCTATATGAGTCTTGTCCATAGGTTGCACTTGCCCGGTAATTTAACGGGTAAAAGTTGTGAGTAGGTACCAATACTGTAGAATCAATGACATGTAGAACAAATGCATACTCAAGTTTGTGAAAGCTTCTCGAATTACCCGCATGCATCTGTGGAAGGCAGTGCCAGGAACGTTCAAAGGAACAGACATTACTCCGTCCAAAAAGTTAGTTAGGCTTTTGCCCATGTCTTCACCAGATTTATCAGGTTCATAGCCAAATAGAGCTTTTGCAGTCAGATCAAACATCATCTGCAAAAATAAATAAAAAAATTGGTCAAACTTGGGTTCATGATATATGGGTAATCCAATATCCACTTTCACGTTAAGATGCCCAAGGAACCCACACAGAAAACAATACATGGTCCAAATCCAACTCTTAAATAGTGTTCCCACTTCTAGAATCAATCTAGGCTACACTAACAAGTTTCTCCATTTTGGGCATGCATATTTACGCTTCAGCTATCCGTTTTGCATGAACTTGTTCGGAAAAAATGGTTGCAATCTGTGTAGAGAAAAGATAGAAGTATAGAGGCAGGAAGGAACAATGAAATATGCCTACAAAAAGTAGCGAAGAAACATAAAACACCGTGCAAAAGTTGCATCTACAACATCAAAGTGAGTGAGTGGCTATTTCTCTTGGTATGCTTCCCAGTTTACAGCATCGCTGTTCTAAAGTGAGATTATAACCACAATACTATATCTGTAGAAAAGTACCCAAAAAGTAGAATCAATGGACTTGATTCATTGTTAGCGGTGCTCACATCACCTCAACTTATGAATCTACACCATACATCTCATTTTTCGGGTGTAGTGCTGAACAAACTATTCAAGGAATGAGTTTTGGAGAACAGTATGAGAGGTGGTGTACAAACCGCTGAAGTTGATTGTTTAACTTCCACGCAGTCACATGCCTTCCAATTTTGAAGGGCCCGTACCCACAATTCTTCCAACTCAGGAAGCAACTTTTCTTTGAGGACTTCTGGTCCGAAGTGATTCAAAATAAGGTTCCTTATGTATTTGTGGATTAACCCGAACGAAGTAACAGGCAAACCATCATCCATTTGTCCACATAGCTTAGCAAAGGAGTCCATGTACCATAATTCCACCAACCTCCCCTCTTGTTGAAGGATGTAATGGTTGAAATCAGGGTCAGACGACACCACAACTGGTCGACCCACCAAGCTAGTCCGAAACACTGGTCCATAGCTATTTCAGAAACAAGAATGAGAAGAAAAATGAGAATAAGTAGTCATAATACAACTTTTCTCGCCTTTTATTTCTTTGTTTCGGTAGCGCTATCTAAGCGTTTGTCCCAGTGTCTCCTGACTAACGCACTGTGGATATGCAATCCTCCTGTCCCACACTTATTGTGTAATTTCTTGCCATCGATGTATTGATGTCATGCGAATCGGTTGTGGGTATGGGTCAAAGTGTTGGATTCATCTCAATTCTCATGTCAAAGACATGGTAACACTGTAAAACATTCTTATTTTCTGCTATTAGGTTTTTTACATAAAATATGTTTACAATATACCAGTTCATAGATAGTATGAGAGTTTATAACGCCTATAGTAAACATAGAAGGCTAGAAATGGCTTTCTAGGCGAATATCTAACTAAAAGTATCAGACACGCAGTACTTCACAACTTACCCAAATGCGAGTGTCCGACACTGTGTAACATAGCGAGCATCAGCCCTGTGGTGACTCCAAGATCCAGATCCCTATGAGATTTAAATCCTTGCCCTACGTTTCTTAAAACCGCGAAATACGTCTCAAATCTCCGCTTCGCTAGCCTATGGCCTTTTTCTCGCCATCCTACTAGATTAGCCGCAAAGCCTAAGAAAGGAAATACTTACTTTTTTATCCTCTTACTGATGAAAGATGGAACGTCTATGGACTTGCTAGGGATGAGAAACTGAATTGTCTCTCCAATTAGGGGCAAGCCCATGGAACCAGGAGGGAGCCTTCCATTGATGCATGTTGGATTCCTCCATTTACGGATGAAATGGAAGATGGCTATGGTAACCAAGGCTATGAAGCATGCGCCAAAGTACCCCAGGATCATTTTTCAGTTTGATAGTAAGCAAAGAAAATGAGGGTTAAACCTCTATATAGTAACAGAAACAGTAATGAATGCAAGAGCAATGCAATGTAGGGAGCTCCTAATACAGGTTAGAGAGGTCCAGGTTAAAGTGGGGAGAGCCACTTGAATGATATATAGCCATACATCCGCAATCAATTAGCCAACGAAATAAGCTGCCATCGAAGACAAATAATTTGAACACAAAACTTATACCTCGTTATCACAATCCAGCAACCGCCCACCATTTATACACTATAGCGGCGCCAACCATTTATACACTATAACGGGATCCACCCCGCGCTTGTAGATAGACCAGGTTAGGGATTCATTAGGCCCGCGTACGGTGACCTGAAAAAAACCATGCAACTACTACAAGTGAATAAACCAATACAACTACGCAGTCAAAGTTTCCGGAGATGAATGAAGAAAATATAATGCAGTACTCATGAACATGAAAAAGCAACATGTTGAGAAGTAAAACCCGAGATAGCAACGATTCTATCGATGTTCTGGAGATTCCTTCCAAAGGTCCCATTGGGGCAATGGTTCCCAAAAGATGTACTTTCCTATGCAACCTGTTTTCACACAACAGAAATTGGCTGCAAAAGGTGGACTAGTGGAAAGATTACTTCATAACTAGCCGAGTGATTTTGACTTTGCAGGAGGTGAAATGAGCTAGGTTGCCAAACTTTATGCACTTCCAAAATTCCATTAATGCAAGATCTTCAATGTTATCAAGCACGAGATTTAATACAGTCATGGACCATTTCGTTTGGTTTTGGCTGGTGTAAATTAAGTCTAGAGCCTTCAAAATCTATAGCCTTCTTGAGCTTGAACAATTTGACGGAATCCGCTTTGATTCACGTTACAATGTCGCTTTCCGAAAAGCTTATTTGCCCCCACCAATTAGTGTGCACTGGGTTGCAGCGAATATGTTTTGAGGATAAAACGAAGCTGGATCAAATGATCATCTGCCTACCTCCACATGAACGAAGGATAGACAGAATACTGCGAGCCTAAAAGAAAAAAAGAACCGTTAATTTTGCCAAATAACGAAATCACAGCACAGAAAGCAAAGGGAGAGTTTCTGGAATTATGGTTTACAGACGGATTGGGTCATGTCCCTAGATTGCACCCAGTAATCAGTGACAGTTAGATAAGATCCTACGGTGCGGATCCAACCAGTGCCGTCACCGCCCACACCCAACAGGTGCACCTGAACGGGTACATGGACCAGCACCATCGCAGACCGTTGTTTTGATGACGCGGATAATATAATTAATTTGGAGAAAATAAATGTTTACACAATCGGTTTATATAATTTTTTCTCAACTCTAAATATAGAAGCTTTCAAAGGAAGAAGGAAGATATTGATAAAACACCCAAAAACAAACCTATTTTATTTTGAGAGATACTAAATCCCAACCGTTATATGAGGTAGTAATAGCATCTTCACCCTTGACCCATTTTAAGACTCAAATTAAAAAATGAGGCAAAAACCACAAAAATCTCTCTCTAATCTTTGACCCAAACCCTTTCCCATTTTGGGTTTTACCCATTTTTTTTCCAAATCTGAGACAACTTTTGTCTTGACCCATTTCTCTAACGGCTAGTTAGAAAGAGAGAGAAAGAGGGAGATGTGTCAAATTTGAGGAAAAATATGGGTGAAGGTTGGAGATGCTCTAAGGGACAACGATGAAACAACTCACTAATACAAATTAACGTTAATCAGTACGAAACAGCAATGTAACATAAGTACATGTGGTACCTTCAATCCAATCGTTAGAAGGAGTGCCCAAGCCCTGCCCATCATAGCATATACCAGAAGGAGCGCCCAAGCCCTGCCCACCACAGCATATACCACTTCCCATCTCTCTCTCTCTCTCTCTCTCTCTCTCTCTCTATATATATATATATATATAGGAATTTTCAAGTGAGGGATCCCTCATTTTTTTAAAATGAGGGACTTTCATTTCTCGATCAAATTTTGAAAATCCGAACCGTTCAATATGTGCAGAATGTAATTTTAAGGGTCCCCGCGAGAAATCAGCAAAAAAAATAACCGGGAAGGGCATCATCCGAGCAGTTTTTTTTGAAGCGTTCAATGAAAACTGCTCGGATGAAGCCCTTCTCGGTCATTTTTTTTGCTGATTTCTCGCGGGAACCCTTAAAATCACGTTCTGATCACTTTGAGCGGCTCGGATCATCGAAATTCAATCAGAAATGAAAGTCCCTCATTTTAAAAAAATGAGGGATCCCTCACCGGAACCTAACTCTATATATATATATATAATTTTTAGGTTTGACGGTGAAGAGTGTCCGGACCTGCGTACGTGCATTTCGACTAATCCCCAACGCAGTCCGAGATCAGAAAATTCACAAGAAATTATTTTTCTGCAGCTTGACCCCAAGAATCAAACCGTGATCAATTGTGTGGGGGGTGCAACACCAACACCATCTGCTATTGTGGTACCTTCGCGCACACTCTCTCTCTCTCTCTGATAAAAAAAAATGCCAAGAAGGGGCTAAATAAGTCTCGGCTACCACCCTTAGACGATGTTCGCTTTCAGTCTCTAAAATCAACACTCCCTCCGTGCACAAAGTTTAAAAAAAATACCCAATTAACCAGAAAACCCAATTGGCATCACGGTTGCCAAGGCCAATCGCTTACATCTGAGTTGTTGTAAATTGGGTGGATTGGGGGTTTGAGGTGGTGACAATGGTTGGCGGTGGTTGTGTGCTCATTTTTGCCGCGGTAAAGAAGAAAGAAAGAACAAGGAGTATAAAAAATGTCGCCAATGAAGAAGAGAGAGTAGAAAAATTTTTGAAAATGGGAAACAAATATGCCGTACCTACTAGTATTTTTCTAAAAAAAAAAAAAAATTCAATCTTGTTGAATTCTTCTCTTAAAAAATTTATTGCTTCATCGCGCTTTTTCGTCTTCAGTAATTTGTAATAAAAAATTTAATCATTTTTTTTTAATCTTTTGGAGGTATATAATGAACATCAAATCAAAAAGTAAAATTTTTTTTTTGTCAAAATGCTAAAAAATGACGGAAGACAAAAAAAATAAACAAACTTATACAATTTTTTCATCAAAATTAACATCCAAACAAGGGTGTTTGTTAGCAAACTTGGCAAGAGAATTTAACAAAAAATAATAAAAGAAGTAAAAAACTCTTCAGAATTCTCCCTACCACTCCGTAGTACTTGTACATCAACTAAGTTTTACTTTCCTACTTAAACTCGTATCAAACTGAATTATATTCGTATCTTTACTCGAACGGAATAGCCACAAACACAAATGAAAGTGCATCTTTACGCAAACGAAATTGCCACAAACACAAATGGAAGTGCACAAATCCGAAACCATATGATCAAAGCTTTAGATAATAATTTTCGAAGTACCAAAAAAAAAAAAAAAAGCTTTATGAATGCAATCTTAATCTGAGCCTAACCAGTGCAGTGCTCCGTAACAAATATGTGTACTTAAAAGCTCCATAATAACACATGATTTCAAGTAATATCATGTTCTCTTTCTTTAGTCATGAAGCTACACAAAATTGTTCATAAGCAGAAACTCCATCTTATTTTCACAATTTCCTTCATCCCAAGGACCATGGATACTCTCTCAACAATTTAACTATCACTAGATTCCGAAAGAACTCAATTAAAGGTGGTAAGAAAACCTCACAACAAACACAAGTGAAAATACTAGCCGAGAAAAATATGCCGGTAAGAAACCCCGGCCTGGTGAACAAATTTGTTAGGGAGTGTAGAACAAAGTTCTTTCCTCAATCAGTCCAATTTCCTCAATCAGTCCAAGGCCGCAACAACGGCATCAACCACCTCTTGTGTGGTGCTATCTCCCCCAAGGTCTTTTGTCCGACACTTCCCCTCCGATATTACCCGTTTCACAGCAGTTTCTAGCCGGTCGGCAAACGAAGGAAATTGGAGATGTCTCAGCATCATGGCTGAAGAAAGAAGCAAGGCCACTGGATTTGCTTTCCTCTGCTCCACTAGTTTCATGTTTCCCACATTTCCCGCAGAAGCACCTTGCTCAAAAACAGCATGATCAGCCCCTACATTTCCTGCAAAAGAGAAAATGGACGAATCGCATATAGATATTCAGAAAACTTGTTTGGAGCAAGACAGATACACTTAATAGGTCATACATCTACCATAAAGATTTTTTCATATAATTTGTACAGTCTTTGTGTGAAATGGACATGCAGGTGGGTATTATCAGTTTCTAAGGAATGAAAACGGCAGAAGTTCTCATCTGGGTGTGTTTGGCATCAAAGATTCCGTGCAGTTTGCATGAATGCAACGATTTTGGCGATAAACTTGGTGGCACAAAATGGTTCATTAAATCCAGTGTCACATCAGTTTAAGAATGACAAGAACTTCATCTAATGCAATTAGAGGTACATATATGGTCTTCTTTGCAACTCAAATGGGGTCGTGAGAAGTAAAATAACATCCAAGGATCAAAATCCCATCTCGACAACTGCATATGTTTCTCAAGTTTCATGCCATAAGAAGTGCATATGATTACTTTTCTTTTAACTAACTTGACCCAACTAGGTAGTCATTTTTCATCAATTCTCAATCTTTCAGGGTAGGAAACTTATGGTTATTGACCATTCTACACCTACATATGGCTTGCCGAACCTAGATAATGAAAAGATAGAATAAAATAAGTAGGAAAATGTTGACTGATTACCTCCTGGCATGACTCCTGTGCCACCAGCGATACCAGCAGCAGTATTTGCAACTAGATTGCCATACAGATTGGGTGTCACCTGCAAAATGAAAAACCATTTTACACCTCTTCTTTCTCTTTAGAATAAGCAACTGCATCAAAGTGGAAGCCAGATAGAGCTGAATAGAGCCACTTCCGAACTCATGCACGCTCACTATCACTGCATCATATGTTCTCATCTTATTCTTCCAAATGCAATGCCTATAGTGTGTACCATCTAATCTGTGTTGGCTAATCTACATGTTCACAAGTTGATTAGGACCTAGAAGTCATGTTGTCAATGAAAGGATTTCAGATTTCCCTACCAATCATCTCACTATGGATCATTCACTGTTCTGATGCATACTTGCCAATAATCCTTATGGTGACTGAAAGGATAAAACCAAAAAAGCTGATGGCCATAGGATTATATTCAGATGGATGAAGTGATGGCCATAGGATTATATTCAGATGGATGAAGGTGAATATGTCAATGGTGTACTATCAATTGTGACTGGAGAATAACCATAAAAAAGGGGGAGATGCCATGCATGGTTGAAGGCTTCTAGCAGACTAGCAGTAAAGGATTTAGATAGTAAGGCACTGAGAAATTACGCATACAACATGATTGGATCTAAAGTACATAATGATAATGTTGAGATAATACGAGCCTGAGCAGTTAACCTGACAACCACCAAACAGACAATTGAGTTCACTCTTCAGTCATCTGAAACAAAAAGACTGAAACCCACTAAGGAGTGACCGGTATGAAGCTGAACATACCAAAGGCCAAAAGAACATGGTAGACTGTGAGGAAAAGAATGATAACCTAATCATCTGACAAAATGACAACCTAATCCTCCGACAAAGTTTATGTACCAACATTAAGCTAATGCATGAGAAGGATACCTCCAAATGCTCTATCACCTATAATTTTATCCATCATCTTAAGGTGATCATAGCAGCATTACTTTATCACCGCCACCAATGCATATACAAAAGGAGACAACACAAGGTCACCTACATCCTAATGGTCTGTGACTGAGTCCACCAATAAGGTGCAGTTCATCAGTCACACGAGTTCCAGAATAACAAGATCTTGTACTAAGAATTTGCATCAGCTTTGATAGCTATATTGTCACCTCTCTCCATTTCAAGACACACAAGGTTCCAATGTATGGTCAAATAAGACAACCGGTTAAGGAAGCATTACTTCAAAAACTTATACAGAAGATGAAACATAGAAAGTTAATATCCTTAAGCTAAACACAGTAATCTAGACTAACCGCAATTCACGTGTGTTCCACAAAAAGACCTTGTGTATCAAGATTGCGAAACTCAACAAATCTCAAAAGCACCGAGATGCTCTCATCTCTCAATCCTCTCTCGATGATAGTTTACAAAAATTCGTTACTGAAAAAGGACATGTAGCAGCAAGAAGAACTACATTCATGTACAGCTACCAAGCTTACCATGACATCGAACTGCTCAGGCTTTGAAACAAGTTGCATGCAACAGTTGTCCACAATAATTTCATTGTACTTGATTCCAGGATATTTGGTTGCAATCTCTCGGCAAGATTCCAAGAACAGACCATCTGCAAGCTTCATGATATTTGCTTTGTGCACAGCTGTGACCTTCTTTCTGTTGTTTAAGTATGCATACTCAAAAGCATATTGCGCTATACGTTCTGAACAGAACTTTGTCATGACCTATCGAATATCAGACACAAAACAAACTCCCGAAACATAAACTAAAGATAGATAAATTACGGAAAAAACTACTGCCTTTGACAGGGTAAAACAACAAAGCGATGATAGGCGGCAACAAAATTAACCGCATCAAGAAACAAGTGATACTGCAAGTCACAATCAGAAAGGCCCACACATACATGGATTTCCTCTAGTGGACTAAACAAGGACCTTCTAATAGAAAATGGCAGCATTAACATAGACATGAACTTGCCAAATGCACAAGCCAGGCCCAATTACATCAAGAATCTCACTCAAAGAATTGTGTTATTTTCGCTTAAGCATTTGTCCGAAAGTCCATCATACATATTAAAAAAAGGTAGCTTTCAAGACATAAAATTGGGTTTAGTAACTTGACAACGGCATTTCGTGGTACCATCTTCAACAGAAAGCCAAAGTAAAATTGCTTATGGAATAGTACATTTGATAGGTTGGAATATGTAACCATTCAGCATCCACAGGTTCCAAAACTAGCAGCCCGTTTCTGCAAGTGGTTTGAAGAGAAATGAAAGAGGAAGTGAACTCTCTCTTGTGTCTGGATTACAAATTAGGTGGAAATGTCAAGGTATTGAGAGTCTTGAGACAGAGAACTTCTTTGTTTCTCACCAAGACGACGAGATTTCACAAGAATCCAAGAGAAACAATATTGAGTGGCTCTTTATTATAAAAGAATTGACTCTCCATCCAAATCCAAACGAATAAAAGATACCACGCTTTGCTTTCTTATCCTCCAAAAAAAAAATTAGTGAGAAAACACAATCCCATCTTCTCTTCTCTTTTCTCAGTGACATGAAAGCTGCAAGTCATTACTTTAATTTTCACACCTATCACACCAAACGGATCGTAAACCATCATTGTATCAGAAATAAGGAAGAAAGCTAAGATACTATAACTATATACACTCTGCGGTTCATATTGCAGGAGGTAATAGCTGCTAAATCGCTCCACGGCATGACCATTAAAACATCCATAAGGAAGTTCAAGTATATCCCCGTAATGACAAATCAAATGTTTTTAGTGCATCTTTTTAACCACCTCAGTTTCAATATTACGGAGAGATCATTCAGTCAGTTGAAATTGGGCTCAAGAAAATCAACCAAAATGCACAAAAGATAGCAACTAATGCCAAAGACAAAATGCTTCATTCTCTGGATGGCCGTTAGAGGGAGCCTCAGGACTAAAAAAGATAAAATGACTAGCTGGGGCATGCAAACCTTCCCCACATGTTCTCTATCTAATCTGCACAATGAAGACCTGCAGCACTTCTTTAGCTGCCCTTCAAGAACTATTTGGCTGCAAATGCAAATCTAAACTTCCTCAACCCTGGCATTCTGAAGTTGACTGGCTCATAGGGAAGTTCTGTGGTAAATCCATTCACAATATTACCAGAACATTGGCTTGGGCATCGACGGTCTATTATGTTTGGCAAGAGAGGAGCGCAGGATTTTCCAAGGAATTCAATGATCTCCATCTTCAGTCCTTGAGAAAATTAGGTCCGAGGTTAGAATTAAGGGGTCTCAATTATCAAATGTAAAAACCACCCCGTAATATGGCCTTGTGCCACTCTTGGCAGCTTGAATAGGGCTGCAAACGAACCAAACTGCTCACGAGCGACTCATGGATCGGCTCGGCTCCTTTAGTAATCGATCCGAGCTAGAGTTTTAGGCTCGTTTACCAAACAAGTAAACGAGCCAAGCTCAACACTCATAAGCTCAGCTGGCTTGCAAAAGCTTGGCTCATTACATCGGCTTGTTTAAAGAGACTTGTTAATTAATATAAGTCAAGCTCAGCTCATTAAAGGCTCAGCTTGTTTATAAACGAGCCGAGCTCGAACTTGAGTTTTAGGCGTGTTTAGTAAACGAACCGAGCCCAAACCCTAAAAAGCTCGGCTCATTTGCACCCCAACTTGATCCTAAAACTGTTGCTGCTACTCCTTGCTTGTAGCTTTCATTCTCTTGTTATCGCAAGAATTCTGCAGCTACCCCTAGTACCCTGGCTTGTAGCTTTCATTTTGTTGTTTTCTCTTGTAATAGAAGGTAAGCTTTTTTGTTTCTTCGTACTTGTGTGTTCTCTCAATCAAAAATTGGATTACCAAAAAAAAAACAACAAAACAAAAGACAAAACAGGACATAATACCTTGAGGCTTTCGACGACGCCGGGCACAACCTCGTGCTCGAGCCCGGCGTACTCCCCCTCCGTATTCTCCCTAATCACGACAATATCCACGTTCTCGTGCCGCGTCGGCAGCCCAGCCAGATTGAAACAATGCACCAGCGACGCGTACAAATCCAGCTCCTTCCTCAGCAGCACGTTCAGCGAGCTCACCCCGCCGCCCACCGGCGTGATCAGCCCTCCCTTCAGGCACACCTTGTTCTTCCTGATCGAGTCGATCACCTCCTGCGGGACCCGCTTCATGTCGCCGTGGACCTCGTCGTACCGCTCGAAGTACACCGGCGCGTGCATCGCCTCCATGACCTGCTCGACGGCGTTGGTCACGAGGGGCCCGATGCCGTCGCCCGGGATTAGGGTTACGGGTCGAGGGGCGCCGTCTCCCGGTCGGGGCATGTAGGTGACGGATCGGAGGAATGGTTGGAGCGGAGTTGGGGAGGGTTGGATGAGGCGTTTGAGGATCGGTGAAGCTCTTCGAGCCATTGAATGGTATGCAATGATTAGGTCTGAGAAATTGGTCGATCAAAGATTCGCCATGGGAAGAGCTTTGAAGAGAGAGGAGAGATGGATGGGCTCGGATCATCCCCGGTTTGAGTCCAACCAATCGGGTCCATTTTGGTGGCCGTCATTTCCCCGGTCCATTTTGGGCTGCGGATCATCCCTGGTTTGAGTCCAACCAATCGGGCCCATTTTGGGCTGTCGTGAGCCCACTCGGATGGGTCCACTACAATGAGCCATTCATTTCTCAAAGCTTGCAGACGGGTGCAAACGAAACGAGCCAAGTTTTGTAGTGTTCAAGCTCGGCTTGTTTATTAAACAACTAGCCAAAGACTTGAGTGAGCCAGGTTTATTTACTTGACGAGCTTCTCCAAACGAGCCGAGCCTATCCAAACGAGCCGATATTTTACAAGTCGAGCCAAGCCAAGCTTTTAAGTGTTGAACTCGGCTTATTTACTAAACGAAAACTTGAGCTCGAACACAACTCAATTACTAAACAAATCATGCCAAGCCATGAGCAACTCAGTTTGTTTGCAGGCCTACCTCTGGAGAAGTTTATGCAATTAAACATAGGTAAATTATTTTGTTTGGTACACAATTCCATGCACAACTGCATCCAAAGCCGTTTTCACGTGCATCGGACGGTTCCGAACATAATTTGTGTTCCTAGACTTTTTTTTATTAATAAAATCCTTAAAACAAAGGAAAATTCTGTGCACGCACAGAAGTACACTCATCTTTGTAATCAGTTGGGTATCTGCATAGCAAAACTCTTTGAAACAAATCAACTTGACATTTTTATGGCTACTCTACTTTAAGCGTATATCATGTTTAGATCCCGTGGGAAACTAATTTTAGGATTGAATCGTGACCGAGCTTCGTAGAAAGACAAGATTCGACAGGCATTGATCGCACAACTTGAACGGTGAACTATTTGACCACCCAAACTATTTTGCAGCCAAACCATTTAACACTACTAGGCTACAAGCATCGAACTTGGTTCACGTGATATACGGGAAACTACCCCATCTGTCGGACGAAAATTGCAGCAGGCCAAAACCCCTCTCCTCCTTCCCACAACTTCTCTCCTCCTCGTCTACTAACACAAGTAACACCCACCAAACAAAGGCCATTTGGTTTTCCATCGATCAATTTGCATTTTCTTGATAGGTTTCGAGCATGGCCAGTGATGGGCTAGATACATGTTAAGGATGAGAGTATGGGCAGCTACGGGCTAGATACAAGTTAAGGGGTCCATTATACCGTTTAGACTTTCGGAAGAATTCTTTGGCTTATCGGAATTAAGATGGAGTCCATTATTGGAAATGAAACTTACGTACTGTGTAGGGAACTTGTAGGAAGAGAAACAGGACTATAATTGTATAAAATAATTGGAATTATTATCAAATGAAGCAGAAATACAAAGTTCAATACATGTTCAAATTGAACAGGTTAGGCAATGGCTGTATGTCAAATGTAATCTTTCGCCAATCGATTCCTAGAAGCAACCCAAGTTGCTGAAATTATTCGATTCCTCTCCCCAAATTAAAACCACTTCGATAGACCCCAGTCACAGAAATCATGTAAGTTAGCCGCTGTACATGTATTTCCTATTATTGGGTGGTGGTCTCCACCAAGAACTTTGCCGGCTCACATTTTGCTGCCGAGCCAAACTTGGTTGTGCAGTACTTCCTGTGCACCCCTGTTAGTCTCCCTGTTGCTGCCTTCTGGTGGAAACTTACAATTAGCTTTGAGCATTCTCTGCAAGAAGAAAGAAAAAAAGTAAGGATCGTTAGGCCGACCGACCAGTTATGAAATCAAACTCAGGGAAGTTTACAGAACAGTTGGATGGATGAGAGAGCAAGTGCTGCATGATATTTTCTGTTGTAGGCTAATAAAGTATTTGAAATTGAAGGAAAAGGAGAGGATGACTACTACTCACATTAGCTGATCTTCTGAGTAGTTGGTATGCCATTCACAGGTCTTGCTCCATTGCTTAAACCCAAAAAGGGTACATTGGGCAGTGTAGATTGTGGCCGCAGCCAAGAAAGAAGGTGAGAATTTCAGCATTTCATACTCCACAAGGCAAAGCTCGATCAAGAAAAAGGATAGCAGCTCAAGCTGTTACAAGTTCCAAATATTGATGATTAGGGACATGTTATCACACAATTATCAAAATGAGGTGATGAGCGTTTTTCCCGTTGTCAGGGTTGTCCGAAAACATCCCACCTTTTAGGAAACACGAAAAAGGTGCTTTCAGAGTTGTAAAACTGTTTTAATACAACAATTAAAGCAGTGATCCGATAACTCGAAACAAAGAGGCAAAGAATGTTTTCTTTTAAACAACACACTTTTCCCAGACAGACACTATAAAAACAAATTGAAGACAAGGTGCAGAACAGTTCATTGTTGTTTCCGAAAATCATGAAACCAAGAAAATGAAAACGATACCAAACACAATTCCAGTTAGCACTTACTTTCCTGTCAGATTGAGCAGCCTTAAGGTATCTTCTCATGAAGACATAAGGCGTTGGAACTGACATGTTGAACTGTAGTGTATTCAGCATCAATCTCTCCTGCAGTTGTGTACAACGAGAGCATGTAATTAATTTTCCATCATTACTAGTTCTGACATTACAAGGTTGAAATATTTTGTACCATTTCAAGAACTTCTTTCCTAGAGTACGCTTTATCCGAAATGAAGACTAAATCTTCTACGACAGGGACGGAAACTTCTTCATATTTGCATGCTAAGAGCATTGCAACCAAACCAACCAACTGCAACTTCTTTCTAACCACTGCTTGTTGGGCTAAAAATCTGTCTATTAGGTTAACTGTCAGAAACAACGTCTCGTCCCTCAGATCAAACTTGTGGTGTACCTGTTGATGTTTGGAAAGTTGATTAATGGTTGAGAACTCTGAATATAGTGGGCAGATATCTCATTGACCATATACATACCTCAACTAGCCAGTCAATTAGTATAGCTCTCATCTTCTCATTGATGTCAAATTGTTGCTCCATGTAGTTTGGTGAGACACGGCTACAATTCTGCAGAAAATAGGGGTCCTCTTAAGTCATCAAAAAAGATTCAAATTGGTTTTCAACTTAAATACAATGTAGCAGAAAAGAGATATGGGAAAGAGCATGGTGAAAAGGGAAACTAACAAAATGATATTAGGAAGTTCATGAAATTCCCAAGTTTTTTGGCCAGCTCCTCGGATGTTCGTGATTAGTTCCTTCTTTGGAAAAAAAAAAAACCTTTATGATCGAAAAAATCGTGGAGATTAAAATTTTACTTTTATGGGTACGTGTGATGAAAAACTGGAAACAATTAATATTGCATTCCTCAATCCTTGGCGTTTAAAACTTATTTGAAGTAAACCTAGGCTTTAATTGAAAGCATAATTTAATAGGAAACAAGAACACATTGATTTATCCAGGCCTTATTTATTTGGAAAACATTGTGCATAGTAAGTTTGCTGAAAAGAAGTATGAGTTCAGACATTGTTGAATTCCCAGCTAAAGCAAATCAATGAAAGCTCCTATAATCATATTTTTGGCAACTAAATGAATGTAATAAGCTTTAGTTCTACCTCCATTTTTCGGTAGTAGCCGTAGAGATCATCAACATAGTCTACCACTGCTAGTGGATTTTTGGCATCACAGCTATCAATATCCGTAACAGGATCCTCAAATATATCCTCCATTTCAACCTCCTGCAAAAACAAATTTTACGCATTTAACAACAATTATTAATTTGCATAAATTAGGATCATGTAAGTATAAATTTATAAACTGAGAGACAACTACCATATGATCCTTCTCATCCACTGCTGCTTCTGTTTGTTCCAATGCCATCGGTTCCGGGTGGTCCTTAGCAGCTCCCTTCTGTTCCTCCACATCTGATAGCGCAATATCCTCCCAAACAGTAAAACTTTGAGCTGATGATGGATTTGATTTCTTAGTTCCCTCGGTGAAAGCTTGTTGCTTGCTTGCTATTTGCGCGGAAAATTTCCTATGTTAAGAGGAAAATAGAATCAGGTCAGAACAGGCTTACGACAAAATTTTCTCATTTAACTCGGGAGGGAAAATTTCAACATCTTGAAAATAAGGAAAGAACAAACAAGATTGCAGAGATATATCCCAACCTTGTTATTGGTCTATGAGCTTGATTAGTAGCGTTCTTGTCACAAATTTCTTTTGTCCTGGTAACAAAATTTCTAGATTAGTGCTTGCACATATAGTTACATACATAAATACATGGATGATAAGAAAATTTTCTGTGATAAAATCATCAGATGGGAAAGGCTGAGAATTACTCTGATAAGACTCTCTTGTTAAACACACGAGGGTACGGCTGAGCTCCAGCAAAGTTCTGATTAATCAGGCCTAAGGCTCTTCGGTTGGGCCGGATCTCCATCCCAAACTTTCTGCTAACAATCTCTGACTCTCCTTTTATCACACATCGAAAAGAAAAATAAAATCAGAAATCCCAATTTAGAACTTGGGGTTTTCCAGCTGATTTCAGTCCTTTTATCAAAAATCAAGAAAACAACAGACTTTCAGAAAACCCACTTTCGAAACTGGGTCTTTCAGCTGGTTCCAATCCTTTCACTAACAAATCAATAAAATAACAGTAATTCAAAAAAATAAAAATGTCAGGTACTGGGGTTTTTCAGCTGATTTCAAACTCAAAACGTGTTAAAAAAAACTGGGTCTTTCAGCTGGTTCCAATCCTTTTACTAACAAATCAATGAAATAACTGTAATTCAAAAAAAAAAATGTCAGGAACTGGAGGTTTTTCAGCTGATTTCAAACTCAAAACGTGAAAAAAAAAAAAAAAAAAACACAATTTTCAGCTGAATTCCCAGATCCAGATTTCAACAACAGTAATCTCACCTTGTTGCAAGTTTGTGGGTCTAATGACAGAGGGTTTGTTCTCGTCAGATATAACCATATTTTCGGTTAATCGAACCATAGTTTCGGTTAATCGAAGGATTATTCACAACCCAGAAAAATAGATCTCTCCCTCTAACAAGAACTCAGCCTAACTAACCCTAGAATGTAGATTAAGAGCATCTAAAAAAACCCAAAATCTACAGACCCAGGTCCAGAGAAGAAGAAGAAGAGAAGGATATAGAGAGAGAGAGAGGAACAATGGTCAAGGTGAAACGAGGCGGAAATAGTGGGTATTTGTCAGACCAGACAAGCCCTCTTTTTTCAAATCCAACGGCTAGTGAAATGGTGCCGTTGGATCGTAGCGCTGGCAAACGACTTTATTTTTGGTCCCAACGGTCATGTGGGCATGTGACACTGCTTTCAAATTATTTCAGCTTTGTTAACATAAATATCGAGTTTAATTATTGACTCTGTTTTGGGTTTGCTTGCCGTATACTTTTTTGGTAACACGCTCTTTCCTTTTTCAGCTCCCATGTGTGTTAACTATCCCATGTCATAAAAAAATGTGTGTTAACTATCATTGTTTTTGGACATGAAAACAATCATACTACATAATTGGGAAAAATCTTATTTACGGAAGGTTCTGTGAATAAAATTTTACGGAGAAAATCGCGACCGTTTGAAAGCGTTTTGGACTATCTGAAATTTAACGAAATACTCTTCTCCGGAAAAATTTCACTAAAATCCAGACCGTACGGTCATAATTCATTTCCTCCGTACTTATTCACGGCGATTCACGGCCCCGCCGTGAATAAATATCTCTCATCGTAATATTTTGGGAATTTCGCAATAACTAGAGGAAAATTAATTTTCACACTCCTCTTCTATCCAGGTGAACTCCATTTTTTGTCTTCGTCCATGTAAAATTACGAAACTACCCTTCATACATTTTTTTCATTCACACATGAAAAAGGTAATCATGTAATTTGTCTTCGCTGGAAAAAATAATAATAATAATAAAAATGAAAAGGTGCATTTGGAAAAAAGGGGAGAAACGAGGAAGGGTGTGAAAACCAATTCCCTAACTAGAGTCTCGATTTATTAATGCGCTTAATTCTAATTATCATCTATTGCATTTATCGCGTCTCATTTTGTCCATAATGGATGGTGCATTGATTAAGTCATATTGTTGTGAATAACTTTGGTTTTCGCTTCAGTTAATTCGTTAACGGTCTTTAATATCCGTTAATTACTTAAAGAAATAACTTCTACTATGATTCATATTTAAGTTACTTTAAATTACACGTGTATGTGCTTCCAAGCTCCATAATTAATTAATGTGCGTACAAAATGGCCTAAACTTTTACCCGTGCTTCTTTGGGTCCTTTTCATGTTTAAGTTACTTTAAATTCATCGAATGAAATAACTTTTACTATGATTTAGTGCAATACTAGCAATTTTCTGATAATTAATATCAGAAAATAGCCCTATACCCGTATTTCTAGCTTGAAAATTGAAAATAAATCTATCTTTGGCTTCCAGTAAACCACTCTTCAAATAAGTAGTAAATCAGATCCTTTCAAATAAAAAACAAGTTAAACCCGTACATATTGGACTGTGGTTGGCTTCGATCGGAAATTAACATCTTATAATTTAATTGCACGAACTAAATCTAAGTGATGCTCCATATTCGCGCGCGTTAAAAGTATTTGTTGTCCCCCGGCCATTTTCTCTATTCGTTCTGTTTATTTAACTTTTGTACCGATTAATAATAAAAGGAATAAGTGAAAAAGGAATAGAAGATAGGAACATTAAATGGAAGAGAGATAAAAGGGAAAATCAGTAGTGGCGGAATTAGGATTTCAGCGCCGAAGTACCTCCAGTCTACCGTCCTCCTTAATTTTGTTTCCATTTAATATTCCACAATAATATTACTCCTATATTAGTTTATTCTATTTTTGAAATTGGTAACATATAAAAATGTTTGTTGGAAGTTGAAAATGTTTACTAAGTTCAAAAAATTGGTTAAATCGCATACATGTCATTTTCGCGTGAAATTTTTTTTCACTTCTGTTTTTATTTGGGTAGTACTCTCGGGCTCGTTGAATTATGCAATTAAAATGGAAAAACAAGGTCTAACACGTAAACCAACACGTGTTCTCCCGAACAAGTATATCAAACTTGAAATTAAAATGGAAAAGTAATGTCTGAACACGTAAACTTATGTGTGTTCTCCCGAATGAGTCAAACTTGCAATTAAATGGAAAAGCAATGTTTGAACATGTAAACCTACGTGTGTTCTCCTAAATGAGTAAATCAGACTTGCAATTAAAATGGAAAAGTAGGGTCTGAACACGTAAACGTACGAGTGTTCTCCCGAACGAGTAAATCCAACTTGCAATTAAAACGGAAAAGCAAGGTCTGAATACGCAAACCTTCGCTTGTTCTCCTGAATGAGTAAATCAAACGTCTGTCGACTGTTGTGTGAGATTATTCATGCAATTAGCCACATGTCATTTATCTTTACGTATTCCTCCTTCATTCCATAGAGGGATAAGCTATGTACTTTGCTATTGACACAGATAAAGCACGCACAGATCGTGCACTGATCTCGATGTGGGGCACACTACGGGTCCCATACAGATGATCTGAATCGTCCATGAAATTTAAAATATTTTTGCAAGAGGCTTTGTGAAAAATCAGTTCAATCTGATACCTAGAAGTACTCGATCTAATTATCTAACTTTTCATCTAGATTTGAATACTTCCAGGTATCGGATTGAGCTGATTTTTCATGGAGCCCCCTAAAAAAATATTTTAAATTTAATTGACGACTCGAATTATTTGTGTGGGACCCGTAGTAAATCTCACATTGAGATCAGTGCACAACTTGTGCGTGCTTATTTTTTGGATAAACGTCTAGAGACTTATTGATAAGCTACTACGTTAATTGACATTAATAAGTCACTTCTTTCTCCTGTGATTTCGTATCCACATACAATGGTTTGCAAAATAAAGGCCCGGCTAAATACAACTGCGAATTTACTATATATAGCCAATTCATAAAAGGGAATTCCAAAATTTTCTTTTATGAATTGACTACATGTAGTAAATTTGCAGTTGTATTTAACAGCACCCCAAAATAATTTTCAATTTCTTTGATGCCTAATTATTTGTGGGCCCATGTGAGCTTTATACAAAATGTATTTCGAAAAATGTGGACCCGGCTTTATCCTCTTTTGGACTAGTTTTCTTTCTCATCAAATCCAAGTTCCATCAATGTCTACCATCCTTTAATCTTTGATGATTTGCATCAACAAATTGAAGAACCAAACAATCCCTTAAGCAAACCAGCATAACTATTTCACTGTAGCTTGCCATTCCTCCTTAATTTTGTTTCCATTTAGATATTCCACAAAAGTTATCTGTATCAAAAGTTTCTGAAATTGGTCACATATAAAAATGTTTGTTTGAAGTTGAAAATGTTTACTAAGTTCACAAAATTGGTTAAATCGCATATGTCATTTTGGCGTAAAACTTTTTTCACTTCTGTATTTATTTGGATACAATCATGTAATTAAAATGAAAAAACAAGGTTTAAACATGTAAACCTATGCGTGTTCCCCCAAATGAGTAAATTAGAATTGCAATTAAAATGGAAAAAAGCAAGGTCTGAACACATAATAAACCTACGCGTGTTCTCCCGAACGAGTAAACCGGGCTTTTGCAATTAAAATGGAAAAAAGCAAGGTTTGAACACTTAAATCTACGCGTGTTCTCTCGAACGAGTAAATCAGGCTTTTGTCTATTGTCACGTGAGATTGTTCATGCAGTTAGCCACATGTCTTTTGTCTTTACGTATCCTTCATTCATTTCATACAATAATAAGCTGTTACGTTACTTGACATTGAATAGTCACTTGTCTCTCGTGATTTCGTGTCCACACACGATCATTCGTGAAACAATTTTCAATTTCTTTGGTGCCTAATTATTTGTGTGCCCATGTGTGCTTTATACAAAATGTATTTCAAAAAATGTGGTCACTCAAGCATTATTAGTGCCCTCTTATGTCCCACTTAAGGTGCCAAGTCTATGTTAGGCTTGTTAAGACGTTTTTACGCTCGTAATTGTGCTTCCGCTCAAGGACTCGCCCGCAAATCAGGTGATTTTAGCTCAGAACTAGTGCTAGTATTTAGTAACAGCAGGGTACAGCCCAGAGGCTCGGTTCACTTGAAATACGGGAAAACCCACACCCGTCTGGCGCGAGGAAATTGCGGCCAAAGTCCCTCTCCTCCTCCTCCTCCTCCTTCCCGCAACTTTTTCTCCTGTATAATCCAACACCCACCGCCCAACCACGGCCGTTTGATTTCCACCGACCGATACCCATTTTCTTGAACGAATCGCTTTTCCTTGGCGTTTTGAGCAGTAGTGAGGTTTCGAGCATGGGTTCCGGTGCGGCGAAGGCAACCGAACGGCGAAGGCAACCGAACAAGTATAATTGAAAAACAATGTATGAACATGTAAACTTACGCTTGTTCTCCTGAACGAGTAAATGAGACTTGCAATCAAAATGAAAAAGCAAGGTCTAAAGTTCTCCCGAACGATTAAAAATTGGAAAAAGTATGGTCTAAACACGTAAACATACACGTGTTTTCCTGAACGAGTAAATTAGACTATGGAAAAAGTAAGACCTGAACATGGAAACCTACACATATTCTCCCGAACGAGAAAATCAGATCTGCAACCAAAAAGGAAAAGCAATGTCTGAGCACGTAAACCTACGTCTGTTCTCCCGAACGAGTAAACCAGACGTCTGTCGACCGTCGTGTGAAATTACTCATGTAGTTAGCCACATGTCCACGTCAGTTATCTTGTGATTTCGTGTCCACACAGAATCGTTCACGAAACAATTTTTAATTTCTTTGGTGCCTAATTGTTTTTGTGCCCATGTGAGCTTTAAAAAAAAATGTATTTCGAAAAATGTGGTCACTCAAGCATCATTAGTGCTCTCTTATTGTCCCAATTTAAGGTGTTAAAGTCTATATTTGGCTTGTTAAGCCCTTTTTACGCTCGTAATTGCGCTCCCGCTCGTGTACGCGCCCACAAATTAGGTGACTTTATCTCAAAACTACTACTTAGTAACAGCAGGGTACAGCCCACAAGCTCAGGTCACTCGAAATACGGGAAAAACCACACCCGTCTGGCCGAAACCTCTCTCCTCCTTCTTCCCGCAAACTTTCTCCTATATCGTCTAACGCCCACCGCCAAACTTTTTTTATTTGGATAGGCTCGTTGAATCATGCAATTAAAATGGGAAAACATGATTTGAACACGTAAATCTAAGTGTGTTCCTCCGAACGAGTGAATTGGACTTGCCATTAAAATGGAAAAAGCAAGGTCTGAACACGTAAACCTACGCGTGTTTTTTCGGACAAGTAAATCAGACGTCTATCACCATCGTGTAAGATTGTTCATGCAGTTAGCCTCATGTCCTTTGTCTTTACGCATTCCGTATGCATTCCATATAGGGATAAGCTATTACGGTAGTTTGACATTGATTAATCACTTCTCTCTCGCAATTAAAATGAAAAAACAAAGTCTAAACACGTAAGCCTACACGTGTTCTCCCGAACGAGTAAACCAGATGTCTATGGACCGTCGCGTGAGATTGTTCATGCAGTCAGCCACACATCATTTGTCTTCTTTATGCATTCCTCATTCATTCCATACAGGGATAAGCCATTAAGTTAGTTGACATTAATTAGTCACTTCTCTCTCCCGTGATTTCGTGTCCATTCACAAAACAATTTTCAATTTTTTTTGGTGCCTAATTATTTGTGTGCCCATGTAAGCTTTATATAAAATGTATTTCGAAAAATGTGGTCACCCAAGCACTATTAGTGCTCTTATTGTAATTGCGCTCCCACTCGCGTGCACCCGTGAATTAAGTGACTATTTTTTAGCTCAAAACTACTACTCTCTCCGTCCCTTATTTTGTGTTCAGTATTTCATTTTGGACTGTCCCTTAATAAGTGTCAATTTTGTAAAGTTATGAGGTAAAAGTTGGTGCATTGTCTATTTTATCCCTAAAAATAGATTTCATTTTGAAAGTTAGTGAGTGAAAGCGTAACAATATGGATAAGTAGGGAAAATAGAGAAAAAAGTTGATATAAAATATGTAACGACGATATCTTCTTAATAAGTTGGAGTTTCGAAGCAGAACACTTTAAAAAGGACGGAGGGAGTACAGTGGAGTAGTATTTAGTAACAGCAGGGTACAGCCCACAGGCTCAGTTCACCTGAAAAACCACTCCCGTCAGGCGCGCGGAAATTGCAGCAGAGGCCAAAACCCCTCTCTCCTCCCCCTTCCCGCAACTTTTTCTTCTATATCGTCCAACACCCACCGCCAAACCACGGCCGTTTGATTTCCACCGACCGATTTCCATTTTCTTGAATCGTTTTTTCCTTGGCGTTTTTTGAGTAGTAGGGAGGTTTCGAGCATGGGTTCCGGCGCGGCGGAGGCAACCGAATCGCACGCCGTTCCAGGCGGCGGAGTGACCGTACACATCCGCTGCTTCAACGGCTCCAAGTTCTCCGTGCAGATCAGCCTCGACTCCACCGTCGGATCGCTCAAGTCGGTCGTTGCGCAGAACTGCGATGCCACCGCCGAACGGCAGCGGTTGATCTACAAAGGGCGGGTTTTGAAGGACGAACATACCCTAGAAAGCTACGGTATTGTCCATCAGTTCTCGCTGTGCACATGCATGTGTGATTATGTTCGTCTCTGTTACAATGCATGTTGGTATGGGAAGTAGCATTTGAATCGAGTTATTATTTCTTAAATTTTTGTTTTTGGCAGGATAACCAAACCATAGAAGGATAGAAAGCTACGACATGTCAATCGGTTCTCACCATACACATGCAATGTGTTGTGCACGACAAATTGAGAATACAATAGCCAGTCCAATAGCCGCTGCTACAACGAAAATAGAGAAAAAATACTTCTTTTAATTGACGATTATTATAAAATCAGAAAATGTTACCAGATTGATATTAATTGCATTCAATATAAGTTCAAGACTCGTAAGGAATTATGTTAGCAATTATGTTAGCGTACTTGCCAATAATTGTAGCATATTGATATGGGAATTTAGCATTCAAATCGGTGTACTTTTTTGCAAACTCTTGAAAGCTGCGGTGCATGGTGTGTCAATCGATTCTCGTTGTTCCCATTCACATGCATGTGAAATGATGTTTTTGTCTTTGTGGAATCTGAGTCATTATGTAAGGGAGAGTTTATATGTACATTTATATGCGGATTAGCATCTGAATCGAGTTAGTTTTTTCTGGAATTAGCACAGTCTACTTGTTAGGGTTTGTTATGGCATCTTTTTTGGGTACAGGGAATGGAATTGATCATGGTAAGTTCAGTAATTTACTTACTCAAGAGGGTTGCAATTGGGATAGTTCTGCGAAGAAGGCAATTCGGTACCAGTACATGTTGCATGTGGAAAAACAACACGGCTGTATTGTTGTCTCTTACTCATTTGCTCCTCACTGGTTTGTCTAACCCATGCATAGACGTACGTTTTGTTTCAAACTTTAGAAAAAGGGGCAAAGTTGCAAGTTTTGGGTTTAGAGTTTTTAAGTTA